>BMAU01005089.1:1690000-2280000 GCA_019973935.1 Trichonephila clavipes | reverse complement strand
GAAATTAAATTGTTCCAGAATGACGGCGTGTTTGAAAATATTCTTTTTATTTCTAGAAAACAGTATGTTTTTAACATCACAGTAGATTTACATTTATATCTTAAACTAAAAAAAAATAAACTGAACAAAAATGAAGTAGCATCATTTACTTGCTAAACTATTTGTCGCTTTTTATTTCAAACATTTTTTAAAACATGTTTCGAAAATCCTTATCTTGTAAAATTAAAGTTTTTGTAAATACGATTTGCGAAATGAAATTCATTGGTAAAAGGTAGGACCTTTAAAAGAATGAATTTCCTTTTTGTAAGAACTTTAACATTTTTATTAGAGGTTTTTATAATTTGTTACGTATGGTTGTAATTTTTTTCCTTTGTACAAAAAAAATTAATGGTTTAATTCAGTTTTAAAGCAAGTACTAATTTGCAAGCGGTTTGTAAGAGTTCATCTAAAATCTTTAAAAATACTTTTCCCTCATTTTAATTATTTAATTAGTTGTTTTAAATAATAACAAAAATTGTTTAATGGGGATTTTTTTTAACCAAAGCAATAAATCATTTCCTAAATTTAACACATTAGAACGAAAAATTTTCTTTAGATAATTACATATCTTTAAATGATAATAGAAATTATATTATAATTCTAAAATTGTTTGGTCTTATAATTTTCGTTTTAAACGTTTCAAAATGCAGAAAACAAAAGTTTTTCTTTTATTATCTGAAATCTATTTACTACGCATTATACTGCAATTGCTATAATAAATTTGTTACAATCGTATTAAACGACCAAAAAGCTATTCAAATTATATTAAAGCTATTTTTCAAGCAGAAAGTATTTGAGCTGTTTTTATTAAATTAGTCTAATTAAAAACTCCTTTATTCAAAGTACGTGTCTTAGTCATTAAATACTTACCAACTCTTCTATATTGGGAATAAAAAGATGAGCTACTTTGCTACATAGTAAACATGAACCCAATCCTAAACCTCTGAAATAAATGAAAAAGTATTACGTAAAACACACATGCAAATTTCTTTAAAATAAATATTTCTTATTCGACACATTCTTTCAACTGCACGTGAACACACACAAGTAATATAAAAAAAAATTTAAAATCAATTCCTACTTTGAATGGATGAATAGAAAGTATTTTATTAGCGATTGAAAATTTGAACAAGATATATATATATATATATATATATATATATATATATATATATATATATATATATATATATATATATATATATATATATATATATATAGTGAGAGAGAGAACTAATAGTAGCATGGTTGTCTGCATTGTTGTAACTGTAACAATGCACACCCGGTTTGGCTAGTTTGGTTGAAAAACCGATTTTCGACGTCAACGTTTGTCATTGTTTTAACAGTTACATTGTTAGAAAAATGGAGACAAATCTAAGTTGGTGTCGAGAACCGGTGATTTGTTCAATTTAATTTAATTAATGGATTAATATTTGAAAAAAACTGTATTAACTTCAAATGTCATCCACTACAAGTTAAAAAAAGTTATTTGAACTGGATTGGATGAATAGAAAGTATTTTACTAACGATTGAAAACTGGAACAAGATAAATACACTCACGGACAAAAAAATTAGCGCACCAAGAAGGAGTCGTCAAAATGAAACGAAATTTTACATACGTAATGACTACTTTGATATAAGTAAATGATTAGAAAATCAAAGAAAAAAAAGGATAATTTATATTTCAGAGAAAAGGGCAAAAGAATGGAGGATTTAATACCCTGTTGAACCCCCTCTAGCGCGAATGCACGATGCGATACGATCGGACGTTGAGGCATACAAGTTCTGTATGCTGTCTTGAGGCATTTTGTTCCATATTTGCTGTAACCAGGGGCGGCTCTAGGGCCGGACAATCGGATCCCTGCTCGGGGCGGCAAATTTTAAGAGCGGCATTTGGATCGAATTTGATAAAAAAAATGGGTTTTTTTTTGTTGTTTGCAGAAAATTTGATATATTTTCTGAAATGTTATTGGCTGTGAATTTTTTTTTAAAATGTATTTTATTTTCTTGTTTTGTAGGCTGTATGTTTAATGTCAATTTCTTTTTTGTCAAAACTTGAAGGGTTCGAGGCATAAATATATCTTGAATAATGAAATTTAATATTTTTACACATCTTTCACTAGTAACTTTCTCCCCATCCTGGAGTTGGGTAACAATGGATATCCCTTTCACTCACACGATATTTGGTGTCAGCTATCCAAAAGGGCACCGGGGTAATAAGTTTTTGATTGAGAGCCGCAGAAGATGTTTTGTTTTAGTTTTGGGTGTAGTTACTATAAGTTAAAATAAACACTTGTGATCCCCACCATCAGTAAACTCTTTTTCAATGAAATTGACCTGCTGGAATGGGCAATTCCTTTTCTTACTTTTTTTACACGTTTGAAATAATAACAGATACTTATATCCTTAATTAGGAATTATTTTGAGTTTTTTAGGACTTAAGATTTTATATATATATAGTCTAATTCTCTACAAACAAGAGATAAGCATTCATCAATCACGTTCGAAAAAAAAACGGAAAAGAGATCATACAATGAAGGACACTAGATTAAAAATTATAAAATGGATACTGCAGTATTATAAACATTGCTGACTTAGGACAGCTAATATATAAAATAATCTATATAAAAGTGGGGTTTATATATATATATATATATATATATATATATATATATATATATATTATATATATTTATATATAGTGTTATACAGCTTTTTTATCCTTATTCGTTTTATAGGTGTGTATCTATTTGAAAATATTTTTTTTAAATAATAATTTTTTGCTTTAGAGAGAGGGGCGGCATTTTAAATTTTTGTCCGGGGCGGCAAAATTACTAGAGCCGTCCTTGCCGTAACCTTGTCGCTAGTTTGTTCTAACTCGTGGGATGCCCAACTCGCCCTCCCAAATGTTCCCAGATATGCTCGATTCAAGAAAAATCTGGGGATCGGGCAGGCCAACGAAGGGTAGTAAAAGTGCGGAGACAGTCTTGTGACACCCTTGCCGTGTGAGGCCGAGCATTGTCTTGTTGAAAAATGGCTCCTGGGAGCCGTTGTATGAGTGGCAACACATGTGGTTGCAGGATGTCATGGTGCCACGGATCAATACTAGGGGTGACTTTCTGAAAAGCGATTATTAATGATATTATTATTAGTTTAATGCTGTTAGACGTTTAAATACAAATTCCTGTATTTAAGGATATCATTTTTCATTCTCAAAACTAAGAGTTCGATCAGAATGAATTGATTCTTCTGATTTGAAAGTTCATGAATTTGAATCATTAAAATCAGAAGCATATTAAGAATTATTCTTCGAAATTCAGAATCAGATTACAATGCAATTGAAAACAATTTATTACTTAAATTGTTTTATTTTTGTTTGAATTTATTAATTAATTAAACATTTACAATTTATTAATTTATATATATAAATGAATTTCCCCCCAAAATTTATTTATAACTAAAATATTTTCCTGATGATGTATAAATAACGCATCTTGACTTATTTAAATACCTTATAAACGTTTGTTTCTTTTATAAATGCTTAGAATTTTTTTTTATTTTTAGTATTTTGTTTATTTATAAGCTTTTTTTCAAAATTTGTAATGATTTTCTTGTAAAAATGTTTCTTAAAGTACCGGCTTTTGAAGTGAAATGGAAATACGACTCGTTAAAAAAGCCTGTGAATATGCATATTTGTTTTTATTTTCCATTAAAAACTTTTTCTTCTAGTGCCATTAATTTTTTTAATAAAAAGAAGGTGTTTTATACTAGATTTCTTACCTTATACCCGTGGGAAATGCTTTCATGGTATGTATCCATAATGTCATACTAGATGCACTAGCAATGCATTTCCCCAGCAAACCAAATAGAGGAGCAAAATGATGCAGGCCCTTTTCCGCTACGGCTGTCATGAAAAATTCAAATGAAACAAAAAGAAATACAACACTTACAAAATATTCTACAATTTTGAATTAAGATTATTCTTTATATATTAAAGAATTATAACTTTAAATATATTTTTAATTACAGTTTTATTATAATTATTTTTTAAAAATTACTCCCAACAAACGCGCGCGAACACGCTTCCACAATTATAATAATACCACTTTAATGGCTCAGTTAAATAAATATCTCTTAATAATATTTTAAATTAAAAGTATTATTTTATTCTTACTATTAAAAATTATAAGTATTATTTACTATACTGTTCGAATTAATTGGGACAAACGGGAAAAAAAGATTTTTTCTGAAAACTTAACTTTTAATCATTACATATATCTTAAGTTGACTGAAAAATCTCTATATTACGAAGAAAATATAGAGAATAGTATAAGTATGTCCTCGTTTAGTAGAAATGACCCCTTGAACGCGTTTTGACATTGACTCCGATAGTGTAGAACACATGTTCTTGACTTTAGCATCGAGGAAATACACTTGTACCACAATTTTTATCATTTGTTCTGCTGTCGCGCATTTCATCTTAGCTAAACGATTCTTGAGAATATGCCATAAGTTCTCAATAGGATTTAAGTCTGGTAAATTATGAGGCTAATCAAGCAATTTTATTTTATTTTCCCACATCACAATCTAGACTAAATTCGAACTGTGACAAAGAGCCAAGTCATGTTTAAATGTTCCGTCAAATGTTTCCATGAATTGAGCAATCCTACTGAGTAGTATTTCTATGTATTTGACAGAATTCATCACGTCTTTAAGAGGAATTAAGCTTCCAGTGTCATTTTTGATGAGAAAAAAAAAACCAAAATATCTCTTTAGAAAGGTGTTTTACAGTCTGTAGAAATGATGTGGTAGCAGAGTTTCGTCTTCACTTCGTCTTACTACTTTTGATTTGTATCCCAGCACAAATAAATGTGTTTCATTACTGAAAATTACTTTCTTCTAGTCGGAAAGATCGGTGTTTTTGGCCCATGCTAAACGTTTTTCTATCATTCTCCGAGTTAGAAGTTGGTTTTTATCTTGGGCTTGCTGCCTTACGACAAATACCAGAAGCTTTTTGCGTACACAATTGAGATACTTAATTCAACACCATAATCCAATAAATCGTTTCGAAGGTCTGGGCTTGTCTTTTTTGGATTTATTTTGCTCTTTTTTATTAGAACTTTATCAGTTCTTGAAGAAGTTCTCCGTTTGCCCCCACGGCCGCGGTAGCCGCGTGGTATAGGTATCGGATCGTGGCTTGCTTTGTCACGGGTTCGAACCCTGTACCACTAAAGACCCACCGTGTAGGGCAGCGATGCACGTTAAATCTGTCGAGAGCTGAAACGTCCTCCCGTTGGTGTGGTGTGGTAGTTAGGAATGCCAGCTCAGGTGTCGTTCACGTCACTTGACCATGGTTCAAAATTACGTGGTCCGTCGCCGAAAGCCCTCGTGTAGCTGAACAGTGCGACGTAAATATTCAATCAATCAATCAACCGTTTGCCCCCACATTTTCCGTTTCTTTTTGGAAAGGATATTCCGGAATCTTGAAATGTTCTTAAAATTCTTGAAACACTTAATTTGACCACACCAACTGCATTAACATTGGCGTAACTTACACTCCCGTATTGCGGGGGACGGGGGCCCAAAGCCGGACTGATGCTAAGTAAGTAACATCCAGCTTGGGGGCCGAAACCTGACTTTGCAAGGGTCCCTAATAGTCTCCGTAACGTCACTGTGCAGTAGCTATATCTCTCGCAGTCATAGAAGTGAGTTCATTAAGAGCGATTGTTGTAGAACGCTTCCTTGGAGTAATATCCATCTTTGAACCAGCAAAAGTAGCACGTGTTACACGAAACGCAAAATTATTACTACCAGCTGCCACTCTGAAATGCTCATAAATGAACTACTGATACACTAAAACGAACCAAACAAGTAAATTATTGTCAAAGTCGATCTAACACACTACCTCTGGGCAGATATCAAGGATTAGAGGTGGTTCGGGACATCACTGGTAATCAGACAAGAAAACATACTAACATACCAATACTGAGACAAGAAAAATATGTTTGTCCCATTTAATGTGATACGTATAGTAAGACTTTGGTAAATTTAAAAAAAAAATCTTAAAAATAAAAAAAACCTTATATTTTTTAAGTGACTTTGTACGCAATTTAATAGCCGTAATAGAACCTAGTGGTCATGGCTTACGCTATTTTTATCGAGTCGGGGGATAGAATCTTAATGTTACTAAGGATTCGCCGCGTTAAGACTGATGAATGTTAGATCTATCGAGGCTCAAAGTTATTTCGTGGATAAGGAATGGAACACCGACTCAGGTACTATCCTGTGTCGCTTGAGCATGATTAAAAATAACCAAGTGCGTCGAGAATAGTCCTCCTGTTACTTCAAAGGATCGGATTACTAAATAATACATCGTTCCATTTATTGTAGATATATATTAGTCTTTACATAGCCTAGGATTTTTATTTCGGTAGACCTTTTCTCAGTATATTTATATTTACTTGTACAATTATATTAACAATGATTCAAACAGCTGCTTATGTCAAGATATTGGGATATGTTGTAGAAATTATATTGGTTGCAGACCAACTGCACTTTTTTTCAATATATATAAGCGTGTCTTATTCAATTAAATGAGAGAGAGAGAGAGCGAAAAGCTTTTTTTGGAGTTTTCCCCCCTTACTTTAGTAATTTATATTAAGATGTAGAGTTACAACATATATATATATATATATATATATTTAAGGAAAATATTGTTTAAAAAAGAACAAATTGTACATTTTATACTAAATGAATGCTCACAGAATGTATTTTGTTTTGATCTCTTAATATTAAAAAATGTGCTGTGAGATAAAATTAATACTTTTAGCAAATTAGGATTTTTATGATAGGTATTTGAATAAAATTTAATAAAAGAGATGCAGTTAATTCAATATCTTTCAAAGAATCGTAGAATAGCTTTATTTTGCCAATCAATTTAATGATTTCTACTATATTATCATATTAATATAATTGATCTGTGTGATCGGAAGTGGTTACACGTAGATTCTACATGATATAGTAAATGTAGATTTTACATTTAGCAATCTGCGTTACGAGTAAGAGTTTGGAATTTAACCAGATTTGGACCTGTCGCATTCCATTTCAAGCGCGGTTACAACATTTAATAAATATATCCAGGTTGATTGCTTATATATTAACATCATACTTGGAAATAATGCGAGGATTACAGTCAACTGATTTTATAAATTTGAGCCGTGGTTAAGTGACGAAGGCGACACTTAAGTCGTCCCCCCACTCTCTAACACCTCCCCCACTTAACGGGTGGATTTTGAGTTCCAGACTAACCATACATCAGCTTCACTCCACTATGGTTTTAATGGCATCGGGACTCGAACGTACTACTCGACTTTAGCAATACTGATCACGAGCTCGCGGATGAAAGCCCTCGGCTATATTGTGGCCTAGATCTTTTCCGAAGTAACATACAAGTAAACCGGTTTTTAGAAATTTACCTCAAAACTGATGCGGTAAAAAAGAAAATATGCATCCATACTCACATTGAGCTCGCATTTGCATAACCTCATGATTGATGATAGCCGAAAACATACAGCATACGCCACAGATGGCTAAAGTAGTACCTTGAGTAAGTTTCAGACCAATACTGCAAAAAAGAAGATTGTATCAAAATGAATAACTAGCAAAAAGAAGTATTAAGGAATTGTAGCATTCTCAAAATGACTAAAATATTGGACTTTTTTATTGTCTTTTTTAAAAATAATACAGGGTGTTCGGGCTTAAAGTATCCAAAGCTATGAATTTTATTATTACAGAACTACCCATCAGAAAGTAATAAACTGTTCATCCGTAGATTGGAAACCGAGATTTTTGTTGTCTAGTGTGATCGGCCGCACGTGCGCGCATTATTCGGTAGTCGCAGACGATAAACGTTTTACACTGACTTCATTAGTAAAGATGTGGATGCCACAGTAAAAGGTACTGTGAGTACTTTGGTTAACGGAATTTAAATCAGTCACGCGAGTAGAGCGACTTGTTCGAACAGAATGGAATGCCATAACTTTTGAATACTTAAAGCCCGGACACCCTGTATTAAAATTTTTTTAGAGCGAGTGCGGAAATTCACACATTTTATTATATTTTAAAATTATTTATGGTTTTTAATGCGAATCGTTAATGAAAGCGGTAATCTCGTCTATATCAAATACAGAACATTATTACGTTATTTATAGAAAATATCTCATTTAATTTTCGAGGTGATTGTAAAGCGTGATATTTAAATGATGCATATTCTCTTAAATCTCTCTTGTTCCAGAATTAATGGAACAAGAGAGATTTCAGTTATGGCAATGATCTGAAAATATTAGTTTTTGCTACGCAGCATTGATGTCAAAAGGCAATACAAAAAACCCCTATTTATATTAAAGTAGAAATTACTGATTCTGATATCAAAATCAAAAATGAAAAGAGCTTTAATCTCGTGAAATTTCGTAAAATTTCAAAATAAATAAATATAATAATAATAGAGATCTATGAGAGTTCCTCCTCAGGAAAAAAAACACGAGGCAGACTGAAGGAGGGGAATATTTAAGAAATCTTCGTTTTATATTATCAGAACTCTATTTTTTTAACAACTTCAAATTCGTTATTCTTTTTCGTATAATATGTGAACTAATCTTATGTAAATCTCAATATTTTTTTTAAAGAAACTTAGATGGGAAAAAACCCGTGTTATGTTTACCAAATTGCTTAAACTCGAGGTGATGCATAAGGTCTCTATGTAAAAAATTATAGAAAAAAATATTTTATGGCAATATGATACCATGTAAAAACTTTATAAAAAATACTTTAGAATGCCATCGTTTGACTTGTAAATCCCAATCTACGAAATATCAGTTTAAGTAAACTACACTCATGTCCATAAATTAATAATAATTCAGAATAACACAGAAGTTGAACTCTAAAATAAAAGTTTCACCTGTAGAATTAGCACACACATCTTGAAGAAGAATATGCAAATTACAGGAAACCACCAGATGGCGCGGATAGTACGTCACAATGACGAGAGTGTAAGAGAGGGGTATATAAGGAATGGTGGAAAAGAAGTAAAATTGTTCACAAGCGCTTTAAAAGCCTTTCAGTGCAATAACCGCATAGTTATGGCACAAAGGAAGCATTTGGATGATTTTTTACGTGCTAGAATTATTGGATGACTGGAATGTGAACGTACCCAGCTGGAAGTATCCAAGGAACTTGGAATCGCCCAGAGTGTCATCTCCAGGCTTTGACAATGATTCCAAGACGATGATAATGAGAGTTGATGTTACAGCACAGGTCGCACCCGAGTTACAACGCCGAATGAGGTCCAGTATATATTTGGCAGTTACTGCCAAAAGAAACAGATGGAGCACAGCATCAGACCTGTCTCGTCAGCTACCGGTACGACAGTTTCAAGGCAGACCGTGTACAGACGCTTAGGGCACATTGCTCTATATGCTCGTAGGCCTGTCAGATGAATTCCACTTACCGCAACTCACTATCGCCTCCGATTAACCTGGAGCGGAGAGCATGCATTGTGGACACCACAACAGTGGTGTTATGTGATGTTTTCCGACGAGTCCAGGTTTAGTTTGCAGTCTGATTCTCGCCGGACTTTAATATGGAGAGCGCCAGGTACCCGTTACCACCAAGAGAACACCATTGAACGACACCGTTACCGTGGTGCAGGATGGCTCGTTTGGGGAGGAATTATTCTTGGTTACAGAACTGACCTGCATGTTCAGAGTGTAACGATGACAGGCCACATCTATCGGGATGTCATTCTGGAACAACATGTACGTTTGTTTCGGGGCGCCATGGGTGCTGAATTTCTGTTTATGGATGACAACGCCGTCCTCACCGTGCAAACATTGTAGACGAATGCCTTCAATAGGAGGGTATCACCCGTATGGATTGGCCAGCATACTCACCGGACATGAATACAATAGAGCATGTGTGGGATATGCTTGGCCGACGAATTGCAGCCCGTCAACCCCCTCCCACCTGTCTACCGAAACTTCGGAGGGCATTGCTTGATGAGTGGTGTAATATTCCCCAAGATCAGATTGATAATTTGATACTCAGCATGCCTAGGCGTTACAAGGCCTGTATTGCATCGTCCGGGAGACATACTCCGTATTAACCATCATACTAACCATGCTATACTGTTTTTTGTAAATAGGTTCTTTTTTGAAATTTGCTCCAGGGAGTAAAAATCGCAATTTTTATTAATTATGTCAAACATATAGCATCTTTTTTGCTCTTTACCTTTTTGTTTAATAAATAGACTTCACAAATAAGTCAAATTTGTTTTGCTTCTGTCTCTTTCTTTGCTTGAACTTCATTATCCTTAATTTATGGACATGAGTGTACTTCATAGATGTGAACAAAGACAACATATTTTTTTTTATTTTATTATCCTAGAAATAAGCTTTTCCAAGACTCATTTTCTTAAAATTTTGAATTAAATTTACTGTCCTATTTAAATGAAAACGCTATATATTATTTCTTAAAAACCTAGATAAGATAAATTAAGTTACTTTTGCATACTTAAACATGGAAAGTGTAATGTAAGCATAACTGATATCAAACAAAACAAAGGTGCGAAAAGTTTAGGGTACATTAAAGTGTTCCAACAGTTGAATTCAATGTGCTTAAGTCAATTGTTACCTTCCATGCATAAATGAATTTACTTCAAGTTACAACGAAATTAATGGAAGACAGAATCTCAAAAACATTTTCAATAAATCACGTATTATTTTACGTTTTTTTTCAAACTTATAAAGCAAAAATATTTTACAATAAGATGGAAAAAGGATTAAATTGTTGCAGAGGTTTTGTAACAGGATAACTTAAGGGATTGAGTAAAATTATTCTATACAGAGAAGTATGAAAGTGACCAACATACAGAAAACTTTAAAAAATTAATCAAGTATCCAACTGTCTCATATATTTTTGAAAAAATATGTATAGTTACATCTTATGAAAGAACAATTAAGTTTCAGAAGTAAAATTACCTTTCAGAAATATATATAATATGATTATAATATATATATATTTATATGTCTTCTAATAATTTATTTATTATTCCTGAAAAAAAAGGAAACAGATTTTGGAATTTTTTATTTGTGTGTATTTTTTTTTTAAATTTATTTCCTGATTTGTATTTTTTTCTTTTTCGTATTCTGTTCTAAATTATTAAAGTTTCTAAATGATCGCCTTGTTAGTTATGGTCACTATTTAAAAAAGAACCTAATAAGAGTTTTAATAAAATCTAAATATATTTATGCTTGAGTAAAAATACTTGCATAGAAATAAAATAATTGTTTACCTTTTTGATGCAAGAAATATCAAAATTACGAAAGACACCTCCAAAATACCTTGAACAAAAAGACGCGAAAAAGGATTATCTTTGAAAACAGGTAAATCTTCTATCGTACATTTGGACACCAATGAAACGACAAACCTAAACAAAAAGAGTATGATTAATTCTATTTTTTCTGTTTTACAAATATTTCGCTGAACCCTTTGTTGAAGTATTACTAAGAGCTATAACATTGGATTGTTTTATGTATACATTTATTTAATTATTTCTTATTATAATTGTGTGATTGCTTAAAACAGTATTTGGTAAACATATACACTTTTATAACAAAAGAGAATAGAAGTAAACTAGCAATGAAAAAAAGGAACTTCATCAACAATATTTTTCAAAACGAAGAGTATTTCAAATATTTTAGTGACCGCGGTAGCCGAGTGGTATAGGTATCTGATCGTGGCTTGCCTTGTCACGAGTTCGAGCCCAGTACCACTAAAGACCCGCCGTGTAAGGCAGCGACGCACGTCAAATCTGTCGAGAGCTGAAACGCGTCCTCCCGTTGGTGTGGTGTGGTAGTTAGGAGAGGGGGGTGCCTGCTCAGGTGTCATCCACGTCACTTGACCATGGTTCAAAATTATGTGGTCCGTCGCCAAAAGCGCTCGTGCAGCTGAGCAGTGCGACGTTAATATTCAATCAAACAATTCAAATATTTTGTTTCCTTCCATCTTTGTGTGTCTGTAAAGGATTGCATAAAATTTGGTTTTGGCTTTTTTCCTCGTATATTTAATAAAATATTTGTTAAATGTATTGCATGTCTGTCAGAAACATGTTTTATGTTCCATAAATTGTAATTGTTTTGGTTTAAATGCATAATGCTACTTTTAACACATATTTTGAGCTTTTATTATAAACTTGGAACAATAATTGTTATATCACTATTTTATCAACCTTAGATTGTTCTTCAATTTTGATGACAAAAGGGGAGCATTAAAGTTATATCTTTAAAGAAGTTGTGTTAAGTATATGTATAATTTCATTCTTCACCTAGAACGTGGAATATTTTTGAAAAAAATTCCAGTCTGGCAACTTTTTTAAAAACTATTTTTTTTTAATTAGGGCAATTTTTTATAACTTTATTTTTTGAAAACCCAAACGCACTTTTCTAAACCAGCACGTAAATCTTTTATAGTTTAGTTCAAAAAGTTAGATTAAAGTAGTCGTTTTCGCACCTAATGTAAAGAAATAGAACAAAAACCAGGCTAATTTTTTCAGGGAAAATTAATCCAGCATTAATGATAAATTTTAGATTCTAGAGATTCTAGAGAGCTCAACATTTTTTTCATTATATTATTCATTTCATTTTGTATATCAATACGTTTTTTTCTCATGTAAAATATGTTCCAGATTTCGTCTTGTATACTGCAACTTAAAGTTTTTATTGAAAATTTCCTTTTAAAAGAGACAAATTGAGAATACATAGATATTCACTTACAGAAAAACCTTTCTCAAGATTGAAAATAAAAAATGAATAAATAAAAATAAATTATGCGATATCTAGTCAAGAATGATTTACTTCCTCAGTCATTTCATCTTTCGATTCCAAATAAGCAAAAAAACTAGCTTATAACATTATTAACGAATTCGCTATAAAATATGCAAGAAAATGAAACGAAAATCATATACCATAACCTTATTCTAATCAAACTATATAGTATTTATTAGTGTATGAGATAACTACTATTGATATTTCATTTATTAACGAATTATTTGATTGGACACATCAGTTAATCCTTTAAACTCAGCAATCTTTTGTAATCACTTTGCCTAAATTACTACACGTATAAAAGAATATGAAAATACTATTTGAAAAACTAATACTAAAAAACTGGAATGAATTTTTTTTAATAATGTGTGGGGTACCAGCTTCTCTTACTACACATTCTATTAAAATAATAGATATATATGAAAGCTATACAGATATATATGTTGTAAATTATACGAGATTTATTGTGCTATAAATTATTTATTACTTAAATGTAAAATATATTCATGCATATAAAAAAATATCCCCCCAAAAATACTACGTCGGTGATTAATTCTTTAATCACGACATTAAAGGTTTAAATTCTTCAACTTTTTATGACAGCTGAATAATTCATTTTGAACGAGGATACACAAATAAATGTTATCATGGAAAATATACAAGGAATGTTATAAAATTTGTTGCGAAACTTAATTAAACAAAAGGAAAAGGAATATATATGAAGAATTAATTTACATAAAAGGTGATAATGTAGATTATTACGATACAATTTTTTTCATTATTATTGACAAGGAACATTTTAATTTGATCTGTTTTTTTCTTCTATATATCTGTTTACTTAAATACACAGCAAAATTAAAAAATAATTTTAATTTGTAAATTTCATGATGCCATTGCAAGTGTAGGCCCATAAATTTAAGGAATCCGACTACGAAAACGTGATTTTGTAAAAGCTTATAAATGAATAATTTTCTTGATATTTAGTATTACCGTAATTAGAATATACATATAAAACTGTTTTAAGAATATTATTACAAGAAAAAACTATTTAAATGTAATTTTTTGGCAAAAAATGAAGAAAGAATGACATATTTTCAAAACATTCACCTTTTATGGAAAATGTTTCTGTAATAATAACGAAGCTAAGACTTCTCTACAGAAGATGAACTAGAGAACTTTTGAAACATAATATTTAGAAGTGGATTTATTCATATTTTAACACATCATAATAGAAAAATTTACTTCAATTGATCTTAACTCTGAAAACAATGTGAATTTTTCAAAAATCGTAGTTCAGGCTCTGTAGAAAGTCTTACCTACTATATATAAGCAAAATATTATTATTATAAAAACATTTCCCGTGAAAGGAGAATGATTTAAAAATATGTCATTCTTTCTTCGTTTTTTTTTTGCCAAAAAATTGCCTTTAAGTAATTTTTTTATAGTAGTAATATTCTTAAGACAATTTTATATATTTATATGTTTATTCTAATTCAGGTAATATTAAGTATCAAAAAATGTATTCATTTATACGAATTTTCAAAATCATGGTTCCGAACGTAGTTGGATACCTTAAGCAAAAATTTTCCTATATCATTGGAAGAGCCAGTACCTAACATTTTAACACTGTATTATCAAGTATTAACAGGTTAATTAGCATCTGAGGGGATAAGTATAATTAAGTATCCTTTTTCCCTTAACAATCATGGTAACAAATCAACATTGTTGATGGATGGATTGCATTTGATTGTCAATGCTCTGGTAACTTCGTAACCTTTGCTGGACAAGGTCTACATGTATCTGATAAGGAGAAAGATCCATTTGGCAGAAATTTTAAATTGAGAATCCGCCAAGCGTACCATATGTAATATTGTGTAAAGGCAAGGGCGCGGAGTCGGGCGGAGCAGATGATTGTCTCGAATCTGTGCCTGGCTGCGTATCCATGGGGCATGGAGAGAGCCACGCGACAAGCCTTCAGTAGTTGCATCCGTAAGCTGGGAGACACTGCTAGTTTGGTTTCATTGGAAAACCTTGCCAATTGGCGATGTGCCGAGTGTTGGCGGTTTTCAACCACCAACCAAGCCAACGACCGAGGCAGAAGCCTACAATAGAAAAAAAATGCGAGTTTTCGAATCGTAGTAATTAAATATATTTTTTAAAAATATGCATAGCAGATTTTTTTTCTTTAGTGAAAAATCAAAGACTAGGTGATAAAATAAATATTTATATATAAATTAATGAATTAGATAAATTCACAATAATACGAAAAAAGATTCAAGATTGTAATTAAAAAATTATGCACTTTAGAAAAGCTTTACAACTACATAGTTTTAAAATCGCGAAATATAGACATACATAAAAAAATCCCCTTTTTCTCTCTCTCTTTTCTTTTTTTCAAAATTTATTGAAGTAATTATAAAATATGATTTTTCTGAAATCTATAAGAAAAAATAACATTGCTGAATTTTTAATTTCGACATAAATCCTAGAATGATTATTTAAAACTTTCATATTTTCATTACATAATTAAAAAAAACATTTATACATATTTATTTTTCGAATAAAATTTGGAAAAATTAAATAAAAAAAAAGAGAAATCCTCGTACTATTAAATATTTCAAAATTACTTAAAACTTTAGTTAAACATTTTTTAACCAGAATATGCTAAAGTTTTAATTTCAAAATCTGATTTAATATTCTTTTTATATATATCTCTGAATGAAATATGTATTTTGTATTTTACATTTTATTAAACTACTTATATTTTACCAAAAATATCCGATGACCACGACTCCAGGAGCTGAAATGACCAACTGAATATATCTCCAGTGTCTAATTAACCATGCTAGCATAGCTAATATCGATTCTCCACAACATTGGAAGATTGCAATAGCTAAAGCGCCTTTCTCTTGCCATTTTGTTGGTAAATTTTCGATCAAAAGCAAATAAGATGTGCATTGTACTCCCTATAGAAAATAATAAAATGATTAACATAATATTGTTTGCTTATATTATATTCAAATTTTTGTTATTGGCTCATGCTCATTTAGAATTTAAAAAACTGTAAATGCTTAAATAAAATTCAAAAAAAGAAATGGATAGTTTTTTTTTAGTTTGAAAAATATGGTCAAAAACAGATTTATTAAGACAGTTTGGTGAGCTTTTATATTAATATTGAGTAAAAATAACTTTTTAAATGCAATAATGAAGAAAATTAAGAAAAAAATCTATAGTCAGCGTTAAAAAGTGATTTCATATATTCATCCATTTAAAACGTTTCAATCACTTCTCGCTAATGTAAAACTCAATTCTTTCCTTTTTAATTTGTAACACAATTCCACTAGTATATAAGATTGAAATTCTCATTAAAAATGGCTTTACATTTTTTTTATTACGCAACTTTTATAAGTCACTCATATCTCATTTTGTTTCCTTTCATAAGATATTTGAAAATCCCCAAGACACTATTCCAAAGAAGTATTGCAAAATCTCTTACAGCTATGAGAAATCCTTGTAGTGTAAATACAGTTGCAAATATTCCATAAAGGGGTAAGAAGTGCAGGAAAACGCCGAAAATGGTGTGAAACAACAAAGAGAGTATAAGGACATATTTTCGGCCATATTTGTCCGCCATGATTCCAGTGACCAAAGCTCCTATCATTGCAGCCACAGCTTTCACGTACGGCAGAAGAGCAGCTAATGATTCACGTTCACAAACTAATTCCCACTGTAAAAATAATAAAATAAATCACATAACTCGGTTCTATCTATAAAATATTTACAAAATTAAGTAATGAAAAGTTACTTAATAGAGCTATTCTAAATTTCTTAGCTTAGAACGCAAATGTGTTCGAATTCCACTATTATGTATTTATTACAAATCTAATTTCAGTAGCTCTTTTCTAAATTTAATGACGTATTTTTTCACAGATTATAAAGTCACTCATATTTCGTTGTTGTTGTGGCTAATGCCACCTGTCTGACGTAGTCAGAACGAGGCCCACGAAATTCATCGTGGCATGGGCAAGAGGTACGCCTGTCGTTGGCCTTGAGCACCATACAGGTGACAGTGCGATTTAAGCTCAGGGAAACTTCCCCGAAGGGACGATAGATGGCGACACGACCTCTATCTCCACCTCCACAATTTCTGCAAGTGAACTGAAGGGGAGGGAAATACTCTCCAGCTCCTGCGCTAGTGAATAAGCCCACAAGACTACGGACCCACTGATTTAACGAGCACGTACTCCGTGTGCACTCGGAGGGTATTTGGTGACATCGAGCATCGAACCCAGGCCTTCTGGTCTGGAGTCCGATGCTCTAACCACTAGGCTACCCACGGCTCATATTTCATTTTGTTTCATTTCATAAGGTATTTGAAAATCCCCACGACACCATTCCAAAGAAGTATTGCAAAATCTCTTACAGCTATGAGAAATCCTTGTAGTGCAAATACAGTTGCAAATAGTCCATAAAGTGGTAAGAGAAGTGCAGGATTATAAACCCCAAAATTCTCATAAGGAAGTTGAAGTCAGAAAATCTCAGAATCAGAACCTCAGATCTCATTTTAAAATATTTAATCGAATGACATAGTTAAAAATGACCTTGAAAAAGGATTTAAACTGTTTCTACTGCTGTATTTTTATTAATGTATATTAGAAATTCCACAAATGAAGCTACTATTTTAGAAACTTCACTATAAACACGCCAGTTGATATTTATAAAGAAAAATGCAGCAAATGAAATTTTGAATGTAAAATAATAATTAAAAATTTTTTTAACGTCTTTCGTCTTTGTTAATAAATATTTATTTTTTCATTTGGGGTATCTATTTTTAATTCTTGTTTAAATCTTTGAAACATTCTTTTAAATATTTATGCTTAAACGTATTTAAAAATAAAGAAGTTCTAAATGCAGTGTTATAATTTTATTTTAATTTTAAGCACAGTTTTACTTAGTTTAAATGTAAAAATCCTTCAATATGTATTTATTTTTTTAGCATTCAAACACCACATAATGATTTACGACTACATTTTTCATTATTAAAATGCACTGTAGGTTATTGGTAGAGGATATTTAAATATTTACTATCATAGTCGATCATTTATAGCAGTTCAAACAGTGTATAGTTAATTTACTTTTTTTATACTTTTCAATTCCAGAAATAATAATAATATTTTATTTACCTCTGTGACAACACTCGATTCTCCTTTCTTCAACATGAATTCCCAACCGTCATCACATGGCTTTGTACCTTTCGAATGATCGAGTGGATCAGCATACAAACTACACGCTGAATAGAATCTTTTACCATTTTCGGGGACTATGGGCCTCAAGTCATAGTCTCCAAGAGTCAAATTGGAATCCGCTCTGCATCGGTGCTTTGGAGTGATTGTGTAGAAGATGAGTAGATGATCACTGAAAGATACTGGGAACTGCATGCAACATAGAAGGAAAGCTACCAAGAAGTGGTACCGCCCTGGACTGCCCACCATGAGTAGGATTCGATCCAGGTGGGACGGTGCAGTTGAGATCATAGTCATCTTGACAGTTTGATGATGGACCGAATGACTATCTTCATCTGTTATGATAAAAAGCAAGATTTGGGAAACCGTGAACAGTGCAGAATTCCATTTTGCTACCTGGAAATAATAATTAACATAGATCGAATCAATACAGGTTGAAATATATAGTTATTATAAAATTAATAGTAAGTATATTAAATTAATAAAGGCTAGCTGGGTGGTGCAGTTGGTTTGTCGCTGGCTTTCTGCACCCAAGGTTACGGGTTCAACCATGATGGATTTTCGTGATGCAGAAAATTGACAGCGTCCATGTCGTGTCGTCCATGTGCTATGAATGTCCATTTGGCTTGGGTGCTCTCGGCATAATTAAATTCCTAAGTACAATTTCGCATCGTCAGAGCTCAGGTGCTTCTCTCTGGGGAGGAAACTGGGTGTCAAAATTACTTTTGGCAATTGGTATCGCCTATATGGTGCCGCACTAAAAAGGGATACTAACTCCTGGGGAATGTATTAAGTCTGCAAAGGTAAAAATACCAATCAGCAGCCCCATTAGTGATAAAAATTAATAAATAAATTAACCTGCTTTTGTATGACCCAATAATCATTGGCAATACGTAATGTATGACTTTGAATTGAAAACTTAAATTTATAGATAAGACTGAACCCTAAGACTGAATGCAAGAATTGTTCTGACACAGAACTGACCCCTGACCATCTGTTCTCCTGTCTTGCCACTCTGGCGATCTTGCTGCGAATTAGCTACTGTCCTCAGGACGATCTGTATTCGGTCAATTGTCTGGACATTGCCAACGTGGTATATAGGACCTCTTTGGTCCGATATGAAAATAACTTTCCATTTCCATAAACACGACAACCAACCAACCAACTGAACTCTAATTAAATCATTTTCAATCTTACAGGTAACATAATATGTAGAT
The DNA here is from genome assembly GCA_019973935.1 of Trichonephila clavipes. Taxonomy (NCBI): domain Eukaryota; kingdom Metazoa; phylum Arthropoda; class Arachnida; order Araneae; family Nephilidae; genus Trichonephila; species Trichonephila clavipes. The sequence goes on along the minus strand of BMAU01005089.1, from coordinate 2,260,623 downwards.
GAAGTTATCTTTATATTGATAAAAATTAACCTTTATTATCTTATAATAATGGAAATAAATTAAAATTTGGTGGATACATCTCACTAATTTATCAATATGGGTTTTAAATTGTATAAGATAAGTTGCAACTTAGAGTAGTTTATTGATCAAATTCTTTGATGTACAATTTACTCCGAGAGAAAGGGGGGAAAAAAGGAAAGGGAAGGAAAAGAAGCGTAAAATGTCCAATTTAATCCTAATTTTTATGTCTTTTCTTGTCTTAACAGTTTACAATAACTAGATATTTTACAATCTCGCTGTGGTTGTAGTAGGTAAAAGCTAAATATTACTTGCAGATCAAGACAATAAAATAGAAATTAGTTGGATATTTTCAATTGAACACTTTTAATTGAATTAGAAAGAAATATTTGATAAAAAAAGAAACCTTAATATTCTCTTTTCTACAATGAAAGAAATACGTAGTTATATTTGAAATTTGGTAAATGATATGAAATCTTTTATAGTTTAAATACAAAGATTTTACGATACAATGAATTGATGTTATTAAAAATATTATAAAATGATACAATCTCAAATTCTTTGTAAAGTAAAGTAAAGTAATATATATATATATATATATATATATATATATATATATATATATATATATATATACTTGTTTCTATATTCAGAAATATTATTATTAATTACATACAAAGCAATAAATTTCTAGCTTGAAAAAAATCAGAAAAATAAAAGCTATAAACATTTAACTAAATATTGCTTAATTCAAAAATACCGAATTAATTTTACTAATAGCTATTTGAATAAAGAAATTCTAAAATAGTAAGGATTAAAATTCCTTAGAATATTAATAGTTTATTATTATAAATTTATCATTTTTTCTCTCTCTCTCTCTCTAGATAGATATAGTTACCTTCATATTCTAATTTTTAGAAAAAAATTACTTATTCTCTTAGTTTTATTTTAACCCGTAGGAACTTTTTAATATTAAATACAATTTTAATTCTAGTGTCCCTCGATTAATGGTAATATTTACATACACTATTTTATTTTTTTATTTCTATTTTTTCATACCCTTTTGCTAAGTGCTACCATATTCAGCCATTCCCATGCTTTGAATTTGCTCTTAGGTTCAAAATATGGCTATAACTTGTTTATTGTATTCCGATTTAGCGAGAGCTATGCTTTTTTTAATACAATTTTTAGGTAAGTTACCTTTTTCTTGTATTGGATTTAGATATTCTATCCATTATTTTCAATAGGTTTCTGCTCAATATTATCAACAGAAAGGGGGAAGTTTGGCTGGCCAAAAAACATGTTCAACTTCACTTTCATATAAATTATTTTACATACAAAAGCTGTTCTAAGTCAGCAATGTTTGTAATACTGTAGCATCCCTATATTTTTATATATTTTAAAATTATATTATTTTTATAATTTCTAACATATCCTTTCAAATATTATATATATGTCTGGTTTATCTTATAATTTAGATTTTTTTCAGTTTTGATGATTATTGATTATTCATCTCTCCATAGTAGAGAATTTTGACTATATACACACACACACGCACACACACACACACACACACACACACACACACACACACACACACACACACATATATATATATATATATATATATGTGTGTGTGTGTGTGTGTGTGTGTGCGTGCGTGTATGTTACACTAAGAAATATTACCTTTCCCCTAAAAAAATTACATTTTAAAATGGTTCTTTAATAAAATGCACGGTATTATAATATGCGTATTCATGTTTAAAATACATTTCGAAATTCGCAAGGATATTTTTACATTGTTTATAATGCTAATGAACTGACTGTTACGCGACTTACGATGTAATGATTATAATAGGCATGAATTAAATAAAAACTTTCTTTCAATGAAGAAGACAAATATTTCAGTTCATATATATACTTTAATATTATAATTTTCATTCGTATAAATCAAGTAACTCTTGACGCTATTATTAGAAACCAGTACAAATAATTCCAGATTGAAGTCAAGTAGAGTTAAATGTAAAAAAATATAAATAAGACGAAAAAACTCAAACATTAACAGATTAAAGTTATTTCTGCATTTTCATGCTAAGATGTAGTTTTGAGTAATGAGAGAAATTGAATAACTTGAAAAATGAGCCATTTTAAGATATATTTCTGTTAAAACTCATTAATTCGTTTTGCCAGATATTTCAAGTTTAATAAAGTGCATTAATATATACGTTTTCAAAAATTTAAAATTAAATTCCTTCATATGAAATTGAATCTGTACTGCAAACATTTTTTGATACTAAAGATAATTATTTTCGTAACAAGAAAAATTGAAGATTTTTTATTCGTGATAGTACATTTTGTAATTTTCTTAATTTTACAATACACTCAGGAACATTGAAAATAGCGACCCAAGAAGAAAGCATCGGATTGAAATGAAATTTAATACACGTAATGACACAGATGAGAGATTCACTTGATCTAAAAAACAAGACAATTAAACGAATACAGGGTGTGCAACGACACAAATACTGGGCAACTTCAATAGCGCGTTGGACTACCTCCAACTGCAATTCATGCCGCCACACTGTCCGGCATTGAAATGATTAGACACCTTATGTTGTCCTGAGGCAGATGGGCCCACAAATCTTGAACAGCCAATTCTAAATCATGTACAGAGTGACACGATGGAATCAGCCATTTGAACTGATCCCACACGTGCTCTACAGGGGACAAATCGGGGGAGCGGGCTGGCCATGGAAGAGTTTGAAAATGACGTAGGAAGTCTTGAGCAATTCTTGCTGTATGCGGACGAGCATTATCTTGCTGGAAAATTGCCCCTGGGAGACCATTTAGGAAAGTTCCTACATGGGGTTGAAGAATATCATCAACATAACGTTGGCCTATTAATGTTCTACGCATCACAATTAAAGTGGACCGGCTATCATAGGCTATGGCCCCCCAGACCATTACACAAGCTGTGCGGGCAGTGTGACGTAGAACAGTGTGGGGGGAATTGTACCGCTCACCAGGGTGACTCCACACCCGTACACGGTTATCATCTGTCCCCAAAACAAACCGGGATTCATCACTAAACACAACCTTTTGCCAATCTGTGACATTCCACATTGATCTGGCTTGGCACCATTGTAGACGCAGTTGCCGATGTTCCGGTGTTAAAGGGAGTGCACGGAAAGGGCACTTGGATTTAAGATTTGCTTCTGTAAGGTGTCTGGAAATTGTTTGTGAAACAATTGCTACGCCTACGTCTGCTCGTATCATTGAACGAGTCACTGTGGGGTCCACAAGCGCTTGTCGCACGATCCTTCGATCCTCTCTCCTCGTGGTCTTCCTGGTTGCTCCAGACCCGGTTTTCCGCGCGTGGGTACCTTCTCGTGTCCACTGCTCCCAACAATTTCTAACGGCACACTCCGAACGATCCACCTGGCCAGCAACACGACGCGTCGACCAGCCTGCAGTTTTCATCCCGATGATCAGGCCTCTCTCAAACTTTCTTAACTGTGAGAAATGTCTTCTAGCACGCTTACCTGGCATGTTTCGCTTACCAAAGTCTTCCTACAATCGGCGGGTAATCGTCCCGTTTATGAATCTTTGAATTTGCGCTGGCTTATATAGCACCCTCTTCCTGATTGTAGCGCCACTTCGGCGTGTATGAGCATGCGTATTGGTACAAAACTTGGATCATTTGCATATCACATTATGCTGTACTTATTTGCAAAGTTTCGCGATTGTACTTAGCTTCCTTCTTCGGTCGCTATTTTCAATGTTCCTGAGTGTATTAGATAAAACATAATTTGTTTGAAGTTCATCAAATATTCGTATTTTATTTGTACTCTTTTTCATCCAAGCTCTATTCATTTAGCTTTTGAAAATCTTTCTAAAATTCATCTTAATTTAGAAACACAATGGAATGTCTAATATACGGTCGGACCTCTGTATAAAGAAGTCGTTAAATCCCGAAAAAAAGTTCGTTATATGGAAAATTCGCTACATAGAGGTTAATCTTTAAATTTTCTTTATAAACCACGTAAAAAATATTTGAAATTCTAAAACACCATAAATAAAAAAAGCAATTATTCACACCTTCTTGTAAATTAATATGTATTTATTTTATATATATTTATCTGTTAAAAAAAGAAACGAAAGAAAAACTGCAAGGAAAGTTTCTTGACACTTTTATCCACTTTCTGAGGAATTAAATTTTTTCTTTGATTATTAAAAACTTACGTTTTGACATTTTCAAGCTTCTAGAAACGAAGTAACCATGACGACTGATCAACAAATGAACCAAGAGTAACTCAAGGACACGAGACAACTTCACTGAGGGTGAAAGGGGATATCGAAGATGTTTCTAGTAAACTGGACATTGGGAGTTAAATGTTGCACTTCTTGGATGAAACGTCCAGAATTTTATTGCTCTTGGCGAGTTTGGCAATTAATAAAACCAGTTCTAGATTTATGACTACCATAAAATGTGTTAAAAAAGAAAATAATTTGAAATCCCGAGAAATACTTTAAAGATATGGAGAATCACAAGTGAAAAAGTTTGTTATATAGAAAATACGTTTACACTTTTGTGCTACAAGAAACGAAGCTACTAGAACGGCTGATCAACACTGCAAATGACCGGATACTAGTTCAAAGACATGAGGTCATGAGACAACTCCATTGAGGATGAAAGGGGATATCGAAGATGTTTTTAGTGAACTGGACAGTGAGGGCTAAAGGTTGCACTTCTTGGATGAAACGCTCAGCATTCTTTGGCTCTCGGCGAGTTAGGCATCTAATAAAACCAGTTCAAGATTTATGACTACCATAAAGTGTGTTAAAATAGAGAATAACTTGAAATACCTAGAAATACTTTAAAAATAGAAAATTAGAAATTGAATCACTTGAGAAAAAGTTCGCTATATAGAAAATGCACTTCGCTATTGGGAGGTTATTTTACGAAGAAAATCGTTAAATGTTCTTGGTTCCAGGAAAAAGTTCGCTGTATGGAAAAATTCGCAATATAGAGGTTCGTAATATTTTATGTATCGACTGTATATATAAAATATATATTGCTATGAAATGTACCATGCACCTATGTTGAACATATCTATAGCCTCTTACTATGTTTGTATGTAAGTATTAATGCACTTATTTATGTTTGTTTTTATGCATATATGCATAACTCATTGAATAATAGTGCGATGGTTAACTTATTTTTAAAAGGCCGTGAAAGTATTTGTTGGGATAAACTATTGAAAGTTAAAAATTTTAAGATGGGGTTCAAGCCTTTATTTATAATAATATATTTAATTCTTTCATAGTTGAAGCTTGAAGTTCGAATATTTTCAAATTAATTGAGTCTAATTTAAAAAAGTTACTTATATTGTTTTTGGTTTTGTTTCAATTGAATCTCTACTTCGAAAAATGAATTCGGTTATTTTATTTATAATTTTTTAACTTAGGAAAAAGATAACTTCGTTAAAATGTCTCTGACAGTTAAAAAATAATACGGTGCATGATGATCTTTATACAATTTTGATCAATTTTATCTGCTTTTACAAATTTTTTATATCATGCTCTGTATTTAAAAATTCTAATTTTAATCAAAATTTAGTGCTTAAGTTTCAGAATCACATATTTCCGTACACATTTTATTACTACTACTACTAATAATAATAATAATAAATTATATTTCTCTTTTATAATATATAAAAAAAATTATATATTTTATAATCTTTTATTAAAAATCTTTAAAAATTTGTGATTTATTTCATAAAATGACAGGGAAAAAATCTACATTTATAGCCCAAAATAAGTATTTACCAATATTTAAAATAGAATATCAAAACTATTGAAATTCACCTATCTGAAAAAAAATCCCACATTATTCATTATTTTAATCCACCGGAATATCAGTAATTTAAGTCAAACAAAATGTTTTTTTAAAATACTTTATATGCATTTTATTATGCATTATTATTAAAGAAAAATGGAAACATTTTTGAGCCTACTACAGAAAACTTTCTGTTGGAAGGCTTGGAATTTGATTATTTCCTATCTAAAGAAATCTTATTATATTTAACAGATCCTAAATAAGACAACTTTTAAATAATTACTTTCTAAAACTCGTATATTACGATATAGAAATTCTTTAAGTCTATTCTATCTTAAGTGGCTGATAGGTCTAACTCTCAAAAAAATTATTACTTTCGTAGTAAAGTATGTCACAATAAAAAAAGTTCATTATTTTCTATTTAAAAATAATTAACTTAGAAATTAATTTGTGATTTAATTTGCTTTTTCTAATTAAAGATCATCTTAAGTTAAGATTTAGTTGCATTATTATCTTTACGCTCTAAAAATAAAGAGAAGTTGTTTTAATTTGTTCTTTAGTGTGAAATATTTTTCCTTTCGGAACTTTAGAAAATATATGTTTTTCGTCATTACAAATGAGTAAGAAAATGTCTACTTTGATGTCCATTTGTAGAATTATTTTCTTACTTTCTACTTTCGATTCACCTTATCTAAAACATACACTACTCATGCAATAAGAGATAAAACTTTGAAATTTCAATATAAAACTAGATAACATAAGCAAACGAGCCTCAAATTAAGTTTCATTTCAATGTAGCATTTCCTTAGAATTTGTTACAAAAAAAGGTTTTGGAACGATTCTACTTCTAATTTATAATAACCGTAAATTATAATATCAAATTTTATGTACAAGCAATAAAAATTTTTTAGAAAACTCTAAAATTTTTACACTTGAGGCATTTTAACTGAATATTATTTGTAGCAAAGAAATAAATATGGTTGAGCTCAATGAACAATTTACCTGCGTGGTTATTTTTGTAAAAGTAATCAAAATGCCATATTTCAGTTCAGCTTTGATTTCTCATTGATTTCGTGATTCTCAGAATTATTTACTACATACTGCAACCATAAATGAATATTTCAGTACTTAATTCATAAATTTTCTTCAAAAAGATATAAATTTCATAAAATTTTAAACAAATGAAAAAAATTTTAAATTTACAAATATTAAATAAATGTTCATATTCCGATTTTTCTAAACCTCATGTATAACAAAGATTAAATAAGTTTTAAAATGAAATTTTTTTAAGCTACCAAAGTTTTTGTAAATTAGTAGGGGGAAAAATTAACTATAAAACTACATTAAATAACAAAACTAGCAAGAAGTCTCTAATTACTAAACTTCCCTACCAATAATAATGAAAGTACTCCATACCTATTTTCTTCAGATAGAAAAAATTCTTTAAATCGTGTATTTCTATGCCATCTGTGTGAAACTTATTTTTCGGAAATCTTTCTTAACATTATACATCTGTCACAATGTATTCACTATTCAAGCGAGAGAGAAAATATTTTACACACATATAAGGAGAACGTTGAAACATCTGAAAGATCTTTCCCTTCTTCAAAAGCACAAATTTAGATCAAAAACATCAAGAGGAAGAAATGCATTGTAATCAACAATATTTATCTAAGGAACAATTTGAATGGAAAGTAAAAAGAAAAAAAAATCCTAATTGATATTTTCTAACAAATATTGATGCAAAGAGCCGGTATTCTATTTTTATTCTAATATGAGCCGAGACCCATATTAGTGTAAGGTAGAACATTAATGTTAAAAGGTTAACATATCGTAGCCGAAATGGTCAATAAAAAAGTGGATCATCAACTATTACTCTAAAAACAAACAAGCAATCAATGATAAGTTAAATAATCATGATATAGTTCAGTTATTAAATGCCTCAGTGATCACCAAAGAATAGGCGTGTTTGATGCAACAGATAGAAAGCTTCTGGAAGGTCAAAGAAAGTTAATTAAGATTTATGGAACTATATTATCAAATTAGGCTTTTTTTCCGCTCTTTTCTCCGATGATGAATTTCCTTGCATATGATAACGGCACACAATAAGAGTGGCCACAGTGTCGTTTAATGACGAAATATAATAGGAGAAATTTTAAAATCTTATTGTTTGCTGTTCTGTTTTTACTGATGGCTCTGGCTTAATTGAGGGCAATTATTTCACTTAGAGATAAGAAAGATGCATTCCATAATAATAATTACGGAATGCATCCGTTATTCGTTGATAAACATTTACATAAAAAATTTCAATCAATTGTTAATCGAATCAATAAATAACAAAAGCGTGTATTGCTTGAAATGTGTGTTACAACTGAATTTCTTACAGAAGATATATATATCAAAATAATTTCTATTTTTTCACCTAAGAGAGGCCCAGAATATCCAATTAAGCCTTAGAACTGCAGAGCTGGTTTAGAGAAATAAATATTATATATTTAGTTATGAATATATATATATAATGTATATTTTCTCTTTTTAACCATATAAACTCTCATGCAAATAAAGGGTGTTTTTTTTAGAGGTATAGAACTTTAAATTGCAATAAAACAACGATGTATTATTCGATTGACATGAATTTTTTTTATTCGAAAGATAATCTTGTGGCATTACATTTTAAATATGATTTCTGGCATATGACTGCCACGGCTGGCTCGGATGTAGTCCAATCTGGACGTCCAATTTTCGATGACTTTTTCCACCATTTGTGGCCGTATATCGGCAATAACACGGCGAATGTTGTCTTCCAAATGGTCAAGCGTTTGTGGATTATCCGCATAGACCCATGACTTTACATAGCCCCACAGAAAATAGTCTAGCGGTGTTAAATCACAAGATCTTGGAGGCCCATTCACAGGTCCAAAACGTGAAATTAGGCGGTCACCCAACGTGTCTTTCAATAAATCGATTATGGTACGAGCTGTGTGACATGTTGCGCCGTCTTGTTGGAACCACAGCTCCTGGACATCATGATTGTTCAATTCAGGAATGAAAAAGTTAGTAATCATGGCTCTATACCGATCACCATTGACTGTAACGTTATGGCCTTCATCGTTTTTGAAGAAGTACGGACCAATGATTCCACCAGCCCATAAAGCGCACCAAACAGTCAGTTTTTCTGGATGTAACGGTGTTTCGACATACACTTGTGGATTAGCTTCACTCCAAAAGCGGCAGTTTTGTTTGTTGACGTAGCCATTCAACCAGAAGTGCGCTTCATCGCTAAACAAAATTCGCTTATGAAGTCATCGAAAATTGGACGTCCAGATTGGACTACATCCGAGCCAGCCGTGGCAGTCATATGCCAGAAATCATATTTAAAATGTAATGCCACAAGATTATCTTTCGAATAAAAAAAATTCATGTCAATCGAATAATACATCGTTGTTTTATTGCAATTTAAAGTTCTATACCTCTAAAAAAACACCCTATATTTCAACCTTTTCATGGCCAGCTACTTCAGTAATAGAGTGATACCACAGAGCCAAGCAATTCGACTTTTTAAGATTGAATTACATAAATAAATTAACAAATTAAAATAATGAAAAACTTGAGAAGTAATAATTAAATATCTGAAAAGTAAGTAAACGTAATACTTAAGCTTGATATGCGCTGTAAAAAAACACATTTTTTTTACCCCATATTATACATAAAGGCTTTTGTTTACATTGGCTTTGACAATTACTGCAGTAAAACTAAAGCGTTAAATTTCAACTGTGGTTTAATAATACGATTCTACATATACGTTGTCTTCATCCGTTATTTAAAAAAAAAAAAAAAAAAAAACGAAGAAATAAAGAAATTTCTGTAAGCGCTTTCTAAATTTATATGGTATGGTATATTGAATCATAAAAAGCATAATTACAGGTATATTATATATACAAGGAGAAGGGATTAACTGAAAATTGTCAAAACAATTTCAATGAAAAAATATAGAAGAATATGATTCTTACTTCAGGTTGTTAGTGCCCCTATCACTGTATTTTCTATTGTATTAATGGTTTCATCCGCAAGACAGTTTTAATATTCATACAAAGTTTTTATGCTTAAAAATATCCTTTGAATAACTTTGACTTTTAATATTGTGTCCATAAGTTGCTCAACTCTCCAAATCAAATAATCAGATCAAGACATTTAAATTGATACATTTTGCAGTGGTTTTTCTCATTTTGTGTTTTTCGAAACATTAGTGCACTCAAAATGCTACTCCTTCCACAACTATTTACCAATCACTTCCATTTTTTTGCTGTGTATTGCATATATAGCATGTAACTAAATTAGGGATCCATTTTGCTGTAAACTGAATACTTTTTTTAAAAAAAATTAAAATGTAAGAGATATTGGCCTTTTCGTTGATTTTTAGCATGTATATCAACATTTTATTTTTTTCTCAAAAACGAATTAAGTTATTGTAAAATCGATCCCTAAAGTTGTTTATAACATCCATAAGAATATTTCAAAAAAAATTCAGGTTAAAAAATTAATACTTGCAGAAGGAGTAAAATTTTAAAATTTTCCAAATTTTCTTCAAAAAATTTCAATTTTTAAAATTGTGTGAATAATATGTGAAAAATTTCAACTCGTATCATTTTCTGGAAAAAAAACACTATATAAAATGCTAAAATATAATTTTTAAATACATAAAGAAAAAAAGTATAGCTCAAAGGGTACCAAGTCCTCTTAATTAAGAACTAGTGAATTGACTCAGAACTGGATGTATATCTACATCTCTGAAGTTCGTTACAGTGGAAGATGAAATACATCATTTTTATCTGAAGTATGTCTTAGTTAGGAAAAAAAAGACTAGAAATATCTCATTCTCGAAATATAGTAGTTTGAAAGAAAAATAACAAATAAATTGCTTTATTTGAATGCTTATGAATTTCAAAAACAAGAGAAGTAAACAAAAAAAAAATTTACAAAATGCTTTGAAGAAATATTCTGTTGGGACAAAATAAACATGCGTATTGCGTATTTTTAAGGTTCAACAAATCATATGGATTGATTGATTGAATATTAACGTCGCACTGTTCAGCTACACGAGGGCTTTTGGCGACGGACCACGTAATTTTGAACCACGGTCAAGTGACGTGGACGACACCTGAGCTGGCACTCCCTCTCATACAAATCATATGGAAACACGCTGCTTACATAGATTAGACACGAAGAAACTGCTTTCAACCCTCTGTAAAGGCGGATTAAAAAGGTTTTTATTAGGGTGAATAAAAAAAAGATTAGAATTTCAAAACCTACCTAAGAGGAAAAGATGTCCTTTGTAATATAAATGAATAAAAGATAAAATAAAAATAATTAATTTTTATGTTTACTGCCAAGAGAATTAAGCTTAGGTATTTGAGCTTTTTTTTATGGAAAAGGTCTAAGTAATATTTGTCGAAGTGAAACTAAATTGCAGTTCTTTTTAAATGTGTATTGCGATGAGAAGACACCTACTAAGTAGTAAGAAGAAAAAAACGTCTGGTGTATATATATATATATATATATACATACCAGACGTTTTTTTCTTCTTACTACTTAGTAGGTGTCCTCTCATATATATATATATAACAGCTTTTTTAGTACATTAAGATTTTAAAAAATAAAAATCTGCTGTCGAACTTACAGTGCGCGATTAAGCTGAAAACGAAAAACATCTTGGATTGAACTGGGGGAGTTAAGAAATGTTACTATCTGCTTTGTACTACGTACTATTCAGTACTCATTAATAATCATCACTTTCAGATATTTATATTGTTTGAAAATAATTATTTTGTGTGTGTTGGTCAGAAATGCTCTAACCAAAAAAATAATTATTTTCTATTTTTTTCGAAAATTCAACCAGTTTTTGACAATATGTAATTTTGAAATAATTGTTTTTATTATGTTTCTCTAAATCTCCATATCATAGAATATCTTTTCTGCACTGGTGGGTTCAGAGATTATTAAAGAGATCCCTTAAAACTATAAATAAGTATAGTTTATAATATAATAAATAAACAATAATAAATTTAGGTTGTCTGTACGAGTGCAAATTATTTACTTGATATTCTTATAATATGCAGTTAATGTGATTCGAATATATCAAATAAAATGCGTCAAAATAAAACGATATATTTTTATGAAATATTAGAAAAAATTACAAATTTAATATTAAAAGAATGACGAAATAGTTATAATAAAGATAAATAATAAAAAATTGTGTTTTGAAATTTCAATATGCGCGTCCTATCAACTTGCCAGTCAGTTGAAGAAAATACTTTTTTTGCAGCCTGTGCCCAAAAATATTTATTTCTTGCCATCTCCATTTAGTTTCTGTTTGATATTGACTAGCGGATGTTTTTGTTGCCTTACGCAAGTGGTGCATAAAAGCCTTTCATATAATTGAGGATGCTAAGAATTTGCGCCTTCAAAATGAATAAAAAGGTAAAGTGCACAAGAATTCTGAATATTGTTTTTATGACCTTCGTAGAGTATGTTCATATGCAACTGAGTATTTGAAAAGCCAAAGTAGGAGAGGGAACAGGGGATTAAAAAAGGATTAATTTTAGTTTTGATAAAAAACCTTACGATAAACTTTCAATACTTTAAAATAAAATTACGGAAATAACATAATTAAAAAAACAATCAAATCAATCATGATTTCACAAAAAAATTTCAATCCGTAATAGTTTTAAATAAACATATTGGGGAAAAGAATATATATATATATTGTGTGATGATGTTGATAGTTTAAACAAAGATAAAACTAAAGTTTTTCGTTTTATTGTAGCATCGTTTGGTAAATTTCAACTTTTATAATTCGCATCATTTTTGGTTTGAAGAAATTAAATGACACAATTACTAAATTATTTGTTATGTTCTGTTGAATAATATTGTAAGCAATAGTTATGAATGAGCTTTTATTTTATGATATATGTTTACAGACAAATTAAATTACGCGTTATTTTGTAAATGATTAATATCAATATTTCACTACCTAAAATTGTTAGAGTATAATCTATTTTATTGGAACTTTAATTAAAAATACTAATAGTTTTCAATAAATAACTACATAAAATAATTATATTTTCGATAACAGCTCGGGATTCATGAACAAAAACGGTTTTTGATTAAAGTAATGAATATATAGAAATCACTCTAGAGTCACGATTATTCCAGCCTTTAATGCAAGAAACCATTGAATAATTCAATGTTTATACAAAAATACACTGCCTAACGAAACTCCTGAACGCTTTTTTTAAATGAAATATTATATATGTTTCCGAGCATAATTTTAATAATCCATGGGAAAAATTATTTCATTGTTTTCTTATATGTTTATAAATAAAATTTTCCCTACTCCACATAATGCAACTAAAATGATTTAAAGTGATCTAACAATTAGTCATATGCATTCGAACCTCTATATTGCGAATTTTTCTATATGTCGAACTTTTTCCTGGAACCAAGAACATTTCATGATTTTCTTCGTATAATAACCTCCCAATAGCGAAGTGCATTTTCTATGTGGCGAACTTTTCCTCATGTGATTCAATTTCTTGTTCCCTATTTTTAAAGTATTTCTAGGTATTTCAAGTTATTCTCTATTTTAACACACTTTATGGTAGCCATAAATCTTGAACTGGTTTTATAAGATGCCTAACTCGCCGAGAGCCAAAGAATTCTGGGCTTTTCTTCCAAGAATTTCAACCTTTAGCCCTCACTGTCCAGTTCACTAAAAACATCTTCGATATCCCCTTTCATCCTCAATGGATTTGTCTCATGACCTCATGTCTTTGAACTAGTATCCGGTCATTTGCAGTGTTGATCAGCCGTTCTAGTAGCTTCGTTTCTTGTAGCACAAAAGTGTAAAACGTAAGTGCTGGAAATTCAATCAAAAACATTTAATTCTTCAGGAAGTGGATAAAGGCGACAAGAAACTTTCCTTGCAATTTTTCTTTCTTTCTTTTTTTTTGATAGGTAAGATGTATTAAATAAATATATAAAGAGTGTTTTTTTTTTCAGGTATAGAAGTTTAAGTTGGCATTACTTTCCAAGATGGCGACCGATTTAACAGCTGTCAAGTGATTTATTTTCAGTTTGGTTTGGCAATTCATCAAAACGATCATCAAGCAAGGCGTAGATTCATCGAATGGGCCCAAAACGAGATTGCCGTTGTTCCCGATTTTCATAAGCGAATTTTGTTTAGTGATGAAGCGCACTTCTGGTTGAATGGCTACGTCAACAAACAAAACTGCCGCATTTGGAGTGAAGCTAATACACAAGTGTATGTTGAAACACCGTTACATCCAGAAAAACTGACTGTTTGGTGCGCTTTATGGGCTGGTGGAATCATTGGTCCATACTTCTTCAAAAACGATGAAGGCCACAACGTTACAGTTAATGGTGATCGGTATAGAGCCATGATTACTAACTTTTTCATTCCTGAATTGAACAATCATGATGTCCAGGAGCTGTGGTTCCAACAAGACGGCGCAACATGTCACACAGCTCGTACCATAATCGATTTATTGAAAGACACGTTGGGTGACCACCTAATTTCACGTTTTGGACCTGTGAATTGGCCTCCAAGATCTTGTGATTTAACACCGCTAGACTATTTTCTGTGGGGCTATGTAAAGTCATTGGTCTATGCGGATAAGCACAAACGCTTGACCATTTGGAAGACAACATTCGCCGTGTTATTGCCGATATACGGCCACAAATGATGGAAAAAGTCATCGAAAATGGGACGTCCAGATTGGACTACATCCGAGCCAGCCGTGGCAGTCATATGCCAGAAATCATATTTAAAATGTAATGCCACAAGATTATCTTTCGAATAAAAAAAATTCATGTCAATCGAATAATACATCGTTGTTTTATTGCAATTTAAAGTTCTATACCTCTAAAAAAAACACCCTTTATTAACTTACAAAAAGTTATGAATATATACTTTTTTTAATGTATAGTGTTTATGAATTTTTAAAATTTTTTTTATCTGATCTATAAAGAAAATTGAAGTATTAACCTCTAAATGACGAATTTTCCATATAACGAACTTTTTTCGGGATTTAACGACCTTGTTATATAGAGGTCCGACTGTATTTATAGTACGATTATATTTCTTAGAGTTACTACAAAACGTGTAATAACTCGTAAGTGCATAAATATAACAAGTTGTAAACGGATTTTAGCCGTTATTTCGTGAAATAAGTAGGTAATTTATGAAGCTATCTGAATGATACCTTATAGTGATAATATATACTAGACAGATAGAAACATTTAGGGAATGGGAGAAACAATTTAGAGGAATAGCTTAAAAATCGGGAAAGATAAATCAAAGGAAATGACTTCCTCAAAGAAAAGGCCTAAAAATTTTAAATTTCATTTGTATTTTAAAATCGTTATGGAATGCAATAAAAAGAGATATTATATATATATATATATATATATATATATATAAAAGAAACAAACAGATTTGTTTAGTTTTCATGTAGTGATTCTTTTAACTAAATGTATAGTAATAATACTATTAACTTTAATTAGAAATTACATCTAATGTCAGAGGATGATAACTCACTATCATAATTATGGTAATTTAATTTCTGAATATTTCAAGAAAACAAATGTGTGAGGTACTGTGGATAGCATTTTAGATAAACTTATATATAAGCCATATTTCGTAACTCTCCGATTTAAGTATATTTCGAAATTCTCGTAGGAAAATACAGACTTTCAAATGGTTTATATAGGTTTATCTCAATAGATATCTCGTGATTGTACGTATATGTAAAACACGATTTTAAAAAAAGGAAGTATTTTATTTCATTCTCTAAACAATATACTTTTAATTTGAAGTTTTAAGAAAGTGTATTTAAATAATGTTAGAGCTTTTTGTTAAATTTATCGTTCTCGCAGAATAAAAATTAAACAATCTTTAGTTCAAAACATCTTTAAATCTTAAATCAAAACTATATATATATACACTGCTGGTCACCGTAAATGCAACACCAAGAAAGACAAGAGATAGCACAACAAAATTTATTTTGTAGATAACATGTTGACCAAGTATCAAATGATTAAATTTATAGACTTTTGTGAAGTGTGGTTCCTGCCAGAATCAGTAGCCAGAGTAGCCACCATTGCTGGAGATCACCGCTGCCACACGCCTCGGCATTGATTCAAAGAGACTTTGGATGTGTTCTTGGGGGTACAGCAGACCAAGCAGCTTCCACACGTTGCCAAAGTTGATCTGGTGTGGCAGCTGGGGGTGTAATCTAGATCAATCGTTGAGCAACCATGGACCACATGTTTTCTATCGGCGAAAGATCCGGAGAGCGAGTCGGCCAGGGAAGCAATTCAATCTGGTGATTGACGAAGAACCTTTGGACAATGCGTGCCACGTGTGGTCGCGCATTATCCTGTTGAAATATGGCTGTGCCAAGCCCTGAAGGTAATGAAGGACAACTGGCTCCAACACTTCGGAGATGTAGCGCTGGCTGTTTAAAGTACCGGCAATGCGTACTATATGAGTTCAAGAGTGATATCCAATACCGCCCATGCCATAATACTCTGTGCGAGACCAGTGTGGTGGTGCATAATGCCGCTGTTCAGCATCCTCTCTCCACGGTGTCTCCAGACTCGAATCCGACCAACGTGGTGTTGTAGACAGATGCGTGACTCATCAGTAAAGACAACTTCATTCCATTCCACATCCTTCTTTCAACGCATCATTGGCGGTGGAGACGTCTGTGGTTCTGCGTCAAGGGTAGACCAAGCAATGGACGCCTTGCGGACAGACCTCTCTGCTGTAAACAGCGTCGAATGGTACGCGCAGGCACTGAATATGCATTACAGACTCAATGTGCTACGGTTCGTGATGTGACTAAGCGATCCATCACTGCCATGTGCACTATTTGACTGTCCTCGCGTGAAGTGGTGCACTGAGGTGGATGCAATCGACCACGTCGGTCCGTCGTACCCTCCTGCATCCAACGGTCACATATCCTCATTACAGTTGTTTGGTTTCGTCCAACACGGCTACCGATTTCCCTGAAAGATAATCCACAATCTCGGTAGGCCACTATCCTTCCTCTGTCGAACTGGGATACCTGATCAAAAGCTGATCGCTGTTTTCTACGAGACATAACTGATTGTTTTTTGAAAAAACCACAAGAAAAACACAATTGCCGAACTTGAAATCGTCGAAATCTCCAAGCCTTAAATAGCGCTTTGAGGTGGCGCCACAGGCGCGCGTGATGTGTGTCTGCGATGAAATTCTAATCATTTGCATATCTCACCTCCGCTAATGCATGTTGCAAATTTCATGTTATTTGCATGCTTCCTTCAGGGTTTGCATTTACGGGGTCAGCAGTATATGTGTGTGTGCGCGTATAACCGCTCACTTTACTAGGTATTTCAGGTCGTTGTAAGACTATATATTCTTTTTAGGTTATTGGAAACTGAATTCTATTATTAAGCGTTCTAGGGTATTGAAAATATTCTTATAGCTCTCACCTGTTGATTTAGAAAGAACAGGGCTTGAATTTCCAAAACACACACACAGAAGTGTATTTATCCCTTTCATTTATATTTATCACTCCTCTCGTAGTCGAAGTACTCAAACACCGTTTTTCGTGGATAATAATAATTCCATTCAATAAAAGACTAACGCTTTCCAAATCCAAGTCTTTAAGTCTAATTGTTCAAAAACGGGAATTTTTTTTATCTGCATCACCCTCGTAACACCCCCCTCAAACCCCTTTGGGAGTCGATTTCCGTAAAGCATCTTATTAGGGCAGTGCTTCTCAAACTTCCAATACTTGCGACTCAATATTGAATCACAATTTTCATCGCCCCCCCCCATACAATAACGATGTATTGAATTCGATAATAGGATACTTTAACGCTAAAGCTACAATACGACTTTAACCTCTTCGCCACCGACGTATATACACGTCTCGCTCAGCCAGTGTGTAAATTGCCCCGGACGTATATATACGTCTATCCGAAATACGTTCACTACTATCCATAAAATTATTCCGAAGACTTTGGAATGCAATAAAATGACTTTAACATTATTTGAGAATGATTTACCTCTTTCAGAGGATTTTCTTATTTTCCCTTTATCCCCCCAAGTACACATGCGTGCAATAGGGGCATTGGGGAGTGAATCGCATAACTTTTAATGAGTAGTTAAGGGATTAATTATAAGCCGTTCGTGATCCGGATAAGTGTTAATTTTTACATATAATTTTATATATAACCAACCGGTGCGCGGTCACTGGTAATTATTAAACTTGTTCTTAGCTTAGTATTGCTAAGATGATTATAAAGTACGTTGTGCAGTAGTGATACATTTATAAGTGTATTATATCAGTGTAAATGTATTTTTATTATTAATTTGACAGAATGTATTTTGTTTGCTTTGCTTTCAAAAAATTAGTATTTTTTTGTTTTCAACTTTTCAATATGCTTGTACCCCTTCTAGGGTTATCACGCCCCCTAAGGGGGGTGCGCCCCACAGTTTGAGAAGTGCTGTATTAGGGGAGCTCTGTTCAACAAAAGAAGTATGTTTGTCAAATTTAGAGTTTGTAAGTCTAATAGATCAAAAATAAAAATTGTTATCTGTAAATCCTCTGCAGCCCCTCTTCGGAGTCAATTTCCATAAAACCCGTTCTTAGTGGATTACTATTCGACAAAAAAGAAACACGTTTGTCAAGTTTCATGGTTGTAAGTCTTCATAAAATAATGAGAGTGGTTGTACGTTGAATTGTAAGGCGGTACAAAATTCCCGCATGGAGTTGACAGATTTAGAAGACTAGTAATTGCCAAGTTTTCGTCCTTGTCACTTGTCCGATGATCCGGATTACAATAGCGTCGTGTAGTTCTAGAATGGAGATGATTCGAATAAAAATCAAAAACGAACTAGATATTGTGATAAAAATGTCTGTCTAATATTTTAACAATAAAAAATATTCAGAGAATGCTTCTCATTCTACGAGTTGGCATACAATAAAAAGGATTTCAAAATTTAGCCTTTTATATTTGCTATTAACCACGTTGTAACGAAAATTAACTAGTACATCATCCGTGATTTGAAAATGTCCGCAAACCATAAATTTACAAAAAAAAATAGTAAATAGAAAAAATTAAAATTGATACAGATGAATGCACAATGTAACGAAGCACGATATTAGTGATTATTCCATTCAAAAACACAAATAAATAAAAATTTCACGGTAAGTCACGTTAGATTCAAAATCCTCTTTAAATTACAACTTTATAAAAAAATTTAACCTGCGTAATCTTTCTTTTTTTTTTGGTCTTGAGCCTTAAGACGCTATTAATATCTTATTCGTGAAAACACTATTAAACTTGTCAATGCACAGCATTCCATGCAAGTGTGTAAGACTGGTACAAGAGGAAATATCGGCTTTTGTTTATCTAAGAGCCTTATGTAGATGTTTAAGATGATCTAAGATGTTTCTTTACGGTCTGGTAGAAAAAGGATTTAACTTCTTGATAGAAATCCGTATGTCGAAAAGGTATTAAATTTAGTGCAAGATTGCAAGACGTTTTTTTAGTATGCTTTCAGATAAGATTGGGTGTAAGACGATCGATATCATAGAAACATCTGAAAATATTTGTGTCACTTTTGCAGGTGTTCCTTTTCATTTATCATGTGTACCTACTGACACAACTTACTCTCAAACAAAGAAAACTAAAATGTTTTATCAATTTTTATTGACAAAACTGATAAAATCGTTTAGTAAGAGTGGAAAAGAAAGAAGAAAGGTCTGCCGTTTTTTATAAATGATGTGGAAACATTTTCAGAATATATATATTATCATTAACACACAATATATGCTAAATATATATAATTCTAACTTAATACTAAACAAAACATAAGGATATATAATAAGACAGTTAAGGTAAAAGTAAAACACACAGCCGCAATAATACCTTAGTGAACTCTTAGGCTCAGGACTAAAATAGTAGGGTTAAAACACAGTTTCAAGGAAGCAACTTTCCTCGTTATTTACTTGTGTTACTGGGTTGAATAAGATATGATTCTGTTACGCATTCCCATTCTGTCTTTTTTAATATTATTATAATGTAATCATTTAAAATTTACCAAAGAAAGCAAAAAAATTGTATTGAATTTTAAAATTATTTAAACACGATTGTGTATTTGCTGATTGAAAGTTACAAAAAATAACAGCAATTGAAGCTATTTTTAAATTAATACTTTGAATGCAAAATACATGCCTAAAAAATTGTGATGATCTGATTAAAGAAGGTTGCAAGGAAATGCAGATGTTTACATTTCTACATCGGGCATGTATTTTAGTGTTGAATATACGAATTAGAACCAAATTTAAGACAAACAATTATGCCACACACAGAAGAGTTAAAATTTTTGGTAGTCTAATGGCATGGCATTCTCGACTGTAATAACAACAGAAGAATCAAGCGTAAGATATGAATAGAAGAATATTCACATTACTGTCTAATTGCTTATTCTTTCGTATTACTTATATAACAATTTATGATAAATTTCTAACTGATATGGTAGGCTATTTCCGAAAATACCTTAAGATCCTACTTGAAATTTGAAAACAAATGATATTTTCTTGAGCTATACAATACATTTGCATTCAAAAGTTTAAAAACTCTAAGCTATATTTTACATTTTATTCCCGAGAGTGCAAATAGACCACTGGTCACACCATTTCCCCACCTCTAATAGAAAACATGTATGAGGCTGTAAGAACTAGAATCAAATATAAACTCCAACCTTTCTCAATGCTGTCGTTTTCTCATTTTAACCCGAACATGGAACATTTTTTCAATTAAAAATGTATATGTATTAATGTAACCTACGTGCAGTAATTTGACAATTAGAAATTGTTATTTTTAAAATTTAGAAACATTTAATAACTAAGAAAAAAAACTATTTTTCACTTAGACAGCTAAGAGTATGATATGTTTAATTATATTTTATATTCAAGTTTAGGAGATACAAATATATGGAATAAACTATGTGTGAAAAAAAATTGGATTGGTATTCGTATACGTAATAAAAATGAACAGAATTATCAAAGATCCTATTCTTTTTGTCCAACATCTTACAGAAAGACCAAGTTTGCGAATGTTATTCTTTAACATTAGGCCAAGACAGTTTAAAGACGCAATAGAAAATTAAGATAGAATGGTATATTCAATCATACTTTTTACTATTCAATTATCAATCAAAAAACATTTTCATTATCAAAAAATCCAGTCAGTGACAATGTTGTTATTTACTTGTAACATGGTTACGTTCTAATATTACTTATTTTATAGCCAAACTTGACATTACCTACCCGTTTCGATGGGTATTTCGCGACGTTGTATAATTATATATTCTTATGGTATCCGACTACGTTCGGAACCGTTATTTTGCAAAAGCGTATAAATGGATAATATTTATGATATTTAGTGTAACTTAGATTAGAAAATGTATAGAAAATTGTTTTAAGAATAGTACTTCTGCCCTGGATCGCTACCGGGGAAAAGATGTGTACACGTGGAGTCAGGGAAAGCCTATTTCCCTCCTTTTAGTCCTTAAGCTATTTTCTGTAACTATAATGGATGTGTGTTGTTTTATTAAGTGACCCCTTGTGTTGTGGAACGTAAGAACATTAAATAGTATTTGTTCCAGTAATGAAAAGGCTTCTTTATTTCAATACAACGTAGACACGACATGGGGGATTGTCATAATACAATATTTTGACAAAAAAATGAACATAGAATGATCCATTTTCAAAATATTCTTCTTTTGTGAAAAATACTTCTATTATAATAATATACTGCCTGTATATATCTCAGACCTCTGTACAGAGGCCCAACTAGAAATTTTGAAATATGTAACTTAGAAGTGGTTTTATCCGTGTTTTACGACAACAGAGGGGAGAAATTTCAGAAAAAAAACGCCGATAATTATTTCAATTGGTTGTAACTCTGAAAATAATGTGAATTTTTCAAAACTCTTAGTTCAGACTCTGTGGAGAAGTCTTTACTTTATAAAAGCAAAATATTCTTATTATGGAAGCACTTTTTATAAAAGAAGAACGTTTTGAAAAAAGATTATTCTAAGTTAATTTTTTTTTTTTTGCCGAAATACTGTATTTAAATATATTTTTTTTGTCAAAATGCCCTTAAAACAATTTTATACATGTATTCTAATCTAAGTGACACTAAATATCATGAAAATTATCCATTTATGCGCCTTTTTAAAATCATGGTTCCGAACGTATTTATTTTGATATCTAAGACCTAAAACTAAACTTTCGGTTGTATTCAAAAACTCCTGATAGGCCACGTCACTTGGTTTAAAAAGAACAGGATCTGAATTTCTGAGATGGAAGCATTTTTGTCTTTGACGTCCTCCTCCTTTAAAAGTCAGCATCAGCAAAACGCGTGTTTAGCGGATCTATACTCAAGAAAAGTAACATCCCTGCCTAATTTAAAACCTGTAAACCTAATTGATCAAAAAGGGGAATTTCTTTATCTAAAACATCATTCGCAATCCCTTTGCCACTTTGGAGTCAATTGCCTTAAAACCCATATCCGTTCTTAACGAATCTCTATTCAACAAAAAAGAAACATGATTGCTAAATGTAAAGCATATATGTCTAATTGTTTCGGAGATATTTGATGAGTGTGCGAATTGATTATTTTCTTGTATTGAATGAACGTACATGAATTAAATTCGAATTCATTGTAACATTAAATCCTGTGTGATAATTTTTAATGTTAAGTGTATAAATTTAAATATATGCATGCCTATTTCTTTCTTTCTTTATATATAAATGGAAACTGAGCTCAATGTAATGCATCTACAATTATAATACAAAAAATAAGTAACACAGTGATTCCACAAATAATATTTTCCCTACAAATAATTTAAACCGTATTAAACTCTCAAAGACTTAATTCAAACCTTACAATATAGGCTTCAAATTAAATTAAAAAAATTTTTAGAACTTAAGATGACTGTGAGTAAAGATAGCAATAAAACAATGGAATAAATCAATTATAATAATAAATCATTGACTGTGTAATCCGTTATTATTAATTGCGTATTGCAGAAACGTATGACACGTCTATCTATCTCAAGATTAAACTTCTTAGTACTTCGTAAGACATTTGTTAGGTACCATTATATTGATTGAAATGGAAGTATACGATGCGGTCAACGAATTAAAATAGGCATTTTTGCTTGCCTTCAAAAATAGAAGGGTCTACTTTTCACTTTTTTCTACTTTTCTAAAAATTCAATGACGTGGACTTTGGACATTTCAGCCCATACGTTCATTAAAACATTGATCTCAATTAAAAATTACAAAGTAAAAATTGTATTATAATAAAGTAAATAATCTCATTTAATTAAACTAGCGACTTTTAAGTACTTATCCGAATAATAGACCTTTGACATATTAGAAAATAAAGAATAGTAAGCAAATTGCCGGAGAAATATCGCTGCAAAAAATTAAAACCAACAAATTCTTTACTTTAAATTTAAAACAATAGTTTCTTTTAAATATTACAAAAAGGCTAGTTATTTTAATACCATTTATTGTAAATATTTAAATAATGGAAACATTTTAAAATTTAAATGGAAATATTCTTTATGTTCATATCGTATTAAAAGAAAATTTAAATCAGATCTAAAACTATAATCACTTTTAGGATTTGTATCTTATCTATCTCCTAAATCTACGTTTTTAACATTGCAAAAAGTGATAGTAACAATTACCACACTCCTGAAAAATATCAATTACGAATAATACCTCCCAAAAATTTAGAAAACGAATCATTGTTTCCCAAAACGGAAAATAAATACGAATGCGTGCACCATTTCAATAAATTACGCAAACTGAGTTTTCGAACGATCTATACTAGGGATACTCAACCTTTTTTTCCCGCCGGGCCACATACATATGGCAGACATTTGACGTGGGCCACAACATGAGGATTAATGACAAAAACATTATAAGACCAAGGTAATATTGACACTTAAAATGTGTAAAAATGATTAAAATTAAAACTCGATTTTATACTAATTATACGATTTTATACATTTTTTACTAAGTAATGGTATAGTTTCAGTTTCCTTTTTACCATGACCAAGCTCTTAGTTTACATTCTACTATCATACAAACCAAACTTAATGACGTTTGATAATTTTATTTTTTCTTTTGACTCTCTTATTCAATTTCTACTATTAACTCATACTCTATTTATTTATTTATCTTGGTGGAACTTTCAATCGTTAATAAAATACATTTTAAAGCACTCATTTGAGCTGAAATTTTATATACATGATTATTTTGAATGACAATACAGTTATATAATTATAATTAATAAAAATTAATTGATTAAAACTAATTATTTAAAGAATTACAAATACAGCCACGTTGGCGACTTAGCGACCCTTTTGACGACTTGTGTCAAAACTTGAAAATGTTTTTTTTTCTCATTTTTTAAAGCTTTCAGTTGAACTGAAATTTTATATACTCGATTGTTTTGGATGTCAATACGATACTTAAATGATAATTAATAAAAATTAATTACCACTTAATGTTGTGATTCTGCCATATGTAGATACATATTTACATTAATTGTAACTATTTAATAAAAAGTAGCTAAAATAAAATTTTCTTTGTTAATCTAAGTAGGAATTGACTTAAATTTTTTTTATATTAATTGTGTGTGTGTGTGTGTGTGTTTTTATTTCAAATAGTAATTTATCAAGTACAGAAAGAGTTTTGACTGAATTCCAGACTGAAATCTCTCAGTATTATTTGTTTCTAATTAAAACTCAATGTGACCCATACAATAGTTACTACCTTGCAATTCGTACCCTTACGGCTTCTACAACAAAATTGATAGATTTGATTGTTTGATTGATAGAATTTCCCGGTACATTTTTAATAATTTTTTTCTTAAATAATTGAATTTTTTAGCGCAATGGTCCACGATCGCGCCAATCAGAACAGCCCAGCGGGCCTCGGGTTGAGTATAGCTGATCTCAACCTTTCGAATCATCAATTAATACTTTCATGTAATATAATCTTCCCTAAAATGAGATATCAAAGAAAGAACTAATATAATGAATATATATATATATATATATATATATATATATATATATATATATATATATATATATCAGAGGGTACTTAAAAGTTATTAAAAGCAGCACAATAATTATCTGCACTATGAACCTTTTGTAACAAGATAAAATTAATGTCCATAAAAGTCTTTGGAGAAAAAATGCGAAATTTCTAAATTTTTAAGTTCTAAACAAAAGTGATGCATCAATTTTTTAAAAATAAGGGAATATATTTTAAGTATCCCAACTACACTATTTTTTTTGTCGAGATAATAAGAAATGTATTCAAGGTAAAATTTTCAATATAATTAAAAACTGTACATATACAAGAAAAAAATTGATATAAATATTGCATGCACTAACATAATTTTTAAATAAATAATTAAAAAAAAGCAATTTTAAATTTTAATTCATCAAAACGTTTTTTCAAAATGTTCGATTGGAACAACAAAACGCCTCCAGCGAGTTTCTCATAATTTAATGAGAGGAATTTCATATTTTTCCGTTAAAAAACCCCCTCAAAATAATAAGGAATCTGAAAATGATCCAAAACTTCCTTATTTTTGAGTTATGTACAAATTCGCTTATATTCTATCATATAAATTGTTTTATTTCTTTTTTTACCCTTAATTTTCCTCTGCAATAAAATATATTCTCATATCCTATTAGAAAGAAATTTTTTAACTTTTAAAGTCAGCATAAAAAACAACAAAAAGCAATTTATAATACGTTTGTACTTTCCAACTCCATTTTTCACAAATAAGATAAAGAAGGTTTAAAAAATGTTGAAGTATATATCAAGAATAGTGTTAGCAAATTAGATTCTACCTATAATCATATTTTTAAATATTGATCATCATGCTAGATAATATTTTAAATTGAAAACATGCCTAACATGCGTAAAAAACTATTTGAGATATAAGGGGGGAAAAGGAGTTTCGACCAATCAAAATATTTTTCCTGAAATTTAATTTGAATATATTTTGAGGCTTTTAAGCATCATATAATTTGGTCTTATTATTTCGATGAATATAAAAAATTAGTCGCTATAGCTCACTGTATAGGCATCTATAAATAAACTGATGTATAATTAACTTACCTTCATTGATATCAAAAATAACATTAATTATTATTATAGAAAGTTTATATGTGAAAAAAAACAATAATTTTAAAGTAATCGGTGAAAATGTAATGTCTTAGCAAATAGTACTTGTATTAATGAAACAGTAAAAAATATGACGAGAGAGATGTTCTTTACCTTTCACTGCAGTTCAATATAATGGCAAAAACCATAGAACTTTATTATGATAAAAATTCATATCTCTCATTTTATAGGTTAATGTAGATTATATGGTTTAAAATACATAAATGAGGATTTTCTAAAAATTTAATATAAATATTTTATTTTGAATTGATTGGTTTAGAAATAATTTCATCGATTTTTCTTTTAAGAATTCCATTGCGCGAAATATTTCAAATAATTTTATTTGTTTTTTTATAATTTTGATTAAAAAAATAATAATCCTCTGAAACCTTAAAAGCATATAACTAATAGTTTATTTCAAAGAAAATTATCTTAAAAAATTGATAAATAAATTTAAAAAAAAATTTCCTTACCTTATTTTTACATGATCAATCCAATACTAGAATCAAATAGCAATTTTTAAAAAATTACCCATTTAGAACTCGAAGGTAAAATAACAATGTAAACAAACGGAATGAATATAAGTTAGGGAATCGTTTGTTCATCGAAACCGAATTTGTATGACTGAAGTTGGCAGCAGAAAATGGTCCAAGTGCAGTATGTCGTTTGGGCGGAGTTACAACGCAATTCCAGCTCTTCCGTAGTAATACCCTTAGGCGTTTATTGAGCTTCAAGCGTAACAACGATGATTTTTGTTGTCTTTTTTTATTGTAGACTAGTCACGGTTAGATAACATTTTCAATAAGCATCATTTGTTGCGCTTCTATGAATGGGCGAGAAGTATTCATTTGATTCCGATCTATATTTTGAAAAACCTTTTCCTTTCTCAAATGACATGTGCCGAATGAAATTATTTTATTGGAGAGAGAAATAATTGATGAATATAATCATTTACGCCTGCAGTCCTAAGAATATGAAAATTTTGTTCATAATTATTGTCTTCTTGCTGTAAGTGATGCATTTCATCTTTAATTCATAAACACTTCGAGTTCGGAAAAGCTTCTTAAAGGATTTGTTCCAGGTAATTGCATTTCCGGGCGAATATTTCAGTGCTATCTTCTTTTTTTGTTTTCAAGACAGATAAAAATGAAGTGGTTAGTAATTGACAAATTGAGTAAGAATACATTTTAACATTTAAATCCTTTCTTTCCTTTCAGAGCTGAAAAAACTGTCTTAATTTATGTTATAAAAGACTGAATTTTTTTTGGAATCGAGGAGACATCGTAAAAAGCAAAATTCAGATTCATATCGTATGCCTTTCAGAAAAAAGTAAAATCTTATTACGTGAGAAAAATACTGTTGTTGTTATTTTGTCTAATTTTCATTCCAAGTAAGTTGCAAAATGTCGATTTAGTTGTAATATCATTTCAAACATCTTGAAAGAACAAAATTGTAGAGTTGTAACAAAACTACTGGGAAGGATTGTATTTCCTTATTGATACAAGAGCAAATTAATATTAAAACTATAGTTTAAATCATTTCTTTAAAAAAAAAGGTTTTCCTAAGTCGTAGGAAAAAAAGCAGTTGTAATCTATATTTAGGCACACATTCATCATGATAAAATAATAGCATAAATCGAATTGATCTGGAAATTTCATCATTTCCTCCAGTATTTTAAGTAAATAATATAAAAAGCTGCATTAAGCGAAAAAATTCGAAACATTTCTTTAAAAAAAAAACAAGGATTTTTGTCTTATATTTTCAATATACTTCTTTGTATATCACATTTTAACAACATATTTCAATATATTCAAATTATCTTTGAGAATTTGTGAGTACTTTTAGATTGAATTTTTAATGTATATAAGCAAAAATTGTTAGAGCATTTTATCCTTTCAAGACCTAAAAATGAAATTTAAAAAAATGGTTAATTTGTTTAATATTAGAAATGTTTTTATAGTTAATTAATTAACAAATTTAACACTATGGGAGAAAGACGACTAAAAATAAATAACCTAGCTTTTCTAATATTTGCAGTTGATTTAATTCTTTCACTGGATTTCATATAGGCCGCAATATTGCCCTCCCTGGAGAAATGTTACTTTTTAATGTAATTCCAAACTGATATTAAAGAAATAATAATTCTCAGCAATAGATTATTATTGTGAAAAATTTCACACCCACACAATTATGGAATTCCATTAAAATATTAGAAAAAATTTAATATACCACACATTTTTCATTTTAAGAATTCAAGTGATTTTTTTCATACGTAATGAATTGTTATACTATTTGAAATGCGAAAAAATTTTCAATAATTTTATGCCATTAATCACCAGTTTATCAAACTGTTAAATAAGTTCAAAGTTATTTCATAGCATCTGTAGCTTATAAAATAGTTTGTACGTATTTGGTTTGATAGTTACTATATTGGCTAGATTCTTCTTCATATTCTATACTGGAGAAATATATGTAGTACAAACTTATATTCATACAAGAATTGTACTAAATTGATAATGATGTCGTGTCGATGACGGGACCAAATGAAATATTACCATGGGCCCAGATGACCGTTCTGGCAATCTGTTCAATATTATTGACATAGAGATTTGTTGACGAAAACAGGACTCCTATTTCTTGTACGGCAACAAGAATAACTGGACAGACAGAAATATGAGCAGGTGTTAGCTCTGTATCTAAACAGTTATCACAATTCCTATAAGTTCTTCGACCATCCCTATCAATCTGCATTCCTTTGTAATGACTTGTTCTCAGCCTAGCATGAGTCTTTGTTATAAGGCGGTCTCCACTTATATTACAGAGTTGATGCTTTACAGCTGGGGTGGGCAGACTTTTACATGGCACGGTCTACTTTTAGTTTTTTCAAAGTGTTGCGGTCCACCATGTGATACAGTGCGTACTTTCCTACATAACTACAGCAGAAAAACTTGCTCTTTTAAAATTAAGCTTTAAGTAAAACGCAAAATATGAACATAATAATTATTGACATAAATTTAATATTAAATGATGCATTTTCAAACAATTCACAATACATCACAAATTAAATAATTTTCACTTATAATTAGTTCTTATAGCTATGGTCACAATAGACGACGTAGTCTTCATTTTATCCGCCCCAATCTTGAATACCTTGGTATATATAACTACTAACTGCTAATCTTAACACTGTATTTTAAATGGTCGTCTGTAAAACTAGAATATGTTGTCTTAATTATATTCTTCGTTGAAAATGTAGATATACACTCGTAGGTAGAGCGAAAGAACGATGTTAAATGAATTGCAGCTTTTTTAAATTTGGGATAATTTACTTCGACTAATAGATTCCAAAAGTTATTCTTCACAAAAGAAAGAGAAAAGCTTTGTTTTGCTCGAGAGATAAAGAGAATATGTAACATATATTTAGTTATATTTTTCACATCAACATACTAAGCGGATAACCCATTAATGCAACTTTTGTGTGATACTAGTGTATTAAATTCTTGAAAACGTCTCTCAAATTTGGGTTGGAGTTTTATTCACGGGTGTTTCTATTATCTTGATAAGCATCCGTGTTTCCTTTAGTATGCGCGTCTAAGATTTTATGTGAAGGCGGTCACCCCAAAATGTCTTGGCGGTTCACCGGTCGACCGCGATCGACTTAATGCCCACCCCGGCTTTACAGGAATTGACTTCTCTCTCAATTTGAAATTTGCAGCTTCATTTGCGTCTAATAAGGTAACGTTGATAAAGTTATGATTGTTAAGATTTCTAGCCTCTTTAGCCAGTTTATCCACATTTTCAGTGGCTGTAATGTCCACATGTGCAGGCAACCATTGGAGAAAGCATTATTTTGAAATTAAGGAAATTATTTTGGCTAAATAAATTAAAACCGCATTAGACAGGGGTGGGCAAATAATGGCCCGCAATGAGTTTTTTTCTTGCTGCCTGCTTTGACAGTCAGAAAACCAGATATAAAGAAAAATGTTTTCCATATTTGGGTCAACATATATTTGTGAGCAAAGTTTTTCTTGTATGAAGGTTAACAAGAGTAAATATAAATGCACGTTGGCTGATATCAAATTGGAGGGTGTGATGAGAATTTTAACAAGCAATATCTCACTCTTGATTTCAAAAATATTAGAAGGAAAGGGTGCATTTGTCTCATTAAACTGATTCCAAAATTAAATGTACTTGAAGCTATAGATATGAAATTTGCTCAAAAAATAAAGTGAATAAAAATGCCACTATTTTATTTAATTTGCATTTATTCTCTCTGTCTCTCATTTATCTATATATAATACTATTTATACTTTTTATAAGATGAAAAGTTAGCTAATGAAAACAATCATTTTAAAAATGTGGGACTCTTCGGCATCCTCCGCTTTCACAATGTGGCCCTCAAACCAAAATAATTACCCACTCCTGGCGTAAAAAAATACGACTCAGAATACAGTTAACCCTTAATAACTTCATAATTTTCAAGAAAACTATTATAAAAGTATTCCTTGTTTCTAAGAAAACAGTATAAAAATAAATATAGCTTAAAATATAAACAAGTTGAAACTAAATTAGTCTCCAGTTATATAGTATACTGCCTTATGTGCGACGTTAATAAACACGCATCCAATTATATTATAAATAGGATGGGGCATTACTATCAGCTATATAATATAGGAAATACAAGTTTTCCGTTGATAAGATTTTTTTTTGGTGCGTTACTTTTGATCTCTCCAAGCCGGAAATATCATGGGCATGGAAAATAGAAAGCGAAATCTTAGCCCGTCATTTTGACGGGAGCAAGAAGGAAATGATTAGTAAGGATTTAAATGGAATTTCTAAAAATTAATTAAATATTTATCATTAGATAGTTTCTTTTTAAATTTAAAGCATTGCTGATTTTAATAAAACATGTAAAATTTTGTAAAGAGAATTTTCGTTCAGTTTATTTATCAAAGCAAATTAATAATGAATTGATAATTTGGGAGACAGTTTGTGTTGATTTTTTTTTATTGATCACAATATTATCGTTACATAGCCTATGAATGTTTTCAATTCATAATAGATAGGAAAAATAATGCATTCTGATAAGCTTGAAAGTATAATGCCAATAAAATAAAATGATTTATTGGAAATAACGCAATTTTTTTAAAATGAATCTTTGAAATCTCTTGACTGTTCGGTTTTCTTAATGGTAATATCTCAATGGAAAAATAAGTAGTTATATTTTTTACAAAATCATTAATGTAAAATATTCTTTGTTCTAGTAAAATAAAAAATGAAATAAGAAAAAAAGTCATTCGTATTATTGGTTTATTTCTTTTTCGATCCTAATTTGAACTTAACTAGCTGTACGTAGGATTGCCGAAATAAAAAACCATTTTTAGTATACTGTATTTTGATAAATAATGCTCTGAACTATATTTCTTTAACATTATATACAATTTTTCATTCTAATTTCGTACGCATACCACTGTATTTCTTCAGTCAGTCACGAAACAACATGTTTAGCCTTAATACATAGGTACTAATTACACATTAGAGTGGATTGTAATTATTTGGGGCAAAAAGTATTGTCAATTGGTACCTATTGGTGGAAAAGATCTTCTATGGTATGAAGATTAGGAGAAGAATAATTAAAAGATTGCTTTTAAAATTTCATATTCACAACGAGGTTGAATATTCAAAAAAAAAAAAAAAAAAAAAAAAAAAGACTTAATTGTGTGTGAGTGGTTAGATAATTTTAGACTCAAAAAATTATTATTTTTCTACGATATAAATATTCAAAAGGGAGGATAATTGATAAGTGAGTTGTACAACGTAACATTGCCACGTTTCATAACCCACGCTCTCTTTTCAGCACCGTTGATCCCGTTGCCCGATCTAAGGTGTTTTCCGTCTCCCTTTTTATCGTACTCTGTAATTTGAACAACAGGGTATTATTTTTTTAAAATTTTAATTCTAAAGAAACTGGTAACTGCACCTGATGTTTTTTCTTGAAACTCTTTAGTATGTGTCCTCTCATCGCAATAGGAATCCCTTTGATGAAAATTATTTTCACTTTTTACCGCAAAAGAAAAACACAAATTCCTTAACTTCATTTCTCTTGCGGCAGTACACAACAAAAAGAAATTAATTTTTATTTTCTTTTATCTATATACCCTAGAACACCTTTCCTGTATAGGTAGGATTTAAAATTCTGAAAAATTGTCTTCGATACCTACCCCGCCCCTATTATACACCTAACAATGATTACAACAAAAGCTGTCTCTTAGCGTTACATATGCGAAAATTCCGTAAAACAATTACAAAGGAAATTAGATTGTACGATTTTTAGTCATATAGAGAAACTAAAATGCTCTATTTGATCCAAAAACATGTTTCAATAGAAATCGTTATTGTTTTTAGAAGAAAAAAATTCAGATTTATAGAAAATGTAACACCAAAAAGTAATGGATTTTACGTTGTGACGGGCTCACGCGTCTTTTCATTAGCATGTCCTTTGGGTTCTTTAGGGCCAGAATTAATAGCAACTCTTTTCCTACCAAACCCAAGAAGTGAAGCGTGAAGGAAAGATGCAAATTAGGAAGCTTTTAAATATCAGAAGTTAGAGTAAGCCTGGTGTGGCAATTTGAGGAATGTTATTTTAATCAATGATTCAAGCGTGAAGAGGTTTTGAAAAGATTAAATGACAGCTAACAGAAGTTATTCGTGACAGAGAGCCATTAGGTCAAGGTGCATACCATTGCACTCCAGTAAATCCGCAACTTCCAGTAGGATTGGATTGATCTATAGACATTAAGGTAGGAGTGACTATTTAATATTAGGATCAGTGATAGTATTGAAATTGAGCTTAGGCGAATTAGTATTGATAGTGGTCCGGGTTACGTTATTTCGGTATTATATATATTGTGTGTTTAGCCACCGTAGAGATTCTCTCACATATATTATTATTATCTAATCTGTTAGAAGTTTTAGTTTTAAGATCTTAATAAAGCCAAATTAAGATCATGACAGCTTCTAGTTCTTCCGTTATTCCTACACTTCTAGCTCACGCTGATAGTCAAGGAGGGCGCCCTTGCAACGTGGTGACTTTTTAGACGTATTCTACGATAAAAAGTAAACTGCTCATAGCAGTGGCGTAACAGAGAATATTAAGACCCCCTGCAAAGTCAGGTTTTGGGCTCCAAGCCGGATTTTACGAAGGGTACGTACTTGGTGTCTGTCAGGCTTTGGACCCTCAAGAATCTAGAAATCCTCCCCCCCGCAATGTGGGGATGTACGTTACTCACCTAGCTAATAGATAGATTCATGCATGAACAAAAATTTTCTTTCTCATACCTTTGTTATTATTTATTGATTATTTTCGTTTGTAAAGATGGAATTTGCTAAGGAGTTATGTCGTTTTATTTCAGATGAAAAGCAGAATTTGCAATACATACATAAATTAGTATTGAAAGTGAATTTATTTTCATGAGAACTGGAAAACGTTGACTTAGTACTACTTGAAAAACAATCCTTCGTGATTACTACTTACTTACTGTTTCTGAATAAAATAATAACCGAATATTAGTGAGTTTTCACAAACTAATATTCGGTTATTATTAATATTTTTAACTATCCCTACAGTGCACTAGAAATAGACATATTCTTATATAAATCAAGAAATAATATATAATAGAAATAATAATTAATAATATAATAGAAATTCTTATATATCTTGGGAAAACATTAAATTGGATGAAACATTTCTAGATTTTTAACTTTTCTGATAGAGATCATTAGATGTGTTATTGCGCGAATATTTTTTATACTAACGAACCCTACCAAAATTACAACTGTTTTAACAAAGTTGTGTTATTTTTATTTAAATAAATATAAGAGTGAATAAATTCCTTAAATTTGGCAACTTTTAAATGAGTCAAAAAGCAAGTACAAAATGCAAATATCTAGCACCAATTTTACAAAAGAGCTTGAGAATATGTTTTCCAATCTTTACATACGTGTATAAAAATTTTTATTACTCGTTATCAATGGTTGTTTGTTTTCTGTGGCTTAGCAACTGAAAGAGAAAGAGATATCATATCAATTTGAAATTAGAATTTTATTTAGCTTCGATTAAAATTGATAACGAAGTAAGTAGTTTCTTTGTTTAATTCTGCGTTTTCAGCTTATTTTTAAAGGAAACATCCAACAAAAAGTGTAAATAAACAAGTAACAGATTGATAAAGTTGTTTGTTTTATTTTGATAATGGTAGATAAAGAAAGCTGTTTTATTTTGATAATGCTAGATAATGAAAACAAGTAAACGTACCTTTTTGCCTTCTCCACATTTAATTGCTTCGAAGTTTTAAAAGAGCCGTTGTACATTGGAGACAACCAACCCCTAAAATTATTGATTTTGTTTTACTTTTCATTGAAATTTCAGTTTTTCTGATCATAAGCGTATATTATAGGGAAATAATTGTTTTTAAAATAACATTTGCGTAATGACGAGGAGCAATAAAGTTTTTGTTTATTAAAGCAGAATAGATTTTATTATACAAACTATATAGAATAATTTTAATTTGAAAGTAATTATTGAATTGAAAATATGCAACTCACTAGAAGAAAAAATTAGTTCTCAATTAGTTGAGTAGCTTCATTGGTGGTTTTCGCTGTAAAGAAAATTATTTTCTGAATCAATAAATGAATCCAGAAAAACGAGAAAAATTTTAATTCATGATAGTACTAGCATTCCTAATATAGTCGCAATGACTGTAAAATATGTTTAGTTTTCATTTGTTTGCATTATAGAATACGTGAACACTATTGGTATTGGATAACCAATTGTGTTCTCCAACAGAACTCCCCCTCCAGTAGATTTAGGACTATTCCCTTAAATATATTACTAGAGAATGGAAAATGAAATTAATGGGGGAAAATAATATAGTAGATTGGTTATAAATTATTGATTTTATTAGATTTTGGAGTCGCCCAGCCAGTATGGTGGCTATGACTCTCGGCTTGTAACCGAGTGGGTTCGAATCCCGAGTAAGACTTGGTTGTATCTTCTTCGGGAAAGAAGTCGGTCTCTTTCGCCTGCAATGGATTCCCGTCTCGAAAGGAACGGCAGCGCACCTCTTCTTGTTATATTTTGGGATCATCGTTGGTAATAAAAAAAATCTGTATTCTTCTGTGGTTGTGTTATATGTGTCTGTTCATCTATCTCATGTCTTTCGTATGTATCCCAATAATAAACACACGACAACAACATTAGATTTTGGAGCTACTTGTCAATGCATTTAGAAAGTTTTTAATGTGTAACATTTTTCCTCTCGGTTGCTGGATAGTTGTTGGGATTGATTTCGTGAAAAGGGACGGATGTGTGTAATAGGATGTGACGTAAGCGCGCGCTACTTGATTTGACCAATGAGAGTGCGTGGCTGTGTCTTTTCGCTACCCTCGCATGGGGGTCTAACTCTAGTAGCCATCAAGCACTCGAGCGCTTGACTCTAAATCCGTTAATTATGATGTTAAGGGACATAAGTGCGGCTGAATGCTTATTTGAAAATGGACAAACAGTGATTTCGATGGTCGTATACATTTCTTCGAATCAAACGGCTATAAAAAATTAAAGATTTCCTGCATTTTGTACTTTTACCATATAACGAAGGTGATTCTGCTCTTTTAAAAATTATCACTCGCTTCCCTTGATTTTGAGTGGTGATTTTAACTTTAACTTCAGTTTGCCAAAAGCTGAGCCACTCATAGCTTTTATGAATGATGAACTCAAGTTCGAAATGAACACAAATTGGAATGTTTCGACTGCTAACAGTGGTACTGTTATTGACGCTGTTTTTTTTCAAAGGTTTTTAAATACTTTAAGATCACAAATATATGTGTCATATTTTAGTTATCGTAAGTCTATTGTCTCCACTTTTCCCCAAATTGAACAAGAATAAATATTTTTGATAAAATATTGCATTTTTTTACTCCTTTTGTTATAATTAAATACAATTTTCATTAAAGATATAATTATTCAATAGAAAATTATTTCCAATCATGTCTGATTCATATTTTTTTCAGGAAAAAAGTTAATATTGCGTATTCACCACGATAACACGTCAGATGTTACACATCATATGCGACTACTGTAAATCTCGTTTTTTTTTAAAAATATATTTTAGCAAATTATTTTAAATAAATTTGTTCAAATATCTTCTTTATTTATATATCACGAATTATTTCCAAATATGTGGCATATTTAAAAACTAAAAAGGTGGGGGTTTTTTTGGTATATTGGTGCTGTGTGTGGAAAAATAGTGTTTTTTTTCCAGGTATAAAAGTTTAAGTTGGCATTACTTTCCAAGATGGCGACCGATTTAACAGCTGTCAAGTGATTTGTTCTCAGTTTGGTTTGGCAATTCATCAAAACGATCATCAATCAAGGCGTAGATTCGTCGAATGGGCCCAAAACGAGATTGCCGTTGTTCCCGATTTTCATAAGCGAATTTTGTTTAGCGATGAAGCGCACTTCTGGTTGAATGGCTACGTCAACAAACAAAACTGCCGCTTTTGGAGTGAAGCTAATCCACAAGTGTATGTCGAAACACCGTTACATCCAGAAAAACTGACTGTTTGGTGCGCTTTATGGGCTGGCGGAATCATTGGTCCGTACTTCTTCAAAAGCGATGAAGGCCACAACGTTACAGTCAATGGTGATCGGTATAGAGCCATGGTTACTAACTTTTTCATTCCTGAATTGAACAATCATGATGTCCAGGAGCTGTGGTTCCAACAAGACGGCGCAACATGTCACACAGCTCGTGCCACAATCGATTTATTGAAAGACACATTTTTTGACCGCCTAATTTCACGTTTAAGACCTGTGAATTGGCCTCCAAAATCTTGTGATTTAACACCGCTAGACTATTTTCTGTGGAGCTATGTAAAGTCATTGGTCTATGCGGATAAGCCACAAACACTTGACCATTTGGAAGACAACATTCGCCGTGTCATTGCTGATATACGGCCACAAATGTTGGAAAAAGTCATCGAAAATTGGACGTCCAGATTGGACTACATCCGAGCCAGCCGTGGCGGTCCTATGCCAGAAATCATATTTGAAATGTAATGCCACAAGATTATCTTTCGAATAAAAAAAATTCATGTCAATCGAATAATACATCGTTGTTTTATTGCAATTTAAAGTACTATACCTCTAAAGAAAACACTTTTTAGTAGTGTCGGAGATTAGAAAAGATTTTCTTTGTATTTTTTGCATACAAATCATCATTTGATTTTTTCTTTGAATTATCATTTTTTAATATATAACAGAATTGTATGCGTAGATTGAAATACAAGCCGTTATAGTTCTTCGTTTTTAAATTTAGTATTTTGTATTTCATGAAAAAAAAGTCTTTCACATTTCATTTTTGAAGGTTTTCCTTATACGTTTGAAAACGCAGATATGCATTGTGCATCTCAATAGATTCTTGCTATTGATAGTTTTTTTTAAAAAAATTATAAATTTTTTTATACTTTAATAATTAAATTAAATATTAAAACAGTTTTCTAAAATGTAAAATTACTCCGAAAATATTTTTTTTTCATTAGAGTAATTTATTTTAAGGCACAAGTTACAAATATTAAAAAGCGTTAAATGTAAGAAAGATTGAAAACAGTTTTTTAAAAAGTATAGTGAGTATTTTAAAATAAAAATTGTTAAATTTATTTTTTATTAATGGATTTGTGATTATACAATGCGTGGAAGACTATCATTTATTTCCTACCAATAATCAAATAACTTAAAATTATTGTATGACAATCCCCCATGTCGTGTATTCATTGTGTTGAAATGAAGAGGCCTTTTCATTACTGGAACAAATACTATTTAATGTTCTTACGTTCCACAACACAAGGGGTCACTTAAATAAAACAACACACATCCATTATCGTTACAGAAAATGGCTTAAGAAC
Organism: Trichonephila clavipes; assembly: GCA_019973935.1. NCBI lineage: Eukaryota > Metazoa > Arthropoda > Arachnida > Araneae > Nephilidae > Trichonephila > Trichonephila clavipes. Next base: position 2,222,466 of record BMAU01005089.1, on the reverse strand, counting down.
TAAAGGAGGGAAACAGGCTTTCCCTGACTCCACGTGTACACATCTTTCCCCGGTAGCGATCCAGGGCAGAAGCGTGAGGGGAACGAGTTCCCGCTTCTCTAAAGAACAGGTGGTGCCCCCTGGCTGCCACTAATCATCAAGGGAAGGCAGGGTTTAAATGTAGTTGTTACATTCTCCCCCTACACCGCCGAAGACCGTCTCGGCGAGGGGGTGTACTAGCAGACCTTATGGCATTCTCTCCAGCAGTACCTCTAGGAACCAATGGCTGTTTGCGTGGCCTTCCTCTTTTCTTGAGAGGCACTACAGGAGACTGGGTCTCTGTGCCATTCAGAAAGGGTGTTAAAGCTGATGTATGGTAGACACCTAAAGGTTCGTCAGGTTTGTCACAACTGGCTACTACAAAGGTAGTGGGAGATCTCTGGGATAGCACAATGTACGGCCCTTCTCTCCTAGGCATGAGTTTTGCACTCCTGTTCTGACTCGCTTTACTTAATGGGTGAAGTTTTACCCATACCAGATCATTCACTTTATAGTTAGGACTTGGTCTGCGTGATTTATCTGCATATGTTTTTTGACGATCTTGACTCATCTCAATGTTTTCTTTAATTTGTGACATGTATCCTTCAAAACGTTTTAAATAGGGTGTAAATTCAGGCACAAAATTATCGTTATGGATGACGGACCGTAGATCAGTATTTACTTGGTCCAAAGTTCGTAGTTCTCTGGCGAAGGTTAGGTATGCTGCCGTGTGATCTGTTGACTCGCATTTTGAAGTATTCAGTGCAAATCTAATAGCTGGTAGCTTTTCAGTCCATAATGTATGGTTGTTACCTACCATCATTGCCAAACGAGGTTTCAAATCCCTATTTTTCCTTTCGACTGGATTTGCCTGTGGGTGATATACGGGAATGAGACTTTGATTGATATCCAAGACAAAACATAACTGTTGCATCACCGCACTCACAAATTGAGTCCCATTGTCACTTATTAGTCTACGGGGCACTCCGTATCTTAGGAAGACTTCATTTAGAAGTGTCATGGCACATTCTTTAGCAGTAGCTTGCTTTAATGGGAATAACTCTACCCATTTTGTTGTGTAATCCTCCACTATGAAAATCCACTTCATACCTTCGGTCGTTTCTGGTAAGGGACCAAAAAGATCAATAGCTATGCTCTCAAATCGTTGAGTTGGAACAGGGGTCTGCAGAAGACCTGCAGGTTTCTGATTCGTGGCTTTGTATCTAATGCATTCTGAACAGCTCTTCACATAATCAGCAATAAATTTCCTCATACCAGTCCAGTAATATTTCGAGGAAATTCAGAAAATGGCTTAAGGACTAAAGGAGGGAAACAGGCTTTCCCTGACTCCACGTGTACACATCTTTCCCCGGTAGCGATCCAGGGCAGAAGCGCGAGGGGAACGAGTTCCCGCTTCTCTAAAGAACAGGTGGTGCCCCCTGGCTGCCACTAATCATCAAGGGAAGGCAGGGTTTAAATGTAGTTGTTACAACCGTCCATTGATTTTGGAGAAATATGACACACGCAACTGAGATATCTCTCATACGACTCCTTCCCAGGAACGTCATAAGGCAAGGGCCAACTGGACCAGAGTCTTGTCCGAACGATACGTCAACTGGCTACATGTGATGACCGTCGTCTATGTATAGTCCTAGGCCTACCACCATACACCATCATTACTCCTCCAGTCAAAATGTGGTAGTCGGTTAAGCCAGTTTGTGCGATTGTAAGTACTGCACTTTTATTTGTTTCGGGTTATTGCTTGTACGAGTATTTGACAACGCATGCTACATGCTATGTGTACTATCTACTTTTAAGGTATCCGACTACCCTAAGATGTTGCGAATTTTATCAAAAATTGACCAATTGTTTTTATGATTTTATTTTAGCTTTATAAAAATACCAAGCTTATTATTTTCCGTCCACTAAAACAAAAACTATACGTGTTTTAGTAAAAACAGAGGTGATTACTTTAAGTAAGATGACATACGTATTTTCCTGTATATAATCCGCGGATTGTGTGTTAAGCAAGTTTCACATTTCGTTGTGCGTATTATACGCCACCGCGGATTATCTGAGAAAAAACATTCTCCATCAGAAAAGCTAACAATAAAGATTTGAAAGAAATGCCGTTTATGTTTTATAAAATAAATAATAGGTGGCGCTTTTTTTCATGACTCGGCTGACGTATTTCAGCCATAATTAGTTTTTGTCCAATTACCTTTAAAAACGAATTCGGTTCCTCGGAAGGAAAAAACAGTTACTAGTCGCTGGGGCCATTTCCAATTTTCTCTTGACTAGAGCTATTACGTCCTTTGAAAGTTTTCATCACGTTGAAGCGAAAGCACGTAAGTTACACTGCAAACTTCAAGTGTGTAGGGCAGCGATGCATGTTAAATCTGTCGAGAGCTGAAACGTCCTCCCGTTGGTGTGGTGTGGTAGTTAGGTGAGCGGGGTGCCAGCTCAGGTGTCGTCCACGTCACTTGACCATGGTTCAAAATTACGTGGTCCGTCGCCAAAAGCCCTCGTGTAGCTGAACAGTGCGACGTTAAGATTGAATAAAAAAAAAGCAAACTTCAAGTTAAAAGTTATAGAGAAGGCTACCGAAATTGGGAAGCTGCAAGGTTTTTCAACGCTGATGAATTGAATATTCGTTTGTGGAGAAAAAACAAGACCAACTTCGAAAATTGAGATCGACGTTAAAAAGCCGATTGATGTGGAAAACCTCATTGGTAAGAATTAGAGGAAGAAATAAATAAATAGATTTTTAAAGAAAAAGACAATGGAAAAGCAGTCTCGATCTTAATTTTTTGGCTGTTAACTTGCTAAATTAAAAACAAAGATTTTTCAGCATGAAATCGTTTAACAACTCAAAACATAGATGGCAGTAGCAAATAATTTTTTTGTTTTATTGAGATTATCGTAAAAATATTATACATATTTAAAAAGACGTTTCATAATAAATTTTGTTTTCTGGACAATTTCTTACTTCTATTTTTAATTATATTATGTATTTTTTTATCTTATGTGACACTCATTATCGGCAGTTTATATTTTGGTTTATTTGCCGTAAAAACTGCCGCGTATTATACGGCGCTGTGGATTATACAAAGTTTTTTTTTATTTTACTTGAAAAAAAGGCTTTGTGGATTATATACAGGAAAATACGGTACTTCAAACCCGTTTTACTCGAAATGTTTTTTTAAATGCTAAGAAGACTTGGTACCCTAAAAATCACAAACCTATCGTTTTTTTTTATTTTCATTTAATCTTATTCTTTGCATTCTTATCTTTCGATTGATATATCACTTGTGCATGTCGAAAAGTTAGAAGTTGACTAAAACTTCATTTGAAAACAAATTAGGCAATTCAGCCACACACCCTTTTAGAAAAAAAAAGCTAAAAATCTTTATGATGAAAAAAAAAAAAATCTATTTTAGAAATAGAAATAATAACTATAAAAAGAATGTGTAGTATTAAAAGCAGAATATTTCCGAGGCAATACAATAATGTAATTTTTCTTCCTTGTGAAATGTGTGCATGTAAAATTTTTAAATTACGGCATTTTATATTAATAATTTTATAATTTCAGTTCTTCTTCCTGATATATTTTTCAGACAAATGTAATACTTTAATATTATAAGAAGAAAAACAGCTAAAATTTCTGTCGTGACAGAAAATTTTTTTTTTTTAACATTTTTCTTGAATTTTCATGGGCAATTAGTACTCTCTAAAAGTTGATAATTTATAAAAATGTGTGGGTTGAAAAAATATGAAAATGCAATTATTTTAAAGAAAAACGTATAACTCATATCTTAAAGTGGTATTTTATAAGTTTAATTAAGCTTATAATAATTATTTTTTCAGAATTATAAACTTTAAACCTGTTTTTCTCAGTTTGTGTTTTTCGAAACCTTAGTGCATTCAAAATTCTACTCCTTCGACAATTATTTACCAATCACTTCCATTTTTTTCTTGCGTGTTAAAAATAAAGCATGTAATAAAATTAGGGATCCGTTTTGCTATAAACTGAATACTTTTTTTTAAAAAAATAAAATGTAAGACATGTTGGCTTTTTCGTTGATTTTTAGCCTGTATATCAACATTTTATTTTTTTCCTCGAAAACGAATGAAGTTATTCTAAAATCGATCCCTAAAGTTGTTAAGAACATCCATAAGAATATTATAAAAAAATTTCAGGTCAAAAAATTAATTTTTACAAAAGGAGTAGGATTTTAAAATTTTCCCAATTTTCTTCAAAAAATTTAAATTTTTAAAATTGTGTGAATAATATATGAAAATTTTCATCTGGTAACATTTTCTTGAATAGAAACATTGTATAAAATGCTAAAATATAATTTTTAAATACGTAAATAAAGAAGTTTGCTCAAAGGGTGCCAAGTCCCCTTAAACGGGGATAGCTATTGCTAAAAAAGTTTTGAAAATAATAAACTGAAATTTTGTGTGTGTGCTCTGTATAATAGTAGAAGTGTTTTAACCTTCAGATTTATCAATCACTGTTTGATTACAAATTTAAAATTCCTTATGTGAATATAAGCACTGGTTTTTAAGCAGTTTCAAATAATAACTAGGATAAAATGCTCTATTTTTTTATAAAAACTAAACTATCTCTTATTCTGAAGGTCATTTAAAAATGAATAAAACATAGCAACACATCAGAATTGAAAATTTGTTCATAAACTTTTGGTACAGAATGGGCCCCGTTTTTCTTATTTTTTGTAAATTTTTACCAATTTTTTCCCATTTTAGTTAAAATACTTTCTTTTTTCTCCACTTAATTTTAGCATAATTTCTTAAAATTTACTAAACAAATCTCAAAAACACAAAAAAACCACATATCTCCATTTTTTTTAAAGTTGTAGCAAGTAGTCGGATACCTTAAGTGTCATATGCGGGGTCTGCATTTGTGTAGATATCCAGGGCATACTTTTGCGTAGGGGCCCAAGGTCTCTAGAAGTCTTAATACGTGCCTGCTCATTCCTGAAAAAGAGAAAGATAGAGAAAGATAACTACCACACACACAAAATCGTTAAGTTATACACTGCTGGACAATTGCTAAGGACGGATAACACTATCATCCATAGCAACCACAAAATGAAAGGAAACAAAATGTGGAAAATTAGAATAAGTGCGGGATATTAGTAAGAAGAAGTATGAGTATGCAAATTTTTTTTCCACGTCTGTTCATCACGTGATAGCGTTCATAAGAGCTTTAAAGGTTTTGACGCGTGTGGACAGTTGTTGTTTCAAGTCAAAGTTTTACAGGAAAGATTTAATAGACAAACTTAAAATTTTTGGTATGTCTTCCCGACATCACATAGATGATTTTATGCGTGGCCCAATTATTGGAAAGATCGAAGAAGGGCGAAAAAAAACAGATGTTGCCAGGGAGTTCAACCTCGCTCACAGCGTCGTTTCACGGCTGTGGAAGTCATTTAAAACTACTGGAACGTGTAGTAGACGGCACGGGGGAGGGCGTGTTAGAAGTACGACGCCTGCAGAAGACAGATATATCGTCCTATCAGCAAAAAGGAACAGGCGCACCACAGCTCAGCAGGTGGCAAATCAGTTTCTTGCTGCCTCAGGAAAGCAGATCTCCCGAAAAACTGTTGCCTGACGTTTGAGGGGAGGAGGACTATACGCACGCAGACCTGTTGTGTGTGTCCCATTGACCAGACAGCACCGTACTGCCCGTTTGCAATGGTGTCGTGAGCATCACAATTGGACTGAACAGGACTGGGCATGCGTACTATTCTCAGGTGAGAGTAGGTTCAGTCTGTCATCGGATTGTAGACGCCAACTGATCTGGCGCGAGAATGGTACTGCTTATCGTCCAGAAAATATCCAGGAAAAGGACCGATATCCCACATGCAGTATCATGGTGTGGGCCGGCATCATGATCAATGGCCGCACGCGCCTACATGTGGTTGCGAATGGAACTATGACGGGCCAACGATACATTGATGAAGTTCTACTTCCTCATGTTCGTCTTTTCCGTGGTGCTGTCGGTGATAAATTTGTTTTTATGGACGACAACGCAACATGTCATCGAACACTCGCTGTTCAGGATTGTCTAGACAGCTAGGGTATTCAACGTCTCGTATGGCCAGCGCGTTCTCCAGATCTAAACCCCATTGAAAATGTGTGGTATGCTTTGGGGAGGCAAGTTGCTGGTTGAAACTATCCTCCGACAAACAAGAACACCCTCATCCGTGCACTCACAGAGGAATGGGATAACTTGCCTCAACAGCTGCTGGATAATGTTGTGCAAAGTATGGTACGACGTGTGGAATGTTGCATCACACTCCATGGTGGACATATCCCGTACTGATACTTTTCTTTAAGGTGCCTGCTGACTTTTAGATGCATTGTTCCATTTCTCCATACGCAGATCAAATGAACATTTTTTTTCTTTCAGATGTTTCACAGCTTTTGTACTTTCCAGAACAATAAATATTCTTTATTTTAATGTCTGAACAGTGGGGCAACTATATTTTATCCTACTAGGCCTCATGTCTCGCTTAATGTTATGCTACATAGCAATTTGTGATCCGTCCTTAGCAATTGTTCAGCAGTGTAGCTTCATTGAAAGTCAGAAATGAAAAAACATGAATAATATGCGTTTAATTGTTGGTTGTCTTTAATAAAATATATATCTCTAGTATGTAAATATCAGCCACTTCACAAGTAACATATTCATACCTTTTTAATAATTATAAAATAAAAGTTTTTCATTAAAATTTTTTCAAAGATTCTATTTAGTTTTCTTTTTGTAACGTGATATGCCCATATGTGTGTCACTATTATACCCAATATGAACATATTATGATACTAAAAAAGTTTTTTTAAAAAAATATTTGAAGTATTCCGAAAAGTCATTGGGATAGATTTTTCTCATCCATTTATGAACAGGTGAGAAATTAGAGCTAAAAGTTTTCAAGATTATAAAGAGTGTTTTTTTTCCAGGTATAGAAGTTTAAGTTGGCATTACTTTCCAAGTTGGTGATTAATTTAACCGCTGTCAAGTGATTTATTCTCAGTTTGGTTTGGCAATTCATCAAAACGATCATCAATAAAGGCGTAGATTCGTCGAATGGGCCCAAAACGAGATTGCCGTTGTTCCCGATTTTCATAAGCGAATTTTGTTTAGCGATGAAGCGCACTTCTGGTTGAATGGCTACGTCAACAAACAAAACTGCCGCATTTGGAGTGAAGCTAATACACAAGTGTATGACGAAACACTGTTACATCCAGAAAAACTGACTGTTTGGTGCGCTTTATGGGCTGGCGGAATCATTGGTCCATACATCTTCAAAAACGATGAAGGCCACAACATTACAGTCAATGGTGATCGGTATAGAGCCATGATTACTAACTTTTCATTCCTGAATTGAACAATCATGATGTCCAGGAGCTGTGGTTCCAACAAGACGGCGCAACATGTCACACAGCTCGTGCCACAATCGATTTATTGAAAGACACGTTTGGTGACCGCCTATTTTCACGTTTTGGACCTGTGAATTGGCCTCCAAGATCTTGTGATTTAACACCGCTAGACTATTTTCTGTGGAGCTATGTAAAGTCATTGGTCTATGCGGATTAGCCACAAACGCTTGACCATTTGGAAGACAACATTCGCCGTGTTATTGCCGATATACGGCCACAAATGTTGGAAAAAGTAATCGAAAATTGGACGTCCAGATTGGACTACATCCGAGCCAACCGTGGCAGTCAAATGCCAGAAATCATATTTAAAATGTAATGCCACAAGATTATCTTTCGAATTAAAAAAATTCATGTCAATCGAATAATACATCGTTGCTTTATTGCAATTTAAAGTTCTATACCTCTAAAAAACACCCTTTACTTTTGACACTTTGAGACTATTCGGTTTTAAATTCATTTCAAATTGAACGAGAATGACACTATTCTTTTTCTATTCAGAAGCTTTAAAGCAATGTTCGGCAATACTTCAAATATGTAATGAGAAAAAAAGGGGCATTTTTTTAAAAAAAATTAGAAATAAATATAAACTTATATTAATTTATATTTATTGTTAAATTATCAGTAGTTTTAGACGAATTAGATAATATCTTACTAAATGTATAGTAATACCTTGATTTACGCTACCCCAGTTTACGCGAATCCGGAGTTACACGATTTTCCAATCTCGTCGATTCGTCTTTTGTTATAGGGAGGGGGGATTGGTAAAATTGATCATGTGATTGAAGAATTTGTCGATCATGCCAGGCAAATAAGCTTAGAAACAGACAGTGATGACGTTCAAGAACTGCTGGATTCCCACAATCAGGAGCATACAATGGATGACCTCATAGAAATGCATGAGTAAAAGCAAGACATTGAAGAAGTCTGTCTTTAGACCTAGTTTAAACAGAAGATCGAATGACGGTTGGGAATTTGACAGAAGGCTTCAGTTTAATTGTAAAAAGGGTTACAAATTTTAGAAAATGTAGACGTGAACTATGAGCATATTTTTTCAAGAAAACAAGGAATAAAAAAAATTATTAGCATACTACGAAGAAATTTTGCAGAAGAAAAAAATCTTTGAGCCGGCAGACTTTTTTTGTGAGATTATATGAAACATTCTACATCAAAATAAATTCGGCTTACGATTTTATATATATATATATATATATATATATATATATATATATATATATATATATATATATATATATATATATATATATATATATATATATATATGATCTAATATTTAATTATAAATATATTTTTCTAAAATTATTTTTTTTTCGTCTCCAGTCCCAAATATAAATAACTTATATGAATTTCTATGCGAAATCATAACCCGACATACGCGTTTATCACTCAGTCCCACATATCGCGTAAGTTCTTGGTATTATTGTAGCTTGCAATAATATATTCAAGTTATATCGATAACTGAAAATAAACTATTTTAATAATTGATTTAAATATATATACGAAATGATGTTAGTAATTTCATAATATTAATATTTTTATGAGGATTTTAACAAGTTGTCCAAGATTTAACATTTCCCCCTTTTTTGGAACGTGCATTGTATTTGAAATGTAAGAAACAATCCCCTTTTTCAAAGAAAAATTGTTTATGCTGCCGTATGAAATAAAAATCAGAGAAATTTCAAGTATTTTGAAAAAAAAAATTGCAAATCAAAGGAATGCATTTTTTTTTAAGGAAGGATATATTCAGCGTATTTGAATTTTAAAATAAGAAAAAGAAATGTAAAAATTCTAGGATTATTCTTACAGAGAGAAAGAGAGAGAGAGAGATGTATATTATTTTCAAGCAAAACTGATCTTAATGAGCTGATATCGGCTTATGTTCAGTCTAGGCTGTGGAAAGGCGATAAATAAATTGAACATATTTGTGAAGAATGTCTTACAAATATGAAACGGGTTAACACACAGAGAATCTGTGTTAAAGCCCAAAGCAAACTGGTAGGATATATAATTTCGAAGAAACGGATATGATCATTGAAGTAGAAACTTAATGCTCCCGGTCATATAGAATATACGATTAACTATAAAAGTTCTTTATAAGATCCTTTTCAAATTCATTGCATTTTTAAAGTTTCATTTACATATGGACTTAATTTTACATTATAGATTATTTTTGTATTTGGATTTCTATTAAGTTTTGTAAAATATTACGCTTTAAAAAATTTTTTTAATTCCCTTGTATTATTTTTTATCGGTAAAATTGTCGTATTGATGCAGTAACCTTTTACGTATTTATAATTTTTCCTAGATTTTTGAGGTACCAAATTTTACAGTGTGGAAACCATTTGATAATAACTTCCAGATTCAATGGTTCACTTGCTGTTTTTTCTTCTTGCTTCGTTTATAATGATTCTATTATATTGTATCTCGGTTTCTTCCAGAGAGCTCATGTTCATTTATTAATGCTTATGAAAGCCGCCCAGCCAGTGTGGTGGATATGACCCTCGGCTTGTAACCGAATGGGTTCAGGTTTAAATCCCGAGTAAGGCATAGATAGAACTTTCGCCTATAATGGATTCCCGTCTTGAATGGAAAGCAGTGCGCCCTTTCTGTTATATGCTGGGATCACCATTTGTAACAAATATCTATAGTCTTCTGTTTGTATTGTATGTTTCTGTTCTTCCACTTGTATTTCATATGTATCCCTGGATAAAAACACGCGACAACAATGTTTTTGAAAATAGTCTAAGCATTGTGAAGAGAACTGTATCTACTATTTTTTATTTTAATGCTGTTCTTATATGTAATCGAAATGAAACACAAGGTGAAATGAACGTTGAGATTTACCAGTTGCGTAACAGGGAATATTAGGGTCTACCTGTCAGGTAAGTTTTGGGCTCCAAGTCGGACCTTACAAGGGGTAAGTACTTGGCGACAATCAGACTTTGGGCTCCCTAGAATCCTGCCCCCCCCCCCCATCCTGCGATGTGGAGTTGTACGTTACACCGCTGAAATTTACATCGTGAACGGGAGATATAGAAATTGTATTTCTGCAACATTAGGCTGTCCACGAGAGAGGTCTATCCTCTCTAACTCCGGTTTTCTTCTCTTCAGCTAAATTGGCACTTTTAGCTGGAACAACACAGTACCACAAATGAATGTCACTACCGAATAGTATAGTGGCCTCGGTAGCCTAGTAGTCAAGGTATCGGATCATGGCAGGCATGTCAGGAGTTCGATCCCAGTATCACTCAAGACCCGCCGTGTAGGGCAGCGATGAACGTTAAATCTGTCGAGAGCTCAAACGTCATCCAGTTGGTGGGGTAATTAGGAGAGGGGGTGCCAGCTCAGGTGTCGTCCTCGTCACTTGATCATGGTTTAAAATTACGAGGTCCGTCGCAAAAAGCCCTCGTGTAGCAGAACAGTGTGACGTTAATATTTACTCAACCACTCACTCACCAAAAAGTATATAAACAGTCATTGAGATAGAAGATGAAAAAGTGTATGATTATAGAGAAGAGTAGATGTTCGTGGACGATATTACCGCATTAATACGTGCCAGTGCCATATTTGCGAAGCCACTTTTACGACGCAGCATCATGGAGGATTTTCACTTGGTTTAGTTCGAGGGATTGCATCTCAGTCTGATAAGTACAAATTGAATATGGCCCTTTAGCTTGTCTTGTTTGCATATCGTGTTCTCATTTATAGTGATTAGGTATCCGATTATACTTGCGACAACTTAAAAAAAATAGAGATATGAGGATTTATTTTTTGTGGTTTTTAGATTTATTTAGTACATTTTTTAAGAAAAATATGTTAAAATTAAGAAGAGAAAAAGAAATTATTAAAATGGGAAAAAATTGGTACAAATTTATAAAAAATTACATAAACGGGGCTCATTTTGTATAAAAGTTTATGAACAAATTTTCAATTTTGATGTGTTGCTTTGTTATTCATTTTTGAAATGACCACCAGGATAAGAGAGATTTTAATTTTTACAAAAATTAGAGCACACTTTATCTTAGTTATTATACGAAATTGCTTAAAAAAACAGTGATTATATTTACATAAGGGACAGTAAAAAATTTGTAATCAAACAGAGGTTGATAAATATAAAGGTTCAAAAACTTCTATTATTATACAGAACATACACAAAAAATTTCATTTAATTATTTTCAAAATTTTTTGAGTAATCGCTGTCCTTCTTTCAGTAGCATTAACATTGGAAAAAAAGTGCGGCTTAGATTCGAGTAAATACGGTTTATTGTTTTTCATTAATAAAGTTTATTGACAATCAGTGAAAATAAGAATTAGATCTAAATCAGTAAAAGTCCAATTCATTGATTTTTAAGCCACCATGAGAAGACACACCACAAATGGAGATTTCCAGCAACGTTTATATACTTGCGTGTATGAATGCACTTGTGAATGTTCAGGAGACATACCTAAGGGGTCACAGGACCCTTAACCGATATCAGTGCACTCGAAAAAAGCATCCTTCTTCAAACCAATGTAACTTAGCAATAAAACAAAACAATAATTTGAAATTTTTACTACGTGATATATATTTACATTACTTCTCAGATTTTCAGAGAATTTGATAAAAAATTTTAAAAGTTATAAAGAAATATAAATTGGACACTTTTTCAAAAATATGAAAATCAGTATTTTCCACCACGCAGGGTTCTGAAGTACAAAATTGATAAAAATTTACAAAATTAGTTTTACTTGATATAAAAATGTTCACTTTTGAAGTTATACTAACTTTAAAGAAATTTAGAGAAAAAAAAATATTTTTTAAATACAATTATATATAACGAAAATTTTAAAATTTAAAAAAAAAAATTAATTAAAATTTAAATAAAAAAAATTCTATTAAATTCTTTTTTGAAAATTGATGTATAAGTTATGAAGAGCCTTATTTTGAACATGTGTATGAAATTTGAAACTAATATCATATAAATATTTTCTGAGAAATCCTGCGCGGAATCTAAAATTTTTTTGTTTTGAGAAAAAGTGAGTTATATATAAGAAAGAGATAGGGTTTTTGTTTAAGTTTCAATAGTTATTTCTCAATAACTTTGGGAGTGCTCACAGTATCAACACAATTTTGGTATCAAAATGCTCAGAAATATTGAGGCTTTAACATACATTTTTTTTCAAAAAATTGAAAAATTTGCAATTTAAGAGTCATGTGAGGCTACTATAGAATTGACACAAACATATTCCTATTTTAAAACATGCTTAAGGGTTAATTTAAAAATGAATGTTGAAACGACTTATGTGTGTATATACAGGAATTATCAAAGTCAATTTTAATTATTAGTGTAGGCATGAATATGCTGAAAAAATTACTTATGATTGAATTAGTAGGGAATGTTTTTCAGAAAGATTGAAAATTTAATTCCCTACATCAGTGCTTCTCAAACTTTCAATATTGGCGCCCCCCTTTTCGATTGCAATTTTTTTCGCGCCCCCCCCCTTATACACTAATAATGTACTGAATGCAATAATAATGCACTTTGACGCTAAAGCTACAATAGGCGATCTTAATTATAAACCATACAAATTAGTAACATAAGTATTAAATTTTTTATACTACTTTTAAGCAAAATAAATAAATAAATAAAATAATAGGATAATTATTATGTTATTTTTCCTTTCTCTAATTTTTAAATTGAACATATAGCAAAATGCGGTAGCTTCTTAGAAGACAAAATATAGATATCTGCTAAATATAGAAAAAGAACTCAGGGGGTCAATTTCTAATCATAAGCATTCCTTATAAAAACTTTGCTTTCCAAGACAAGCTCATGGACGTCATTAATACTTATTAAACTTGTTCTTAATTTAGTATTAATTAATTAGTTATAAAATATTCTGTGAAGCACTGATACATTAAAAGTATACCGGCTGAAGTGCCCACTCTTTGCACGAGTTCATTTATAAGAAAATAAAACATTGATATAATAGCTGAATTGTAAGGGAAGCAAAGCCAAGTGCTCGACAATGTTTACAAAAACTTAAAATGATTTTTTTTAAATCGTTGCTCAAATTATAATTAGTTTTAAGCGAATTGTAATTTCAAGCCTCACAGAATTAGCATTTATAATTGATGTTAAACAGTAGCGCACACAGGAATTTTTCAAGGGGGGTCCGGGGTCGAAAGTTCACCAATCTTATATCAGGTTCCTTTTGATTTTGTCGATTTTCGGGAGCAAAACACAGTAAAAAACTAATTCTAGAATAAATAATTAGCATTAATTAATAAAATTAATCATTAATAACAAACACTTTTTTAAATTTTGCGTACTATAAACTTAGAATTATAATGAATCGGAAAAAAATCAAGGGCTTTGGCCCTTGTGTGCGCCACTGATGTTAAATAATGATCAATAATATAAAATATCTATGAAGAATAATTGAATTATTTTTAATATTTAAAGCGAAAAGACTTCAACATGTTTTAACCCGGGAGCAGACGCGCACTCGATACGGTCGGGGTTATTGAGTCACCCCAATCCTTTTTTTATATAATTATTTTATTGTACACGATACAAATCATGATTCCAATGAATAATTTAACTAAGAGAAAGTTTACTTACCTACTTTCAAGGAATTTTCAATTTTTCTTTTGTAATAAATAAACAGTTTTGCTAGAATTAACGATTTCGTAATCTGTGTGTCCCGCGCGACCACTTCCGGGTAAAAAGTATATTCATTATTGATAATATGTATGTTACTGCTAAAAAAATTGTGTGAAACATTTTTCGTTATGTTTTATATGTTGAGAATATTTATAAAAATATGTCTTGGCCAAGTAATCCTTCATGTGCTTGTGTGTGTGTGCTCTCTCTCTCTCCGTGGTTTTTCAAATATCATAAAACTCTTTTGCATGGAAAAAAAGCGCAACAGAGAACACATAAGAGAGGGGTCATAACTAAATGTACCAATAACTTAGAAGGTCAAACAGATTACAGCTATAATGAGCAGTATTTCAAAAATAATGACAGTGATGAATTTTTTATGTTCCTAAATTTTTTCGATTCTGTGTCTGGGATCTGTTTTTTCTCTGAAAGAGTAGTATGTTAGGTCATAAAAAAAAGCGTGATTAAAAAAATCTCTCATCATGGGATTACAGAAAATCAAATAAAAGTTTTTTTATTTGGTTATAGGATCAAAGATAACTAATTAGGTATTGAAGACGTTTTTATTTTTGCTGACTTAATATCGTGCGCGAACGCGCCTAAAAATTATATCAGAGTAAAAGTGCATTTCTTATTATGTTTGAAAGTATTTTTTTTTATTTCATTCCTGTAAACTAATTATTTTTTAAATCTTTTATTTTCGATATGCTCGCGCCCCCCTCGTAAGGTCATCGCGCCCCCCCAGGGGGGCGCGCCCCACAGTTTGAGAAACACTGCCCTACATTATAAGATTTTGACAATAGTGGCTCTTGTACTGAATCACAGATATAAAAATATCTTCGGTAGTTCTTTTCAGGTATGAAAAATGTTATTTTGTATACAATTTTATTTAAGTATTGTAAAAATTATTAATTTAACACAACAATCTGGTCACCTCTACCCCCTCCCCGGGTGCTCACGTGAATTCACTAAATGGCTCATTCATACCTTATTTGTTTTGTTTCACTTACAGTTTGACTCTTCTCTCAAAAGTTTGCCGATCCCTGACCTATAATAAATCCAAAATTTTCGAGTCAATGGGTTTTTAATCCATTTAAATTTTCTTTATGGTCATGGTAAGTAATTTCCATGAATTATATATATTTTAAACGAAAAGGTTATAAAAATAAAAAAAAAACTAAACCATTTTAACAGAAAAAGGAAGACAAAATATGACTAGTTAAATCGATAAACATTATGCTCTAATTCACCATTTCGAACTACTTTATTAAACCAAATTGTTCTGAGGGACAAAACGGGTTTACATTTGCAAAAATAGGATTTAGCAGTTAAAATTTTTCTTTAACACATAAGTAAACATGCTTCTTTATTTATTCTTCATTCTAATCCGAAGATTTCATTGAAGTACGTACTTTATTTTATTTAAAAAGGAAAGATCTTATAGATATATTTTATAGATAAAGTTTTTGATTCATCCATATATTTCTATTTTTAAATTTAATTTGAAAATTGAGATCAAACTTATCGATTCTAATACCATATTTAACTTTAAAAAAAGATTAACCAAATGATCTTGCTTTTGGCAGGTTTCTTATTTGTCGAAGGTCTTGTGCAGAATTTATTATTTTATCCCTAACGATAATTTATTTAAAAGAAAAAGATCAAATTTAGAGTTGATTTTGTGATTTTTGGAAGGAAAAAAAGAACGATATAGTCTCCAAAATGTTCTTTTTCCGCTCCGAGACAAAGCTGCACGGAAGTGGGTGCCTTAGGGCTTCACAAGTGAAGCGATAATCCATGCCCTCACCCAAGTAAACAAAGCATGCAGACAACCGTTTCAGTAACACAGATTCGTTAAGAATTTTCCATCTTTTCGCATCGTTGTAACCACTCAGAATGTGTGCCAATCTGTGGGAAAGATGATTTCCTTATTAGGCGGATTTCTCTTCTTACTCTGCATGTATGCTTTTCTCAGAGTGTTCTTGTTTCATAAAGGTACCTTTTAAACACCTTCTGGAAGTTGTGACTTTCGTTCCAAAATATTCCAAAGTGTTGATTATGTGAGCCAATTTCGAGTCAGCTAACAATGTAAAATGATTCCTTTGTCAGATTTTCCATTGAAAGGCTTAAGTCTCTCGTCTGTCAAACATTTTGAATTCTTGATTGTAATATTAACCCAAAAGAGTTTATGTTTTCCTCTTCAAATGTAGATTAAGTTTAATTGAATGCAATAAAAATGCATCCGATAGAGCAAAATTTAATGAAGATTTCTCGGCATTTTTTTCCCCTCCGAATTGCGAATATAGCTTTGAATACAGTCGGACTTCTGTATAACGAAGTCGCTAAATCCCGAAAAAAAGTTCGTTACATGGAAAATTCGTTAAATAGAGATTCATCTTTTACTATACCTTAGAAACCCCGTAAAATAAATTTAAAATTAATATTTAAATTCATAAACATTATATATTATTTTAAAAACTAACTTATTTTTTTAAAATTAATGTCTATTCATTTTATATATCTTCCCCATTAAAAAGAAATCTGTAATGAAAACAAGAAGAAAAAAACATTGTTCAGGAATACACTGTATTTTCAACTTCAAAAAAAATTTCAGTTTAAAAATTAATGAATTTTTGTAACGACATTTTCTAATTCTAAGCCTACAAATAATTTTAAACGTACATTATTTTATAAGCAATAACTTTTAGCATACACTACCATATATGTCCATAAAAATAATACTTAATAAAATAATTATAAAGTCTGTTAGTTTTATTTGAGTTTCTTCTTTGAAAAATTATGGCGACTTCATTGCTCTAGGTGAGTTAGGTATCTGGTAAAACCAGTTCAAGGTCATTAATCACCATAAAATGTACTAAAAGAGAAAATAATTTGAAAAATGTCCTGAAATGATTCAAAAATAGGGAGAAAAAATTCGAATCACAAGAGTAAAATTTCGTTAAATTGAAAATGCACCTCGATATTTGGAGGTTATTTTACGAAGAAAATAGTAAAAATTTTCTTGGTTCCAGAAAAAAATTCATAAAATAGAGAAATTCGTAATATAGAGGTTTGTTATATAGAAGTTCAACTGTATTTGAAACATATAAGCAAATCACTGGAATAGACAAAAATATTTTCAAAAATTGGAGGAAAAAGCAATTTTACAGAACTTTTATTGTATTTTTTTGTTTTTTCGGATGCGTTTTATTGTATTCAAATAAGTACACTAGTCTAAGTTTAAGGAGGAAAGTAGGACATTTGTGGAATTAATATTATGTTCACGAATTCAAAATGGTGGATTGATTGATTGTTTGATAACATAGCTTTTTGATGTTTCATGGGGCGTCAAACCTCGTGATTTTAAGCAACGATTATGTGACAAAGCCGGCATCTCATTCCACACCACGTAACATTAAAAAGGGCTATTTGACTGGAGTCTTAAGCATAACTTTTGGGGATGAAGCCATTTTTTCTGGAGCTGCAGCAGTATTTCAGAGGACAAAGAATAATATTGATAAAATTCGAACAACATACCAAAACTTTTTTTTCGCCTCAAGAAGCGAAGATTTCATTCCGATTCAAACTATCACTCGGTATTTATTGCCTTAAGAATCCCAACAATAACCAGCTAATATCTTTGTATCTCATTTTGTATCCAACGAAAAATAATAGATTTTGTAGAAAATATTTTATGACTCGGTTTTTTCTCCCTATTTTTAAAGTATTTCTCGACATTTCAAGTTATTCTCTCTCTTTTAACACATTTTATGGTGGTCATAAATCTTGAACTGGTTTTATTAAGTGCCTAACTCGCCGAGAGCAATAGGATTCAAGGCATTTTATCCAAGAAATGCAACCTTTAGATCTCCTTTGTCCAGTTCACAAAAGCGTCTTCGATATTACCTATCACCTTCAGTGGTTTCGTGTCCTCTAACTAGTATCCGTTCATTTGTAGTGTTGATCAATCATACTGGTAATTTAGTTTTTTGCCGCTCGAAAATGTCAAAACGTAAGGGCTTGAGCATCAAACAAAACAATTTAATTCTTCAGAAAGTGGATAAAGGCATCAAGATAAAGGATATTGCTTAAAAATTTAGTATTCCTCCAAACAGTTTATCAACTATTATAAAAAAATCTACAAAAAAAAAATCTACATCTACATTATAAAAAAAAATTACAAAATTATGATTCATCGAATTCTTCTTCAAAACGTTTAAGGACGTGTGTTTATGAAGATGTCGACGAGGCAGTTTTGAAGTGGATGCACACAATGCGAGATAAAAATGTGCCGATATCTGGATCTTTCGTATTAGAGAAACCTCTTCTATTTGAGAAGGCATTGAGATACGACCAAAAAAAAAAAAGTTCTTGGTAGCAATGGATGACTTGAAAATTTTAAGAAAAGTTACGGAAAAATGCTCCTGAAGGGAGTTTTGGTGAATTGCAAAGATGTGAGGGCGTATTATGAAATAAAACGCATTTTTTTTCAAACAAAAAACAAACAAACAAACTAAAACTAAATTAACAGATTTTATGGATAATTAAATTTAACGACTTCGATTGTGTTCCACGGAACCCTGGAGTTCCCCGAGATATACTCAATGGTTTCAAGAGTTACAATAAAAAAATCAAAAATAAAATTATAAATGTTTTCAAAATGAATTCACGTTGTCTGCGAATTTTGTATAACCACAAGCTCAACCAAGTCATTAAAACTGTGCATTTTATTTATACATAATTAGTTTATTTTGCAATACGTTTTTGATTTTTTTCTATAATATAATAAAATAGTATTAAAGCGTCTTTTATTTATATATATTACTTACTCTAGTTTAGGAATATTCTATTATTTTTACCATTCCGCGTTCAACGAAATAATTTTATACTCGCTTGTACGATGTTTTGCAAAACTAAACAGTTTTCTAATGGAAAATGCACCTTTTTAAATTTGCGGAAGAAGTGCGTTTAATGAAGGTGAAGGAACAACTTATATATCGATAGATCAACAGATTCGTCATTCATTCTATATTTAGGCAAGAACAGCTCCTAAATTTTAAGTTGAAAACTCATGCAAAATACACAGGATTTCTCAAGCAACTTAAACATTTCAATGCCATTCAGAGCAACGTATTTAAGTAAAAAATATTTCTCGTCATATGAGACAACAAAAACAAAATATAAAAAGAAATTAAACGCAGAATATGAAATGCGGCTGCAGATAATTTCAATAGACTTAGTCTTAGACAGAGTTTGTGTAAAATATTTCAAGCGCATATCCTTGTTACTAAATGCAATGCATGTGTAGATGCCGTTTGGATTACAAATTAACATTAGTAATGAATAGAATTTATTAAAAAATTTTAAATAACAAATAGAAAATACTTTTTAAAACTGCATTTACATAAAGTACCTTTAACACATACATGCTGATTTACTTTAAATATCATTTAACGATATTTTCTCCTAAGTGTGTATGTGTGAGGGGGCATGCGGTTCTCACCAAAAAACACCTTATAGTTCTAAGAGTTTCGTGAGTCGAAAAAGTTTGAAGACCACATATACTTAAGTATAGTTAAGAGTTAAACGGCTTCGTTATGCTTCATGAAAGTCTTCAAAAATACAAAACCCGAATCAAAATCCCTCATCTACGATTCTTTATATGATTGATGGAGCTCTAAATTTGATCTTCTTCGCCATTATCTCTTTTCATGAATTCCTCCAAAAATGAATCTTAAAGTCTTCCTTTCATAGATACTTATCACGTTCTCATCTGTTCGAAATGTTCATTAGTTTATTTAAGGTATCCCCGACTACGTTCGGAACCGGGATTTTGCAAAAGCGTATAAATGGATAATATTTATGATATTTAGTGTCATTTAGATTAGAAAAGGTATATAAAATTGTTGTAGGCATATTATTACAATAAAAAATTATTTAAGTGCAATATTTTGACAAAAAATGAACATAGAATGACCAATTTTCAAAACATTTTCCTTTTATGAAAAATGCTTCTATTATAATAATGTTTTGCCTGTATATTGCTCAAACCTCTGTACAGAAGCTGAACTAGAATAAATCTACTTCTGATTTATCCGTATTTTGCTACAACGGGGGAGAGAAATTTTGAGAAAAAAACGCCAATAATTATTTCAATTGATGGTAACTCTGAAAATAATGTGAATTTTTGAAAAATCCTTGTTCAGACTCTCTGGATTAGTCTTTACTTTATATGAGAAAAATATTATTATTATAGAAGTATTTTTTATAAAAGGAGAACGTTTTGAAAAAAGGCTATTCTAAGTTAATTTTTTGCCAAAATATTGTATTTAAATCATTTTTTTTTGTCGTAATGTCCTTAAAACAATTTTATGCATGTATTCTAATCTATGTGACACTAAATATCATAAAAACTATCCATTTATGCGCTTTTTTAAAATCACAGTTCCTAACATAGTCGGATACCATAATATTTCTAGATAACCATTTGTGCCTGGCTCAAACATTTACCAAACACTGACAATTTGCCTCCTAATTTTAAATTATGATCAGAAGTCGATTCCTACTCTACACATTCACGTCACGAAAAAGTGAATAATATCTTCAAGATATTTAACAAGTATCAGCGCTTGGGGTAATGACGATCTTTTGAAGGCCAAGGTCCGACGAAACCATTAACAAATTTGTTTATTAAATGTTCCAGCAGCCTAATTATGCCCATTTTAAAGTTCTCTAAACACATTGTGGAGGTCTCACACCAAAGGACCAAATGACTTCCCAACGGTCACGTAGTTCCACGTGGGAAAGTACTCATGGCAGGACAATACTAACTCTTAATTCATAGGGCAAGTCAACCTTTGTCCTCCCTTTATCCTGCCGACAGAGAAGTGACCGGCGCAGTTCCCATTACCATCTCTGGCTTCGAAGTCCACCCCACAAGGTGAAACAAGGACCAGTGACCAAATAGTTATTTCAGCTACGTTCACACAGAAATGATTTCAAGTCAAGCGTCTCTTTTGAAAGTGTGATATATTAACTTTTAAAGAGATTCGAAAATGAAAAACCCAGATGCTTCCAAAACTCTCCAACAGACTTTCAGAATTTCTCACCACCTGGTTTTCAAATTGGTTCGTACGCTTTCACACCTACAGTGACTTCTCAAGGCTCCATATAAAGAGCATCACAATGCGTCTTATGCGGCTTTCACGTCAGTAATCAGCTCCTCATCAACATCACAAATATGTCTTTATTTATATAAAATAAGCTTTTATTTAACTTGCAATGAAAAATGTTCGGGTGGAATCTTGCAACTCGATTTTGAAGCTGATGTCTTCAACCGATTGAACTGAAATTTTGTATACACGTTTAGTTTGGATGACAATGCATGTTTTGGACATTTATATTCCGATGTCAATCGATACCTCGCGACTCCGATTATTATTCTTTGGTGTAAAATATTTTTGAAATTCGTTTGATTTGTACAACGAGATATTTTACAATAATTCCACTCTGTATATGTACAAAGTATGTTATATTACAAGATTTTATTTAACTTACAATGTAAAATGTTCGAGTGGAATCTTGCAACTCAATTTTGAAGCTGATGTCTTCAACCGATTGAGCTGAAATTTGGTATACACGTTTAGTTTGGATGACAATGCCTGTTTTGATCATGTATATTCCGATATCGCAATTAGTTAAAAATATATTAATTAAAAACCTTTTACCCCTGTTAGCTTTTTATTCTGCCGAGCAGCTTATCGCATTGAGCTTAAAGAAGTCCGATTTTTCGACCTTTTTAAAAAATCTATCTTATTTTTTCTATCAAACTGAGACAAAAATAATTACATAATCGGAAAAATCATTTATTTCGCCACGATACGGTATAATTTATTTAAAAAAAACAATAATATTTTCTATTTCTTACGATTTTTTCTAAAATGAGTCAAAATCAATGCGTTCTCATGAAAAGGATTTCTAAATCGATCCATATGATTTTTTTTCGTGTTAATGAGTCAATATTTTGCACTAAGAAAGTTCAGACTCTTCTCTTTTAGAATCAGTCATTTATAAAAAAAAAAATGCCGAAAACTTTTTTTTTTACGTTTTTTCAAAAAATACTCAAATTTTTAATAAAACATTTAAAAACTTCGTCATTTTTAAAGATAATCGCAAGAAACATTTTTTTGTTTGTAGAATAGTATTATCCAAACTCTGCATAAAAATTGAAACAATTTTTTTAAAATTACTAATTTATAAAATTTTTGTGTTTTTCGTTTTTAATATAGTATTATAGTAAAAGCAAAAAAAGGAGTTTTAATATTTTTATTAATTTTGCTTTGTCCAATGTTGTTTTGGTCTTACAGCGTGTATCCCCCATTATTCTCTTGTTGCGGCCCAAATGAAATATCCATAACTTGAACGTGGCATGGCGGAAAAAAGACTGAGTACCCCTGAGCTAGCCTGTTCAAAACTAACCGGCAGATGACCTTGCAAAAATGATGCGTTGAATGAGATGAACAGACTGAGAGACCTGTACAGTGATAACTAAAAAGTAAAAAATAAATTTAAAGTAAAAAAACTTTTTAAAAACAAGCTTTTATTAAAATGCTCTAAAAAGAATAAAATAAACTTTTCTTTTAAAACCTTTTTTGCTATCAACTTATAACGTCATTACACAATTTATAAAATAAAAGCTTGTCGCGAGATTTACCTGTAGAGAAACAAGCAAATGAAAGAACTTGATCTGATTGATTTTAATTTTTAAAATTTTCAAACTAAGTAAATACGAGTACTTAAATCTCACGACAAGCTTTTATATCATAAATTGTGTAATGACGTTATAAGTTGATAGCAAAATGTTTTAAAAGAAAAGTCTATTTTATTCTTTTTAGAGCATTTAAATAAAAGCTCGTTTTTAAAAAAGTTTTTTACTTTAAATTTATTTGAATGACGGTTAAATGACGAGGTCGGTTTCTCAAATGACACCTCCCTCTTTCTAACTACATCTGCATTCAAACTTCGAGTCCTAACAGATTTTACATGCACCGACCCTTTACCCAATTGTTACGAGTCCGTTATTTTATCATTGTCCTTGCTGATTTACATCCCAATTTCAGATTTTAATTTAGTTGAATTTATTGTAAGTTTTTTTACCTATTTTTTTCCAGTTCAAAAGATTTGCTTAACATAAAAAATACGCAATTTTGATATATAGTTAGACGAAAAGGTTGTGTGAGAGAGAAATTTATGATGACACTTAATGCTCCTCCTCCTCAAAATCAGTGTGCTAGTACTCCAATACGTTTAACTTACTTCAGCCACCGATACGCGACAGCTTTTGTTAGAAATTACAAAACTCAGACCTTCAATCTATCGATTACACAAGTCCATTATCAAATCTTTTCGTACCCTATTAATAACTGTATTTTGTTTTATTACCAATAAGTAATTTAAAAAAAAAACTGAGATTCACTGGGTGCTTGGGGCGGGTGCCCAGGGGCCCGGATAATTTGGATTTAGCTAGATTTTCTGGTTATAAATTTCGATCCTCCAGTGGCAATGGGGTCTGTAGATCTTCTGCACCCAGGGCCCGAAATGAGCTTAAAGCAGCATTGGACGTCTTAAGATTTTCTGAGTCCCTGGGCCTTTACACGAAATAGACCTTGGGCCGCTTACACAAAACCCCTCCCATGACCCATAAAGTTAGACAGGGTATAGCATAAGTAGTCAAATACTCGTATCTCGATACCAATAAATGTGTATAACAATAGCACAAACCACCTCAACCGACAGCGATTTTTTGACTGAGTAATAACTATGTATGCTTGTAGGCATAGGTATAAACATGGACAACGGTCTTGACATGGAGCCAGTTGACATATCATCCGAAATTCCTATTTTTTCGGAGAATACAACCGGAAATAACATTTGACTGTAGAAATTATTCGAATCATGATCTTATTAAGGCTGAGGCGAGAACGAGACGAGGCCCTGGTCCAGTTAATCCATACCTTAAGACGTCCCTGGCTGTTTTAAGTCCAAAACCTAAACCTCTTTGTCACCATAGCTTTTCTGTAACTCAGAGAGAAATGCCACCATAAGTTACACAGTAAATATTATTCGTCTTGATGAGTACAATGATCCCTTTTACTTTCACAAATCTCTTTTTGGATATCATGTATTTAGTTTTATTGTATATTTCGTTCCAACTTTGCGCTAAAAGTCCTTTCAAGTAGTCTTTCCACTTTCTACAATGAGTTCCGAACGCCTATTTTTCAGAGACGCTGAAAGGTTTTCTTCATATTATAAAAACAAGTTAAGCTCAAAAGCGCCTTTTAAAAATATGCTAATAATGTATTGTGTTGTGAAGAAAGAAGTAATGCTAAGACGTCATTCCGTTGGCGAAGAATTAGCTACAGAATTAATCCTGACCTGTGTGTGTCGCCTACATAGTTACGAATGCTAATGATGTAGCTCTAATTCCTCCTTTCACATCTTTTTAAGATAACACATATACAACAATTTGAATTTGACCTGTTTAAAATAGGTTACGTTTAGTCTTAATTTTAAAATCTTTATAAGAACTCATTCTGTTTATATTCTATTACATAACATTATATAAGATTAAATAAACAGAATACATTAAAAATATAATGAAATTTTTACTATGAATTTGCAAATTAGTAATCGAATTGACAAGAGTAAAAACAAAATTAAATATCTTTCAGTATATCATAGGAAAGAAATTTACTTTTTTTTATTTGTTGTCATACGGAATTTTACAACAGTTACTAAGAGAGTGAGAGATATGGGAAAGAGAGCTCTCTATTCACTCTCTCCCTATCTATATATATAAAGGAGAAAAGCGACTCACTAACTCACTGACTGACTCACTGACTAATCACGATATCTCCGGAACTATTAAACCTACAGACTTGAAATTTGGTAGGTAGGTTCTCTTCATGGAGTAGACGTCAGCTAAGAACGGATTTTGCAAAGTTCGAACCCCAAGGAGCGTTACGGGGGTTTAAGGGGCGTTATAGATAATTATTTCCATTACTAAATTATTAGATGTACTGTCGTGAAACTTGGTACACACATTTCTTTCATAAAGTAGAGATTCTCTACATAATGATTTTTACAAAAATTGACATCCAAGGGGCGTTGAGGGCGCTTAAGGGGCGTTATATATAATTATTTCCATTTTTAAACTGTTAGACGTACAGTCTTGAAATTTGGTAAGCGGATTCCTTTCAAAGAGTACAGATCCCCTACAGAATGGGTTTTGAGAAAATCGACTCCCAAGTGGCGTTATAGGCAATTCACTCCTTTTTAAACTATTAGACGTAAAATCTCCAAATTTAGTAAGCTGATTCCATTCATTGAGTAGAGATTCGCTATAAGATGGGTTTTGTGAAAATCGTTTCCTAAGTGGCGTTGCGGGGGCTTAAGGGGCGTTATAGATAATTATTTCCATTTTAAACTATTAGACGTACAGTCTTAAAATTTGGTAAGCGAATTCCTTTCATGGTGTAGAGATCCACTACAAAATTGTTTTGGGGAAAATTGATCCCCAAGGGTCACTGAGGGGGATTAAGGGACGTAATAGATAAATATTTCCGCTTTTCAACTAATAGAACCACCTGCTTGAAAATTAGAAGGTATGTTCCTTTCATGGAATAAAGTTCCTTTTGCAAGGATTTTTGCGAAAACGGACCCCCAAAGGAGTGGGGTTGCGAGGGATTAAGGCGTGATATAGAAAAATTCCTGTTTTTGAATTTAACTCATTTACTTGAAATTTGTTGAGCACTTTTCTTTAGTTGAATAGAGTTCCATTAAGAATGGATTTTACGGAAATCAACTCCAGTTGGAAGCGGGGAGAGTTATTGGGGCGTATTGATAGACAAAAGTCCCGTTTTTGAACTGCTAAGACAATAATAATAAAATTTGGTTTGCATGCTTCTTTTGTTGAATCGGAATCCTTCTAAGAATGCTATCAACGAGGTATTGATGATAAAAATTCCGTTTTTGCTCTGTTAGATTTAGACTTGAAATTCAGCACGCATGTTTATTTTATGGAGTAGAGAACCACTGAAAGTTGCTTTGGTGGAAATCCACTTGATTATTAGGTTAAGTGAGCGAAAAAAATATTTCTACTTCTATTTTAGTTATAAATAGAAATTAGATATTTTAATTTATGTTCTTTTTATATCAAGGGCGAGAGTGTAACAGCTATAAATATACTTTTCAATACAATCGAATTCTTAATGCTAGATATCAATAATTAATATATATGTAAACAATATACATATATACAACATCGTGAAATACCCAATGAAGCGGGTGGGTAACAGCTACCAAAAAATATATGCACCCAGAAGAAATCAAGCTACAATCACGAAACTCGGCAAGAATGTAGTCTGGTAAGAGATATGCAAATGATTAAAATTTCTGAGACAAGGCTATATGCGCATATTAGTAACTGGGAGAGTTTAAAAGCATGAGTAAGCTCCGTACGGCTATCCAAACGAATCTGCTTTGATAGACGATATTGAGACTTAGGGATGCCTCAAGACGTAACCGGCGGCAGTACGAGCAACTGACGGACTTTGATAGCCGTATAATAGGCCTCAGAGAAGCAGGTTGGTCGAATGTATCGGCCGCCACCTCGGTCGGAGCGATATGGTAGTTGCTCGGTGTTGGCAACTGGATCACAGAAGGTAGAGTGTACCGTCGCGGAGGGTCAGGACGTCCCAGGAACACAAAATGATCGCGAGGATCATGCAATCAGAAGACTTTCCACTTACCTTATTCAACGCCACTCCTTAGACATCCAGTGCCATCAAGAGAAACCATACGACTGACCGAAGTTGGCTTGAGGAGCCGACGTCCGCTAAGACGCTTACCACTGACCCCACATCATAGGCAGTTCGACTGGATTTTTGCCGACCTCGGGCAATTGGAGTGTGACAGACTTTCATCTTCATGATGAATCTCGATTCAGTCTCACTGCTGATGACCACCGCACACGTGTCTGGAGGCGCACCGGCCAGCGGTCCGATCCGGCATTTATTGTCGAGCGGCATACAGCAATTTCACAAGGTGTGACAGTGTGGGGAGCAATTTCTTGGGACACACGATCATCTTTAGTGGTCCTTCAAGGCACTTTGACAGCTCGCAGATACGTGGACGATATTTTAACGCCGATTGTGCTACCCATGCTATCAAGTCGCCCAGGTGTCATTTATCAACAGGATAATGCTCGTCCACATACTGCGCGACTCTCCCAACAATGTCTTCAAGGATATGACGTCCTACCATGGCCTGCCCGGTCTTCAGATCTTTCGCCAATAGAGCATGTCTGGACGCGCTGGGAAGGCAACTGCAGCCGTCCCGAGATACAGGAGAATTAACTTTACAAAGACTATAGCAGGATCTTCCACAGGGGGTCATAAGTGATCTTTTGCCACGCCGAATTTCGGCTTGTATAGCTGCCAGAGGTGGCTTTACTACTTACTGATTTTTAACCTTTTGCAAGCTGTAACCGCTTAATAAAATGATATTTTGTTCTGAATTTTTAATCATTTGTTTATTTTCATATACACTACATGCATACCAAATTTCGTGAATGTAGCTCAATTTCTTCTGGGTGCATATATTTTTTTGCGACAGAGTGTATATATATAAACTTAACTCAGGGGCTCGACAGCCCATGAGGGCCAAGGCCTACTGTGCCCAACTCAGTATACGCGACCTTGGGCCCTGAGGTGCATGAGCAGATGTTCCGGTCAGGTGGTTACTCTGACGCGATATTTATATATATATATCTTTTTCCAATTTTCAATCGTTAATAAAATACTTTCTATTCTCATGCATTCAAGTTCAAATACATTTTTATTACTTATAGTGTATGACACTTGATGTTAATACAGTTTTCTCAAATTTTAAATCTTTAATTAAATTTTATTTTTTTAATTTTAAATTTATTTTGCGTTATATCTGACGAAGTTATAACTAGCTGTAACAATCTGTGCCAGTACTTTTCCAAACGAAGTAGGAATTGACTTTAAAAAAAATGTATGTTACTTGTTAAATTTTGCAATGAGTCTCTCTTTTAGGGAAATGTATGCGATATAATGACTATATTTTTGTAAACAACTAAACTGCACAAAACTGATAACAACTAAAGAACTGAGTAAGAAACTATGCATTCCAAATCATGGCTATAAAATACTGCTATGAATAAACCTGCAAAAGAAAAAATATAACAGAAAAGGAATGCAAAATACTAAACAAGTAGATAAAAATGCAAACCATTGTAAAAATGAAAAAATACAGAAGTTAATATTGAATTTCGAAAGAGTTTTCGACTTATTTCAATACTTATATACTACACTGCTGGACAATTGCTAAGGACGGATCACAGATTGCTATGTAGCATAACATTAAGCGAGACATGAGGCCTAGTAGGATAAAATGTAGTTGCCACACTGTTCAGACATTAGAATAAAGAATATTTATTGTTCTGGAAAGTACAAAAGCTGTGAAACATCTGAAAGAAAAAAAAATGTTCATTTGATCTGCGTATGGAGAAATGGAACAATGCATCTAAAAGTCAGCAGGCACCTTAAAGAAAGGTATCAGTACGGGATATGTCCACCGTGGAGTGTGATGCAACATTCCACACGTCGTACCATACTTTGCACAACATTATCCAGCAGCTGTTGAGGCAATTTATCCCATTCCTCTGTGAGTGCACGGATGAGGGTGTTCTTGTTTGTCGGAGGATAGTTTCGACCCGCAACTTGCCTCCCCAAAGCCTCCCACACATTTTCAATGGGGTTTAGATCTGGAGAACGCGCTGACCATACGAGACGTTGAATACCCTCGCTGTCTAGACAATCCTGAACAGCGAGTGTTTGATGACATGTTGCGTTGTCATCCATAAAAACGAATTTATCACCGACAGCACCACAGAAAAGACGAACATGAGGAAGTAAAACTTCATCAATGTATCGTTGGCCCGTCATAGTCCCATTCGCAACCACATGTAGGCGCGTGCGGCCATTGATCATGATGCCGGCCCACACCATGATACTGCATGTCGGATATCGGTTCTTTTCCTGGATATTTTCTGGACGATAAGCAGTACCACTCTCGCGCCAGATCAGTTGGCGTCTACAATCCGATGACAGACTGAACCTACTCTCATCTGAGAATAGTACGCATGCCCAGTCCTGTTCAGTCCAATTGTGATGCTCACGACACCATTGCAAACGGGCAGTACGGTGCTGTCTGGTCAATGGGACACACACAACAGGTCTGCGTGCGTATAGTCCTCCTCCCCTCCAACGTCTGGCAACAGTTTTTCGGGAGATCTGCTTTCCTGAGGCAGCAAGAAACTGATTTGCCACCTGCTGAGCTGTGGTGCGCCTGTTCCTTTTTGCTGATAGGACGATATATTTGTCTTCTGCAGGCGTCGTACTTCTAACACGACCTCCCCCGTGCCGTCCACTACACATTCCAGTAGTTTTAAATGACTTCCACAGCCGTGAAACAATGCTGCGAGCGATGTCGAACTCCCTGGCATCATCTGTTATTTTTCGCCCTTCTTCGATCTTTCCAATAATTCGGCCAAGCATAAAATCATCTATGTGATGTCGGGAAGACATGCCAAAAATTTTAAGTTTGTCTATTAAATCTTTCCTGTAAAACTTTGACTTGAAACAACAACTGTCCACACGCGTCAAAACCTTTAAAGCTCTTATGAACTCTATCACGTGATGAACAGACGTGGAAAAAAAATTTGCATACTCATACTTCTTCTTACTAATATCCAGCACTTATTCTAATTTTCCACATTTTGCTTCCTTTCATTTTGTGTTTACTATGGATGATAGTGTTATCCGTCCTTAGCAATTGTCCAGCAGTGTATTAACTACAATACATTATTAGTTCGATAGAAATGACTAAACTCCATTCCGAAATTTTTGGGGCTCATTTAAAAGTATATTTTCCAGTTTATTCTACGAGGAAACTTCATTAAGAACTTTTTTTATATAGAAAAAAATGCACAGATTTTTGGGGGCACAGATATGGAGAATTAAACTCGCGAAATTCGGCATACAATCATTCAACTTATTTAGTCGAAAGGCGGTCAATGGTCGAGCCGGTTTGTGCCTAGATTTTTGAGATTGTGAGTCGTGAACTTTTATTTGTTTCAAATTACCATTTGAACGAGTATTTGACAATGCATGCTATATACTGTCTGCTTAAAATATCTCAGATAGGACACACTTTTGTATAGGGTCCAGGACCTAAGAAAAGATTTTTCTGGGCCCAGAGCTTCTAAGAGTCTTAAGACTTCCATGGTGACACCGGTGACGGCATAACCTTCCTCTTCGAACTTGTATACCCAGGCAACATGAAGAATTTGAGCCTCAACAGATTTCACGTGTATCAGCCTTCCTAGTCGACAGGTTTTTATTAGCTCCTGGACTCGAATCCAAAACACGAGAGTAATAATTTCAGCTACGACCTTGCTCGATCAAAATCGATAAACAGCATTTAAACAAGTAATATAAAAAAATTGAGTCAATTCCTACTTAGATCAACAAAGAAATATTTTATTTTAGCTACTTTTTATTAAATAGTTATAATTAATATAAATATTTATATACATAGGACAGAATTGCAACATTAAGTGGTAATTAATTTATATTAATTATTGTTGGATTGAAGTGAGTGAACTATTCTTTCTGGCGGAAGATCAACTGTGTCCTCACCCACGCAAGGTTTTCCCACTTCACTCCTACGCATTCCTTCTACGGGGTTCACTTGCTGACCTGTTGTTGTGTGTTTTTGGGTCAGATTTATTAGCTGTGTGCAGTATCCGTAATTGTTTTTTCGTATTTATTAAATAAATGTGCTGTCCAGAAACTCCTGAGTGGAGGTAATTTCACAAAGAACAACAAGTGGTAGCAAGAGTCCGTGGTTCATCTGTGTGATGTGTTAATTGACTTTGTTAACGTTTAAACCTTTTACCTATAATGGATAAAATAACAATTCCCGATTTAAACGGTACGAACTATTTTATATGGGAGCTTAAGATGAAAGCTGCTCTTAGCTTAAAGAGTTTAGACTCTCTAATCATAAACGAAAAACCTGGAGATCTTAGCCGCAAGGAGGAAAGCGAGTGGGAGTCAAAAAATTTAGACGCTGTATCGTATATAAAGCTATCGCTCGCCGATGAGCAAGCGTTGCAGTTCGCGGTGGAAGACAATGCTAAAGTGTGGTGGGATAAAATTAGAGCGACTTTTATCGGGAGAGGCGAAGACCGTAAAATGGAAGCGGGCAATGAACTCAAGAACATTCTCATGAAAAACGGTGAAACTGTCACCGATTATATTGCAAGAGAACGGGGGGGTATCGACTAATTGTCACTCCCTAGGAATGGACGTGTCGTCGAGAGAATTGGTATACCATACCGTTAGAGGATTGAATGGAAAAATTCTCCAAAGTGCGTGAAATTTTAAAGACTCAGAGGGAAAAAACTATGGAGGAAATTCTTCAAATTCTAAGGGATGAAGAAACAACTTTCAACTTACCAATTAAAACTCGTATAGATGGGATTAATGCTGAAACATTTTATTCCAGGGGAAAAAAATGAAAAACAAACAAGACCTTGCTATGTTTGCAGAAATCAAATCACCTGGCAATGGATTGTTACTATAGAAACAAGAACTCTCCAAGTACAAGCCAAGGGAATATAACCCAATGAAACAATTCGTCTAGAAACCTTCATGTATTTACAGCTTCCCATCGAGAAGAAAAACTTTGTGACAATACCTGGATCCTGGATAGTGGTGCATCCGTCATATGTTTAAAGAATATGTGTGGTTCAAAAACATTAGTCCAGAAGTTATGGACATTTATTTAGCCGACAAAAATTCAAAAATGATGAGCCAAGGAACTGGAAACGTTTCAGCTAAAACTATGAATTGTAATTCTATTAATCTAACAATTACTAATGTCAGTTATGTTCCTCAATTAAGATGTAATTTACTGTCTGTAACATGTTTAATGTATAAAGGTTGTAAGATTAAATCAGAAAATAATTGTGTGTGGATATATGATAAAAAATAATAAATTAATAACTAAAGCATTTAAAAATAATAGTAGATTAGAAATTAAATTAGAACCTATGTATAATTCTGAGTGTTATATTTCTGACCAATCTACTAATTATGAAATTTGACATAACAGGTTATGTTATTTAAATTGTAAATATATGCTTAAAATGAAAGATTATATTAATATTGATAATGTAAATAATTTCACATATGAAACTTAAGATATAAGTAAAGTAACCAGAAAAACTCAACATAGTATTGATATAAGTCAAAGCTCACAAATTCTTGAGTTGCTCCATGCCGATCTGTGTAATCCAGTTAATGTTGAATCGTATGGTGGTGCAAAATATTTTATGGTAATTGTAGATGATTTTTCTGGCATGTACTTTAACTTATTTCTTAAAAAATAAATATGAAGTGTTTGATACATTTTCTCAATTTAAAGCCAAATATGAAAATTTAACTGATAAAAGGATTAAAAATATGAGAACTGATAACGCGTTAGAATTCGTAAATGAACAACTAGATACTTACCTGGTTAATTTCATGAAAAAACTATTCCATACAGTAGTGAATCAAATGGCAAGGCAAAAAGAGCTAACCGCGTTCTTCTAGAAAGAGCTAGATCTATGAAAGTAAGCTTCTTTAAAATTTTGGACTGAAGCTATTAATTGTAGTACTCAGATATCCAATGTTACACCACGAAAAGGGAAAGAAAAAAATCCCATTAGAAATTTGGACATGCAATAAACCGAAATTAAATTATCTCGAAAAATTTGGCTCTGTGTGACCTATTTTCACGTTCTGAAAGTATTGAGAAATAAATTTGAAGTTCCAGGAAGACGTGGAATTATGCTAGGATATGCTAGAGAAATGAGGGGATATCAAATTTATGATATTAAAAATCAAAAAATAATTGAGGAGAGATCAGTTAAAAATCAATGATTCTTTAAAAGGTGGTAGTTATTTAAGTGAGATTGAAAATGAAACATGGGATATTGACTCGTTTTTTGAAGTCTCTCCCGAAAGAAACGAAATTGATCAAAATACAGAGAATGGAGTATCGTCTAATTTTGAAATAAATAATGGGCCTGTAGCAATTCAGAAGGATAACTCAATTCCCCTTCAGACCACGTCATCGCATCAGACAAGCAGAATGCAACTCCCGGTACTTGAATTGAATGATGTACAAAATCAAATCCTTGTTAAAAGATCGGAAAGACTGAAATCTAAGCAGATGTCAGTTCATTTAACGGATAATCTACCAAACTCTTATTTTGAGGCAAAAAATAGTGCTAATTGGCAAAATTGGAAATTGGCAATGGAGTATGAATTAGATTCGTTAGATAAACATAAAGTTCGGGAAATCGTACAAAAACCTACGAAATCAAAATGAATAAAAACTCTAAATGGGTATATAATTTAAAACAAGATGACGCTGGGAAAAATATAAAATACAAAGCAAGGTTTGTAGCAGCTGGTTTTAATCAAATTAAAAACATAGATTATTCAGAGTCGTATTCACTAGTTGTAAATATTGAATCTTTTCGATTGTTAACTGCACCTGCAGCTAAATTAAAATTAAATGTTAATTTCTTTGATGTAAAAACTGCATACTTATATGGTGATTTAGAGGAGTCTGCGTATGTGTTACCTCCTCCTGGTTATGAGAAATTAATTGGAGATGACAAAGTTTGTAAATTGAAAAAGAGTATTTATGGTTTTTACCATAGTCTGTTTGAAACTGGTATATGAAAATAAAGTGTAAATTAGAAAATTTTGGTTTAAAACAATTAGCTTCTGATAATTGTGTTTTTATTAAAACTGGTAATCAAAGTGTTCTTATATTATGTATGCATGTAGATGATTTAGCTATTTTTTGTAACAATGATAAAATGTATGAAGATATTGTTAGTAAGATTAAAAATGCATTTTAAGTGGTTGAAAACAAAACTAATAAGTTTTTAGGCATGGAAATTGAAAAATGTGAAAATGGTATTTATTTTTCCCAGTGTGACTACATTAATTCATTATTAGTCAAACATAATTTAGAAAATTGTAAAAGTGTCAAAACTCCAATTGTGAAGAGGGAAGATAAAAAATTTCCCTCTACAAATGAATTTATTGATATTACTATGTATGAGGATCTAATTGGTGAACTTTTATATTCAGCTAATAGAACTCGCCCTGATATTTCCTTTATAACATCTTATTTATCCCAAATTAATCATAATCCAGAGGAGAGACATTACAATTTGGCTAAAAGAGTGTTAAGATATTTGATGGGCTCAAAAGATAAAAAATTGCTTTATGAAAAATAATTTGGTATTTTAAATGCTAGTTCAGCTGCTAGTTGGGGAAATGCAGAAAATGGAAAATCATTTTCTGGTGGTGTAATTTTACTTGGTAATTAATTAATTTTATGGAAATGTCGTAAAAAAAGTGTTAGTTTGTTAACATGTGAAGCAGAGTTATTTTCTATTTCTGAAATTTGTAAAGATAAAATTCGGACTGTTAACTGAATTAAAATGTGAACAATTTATAAATAATGCTGTAACTTTAAATTCAGATAGTCAAGCAGCAATTAAGTGGATTAAGGTTACCCGTTCTTCAAATAAATCAAGGCATATGAACATACGTTTTCATTTTATAAAGGATTTAATTGAAGATACTGTAATTAAATAAGAATACGTCCAAACAGAATTTTTAATTTCAGATTTTCTTACGGAAGCCATGAATGTAGTAAAATTAGAATATTCAATGCAAAAAAAAAATTTCATTATTCTCTTGATTTTATGTCACTTTGTTTATTGGTATATTTTATGTGTATTGTGTATGTGTTCATAATATTACAATTGTTTGAAAAAAATGTATCACTCGCATTAGGGGTATGTTGGATTGAAGCGAGTGAACTATTTTTTCTGGCGGAAAATTAGCTGTGTGACCCGCCCACACGTGATTTTCCCGCTACACTCCCACGCATTCCTTCTACGGGGTTCACTTACTGACCTGCTGCTGTGTGCTTTTGGGTCAGACTTGTTAGCTGTGTGCAGTATACGTAATCGTTTTTTCGTATTTATTAAACAAATATGTTGTCCAGAAACTCCTCTGAGTGGAGATAATTTCACAAAGAACAACAATTATTCTTAAATCATCGTATTGTCACGCAAAGCAATCGTGTATAGAAAATTTCAGCTAAAAGAGGGCTTTGAAATGTGAGAAAAAAACCTTTTCAAGTTTTGACACAAGTCGCCAAAAGTGATGCCAACGTGGCTGTATTTGTAATTCTTTGAATAATTAGTTTTAATCAATTAATTTTTATTAATTATAATTAAATTATTGTATTGTTATCTCGTATATAAAATTTCAGCTCAATTGAGCGATTTAAAATGTATTTTGTTAACGATTGAAAATTCCACCAAGATAAAAATAAATATATTGAGAGTGTGAGCTAAAAGTAGGAATTGAAAAATAGAGTCTATCGCTTAGTTCAAATCCAAATTTTCCTAACACTGCATAATTAATATTTTCCAAACTTCTGCAGATTCCGTCGCTTGATCATTATTCAAAATTACGAGAGCTATCTCCGTATGATTTTAAGGCAGTCAGACAAATTTTAAATACATTCTGATTATCTAATTTTAAAAATTCACTAATAAGATTTAAGCAGTATAGATTTGTTATAAAGAATTATTTATAAGTAGTATAGATAGAATTTTAAGAAAATATTTCATTTATTAGTTTATATCTTTTGTATATTGCTGAAAAGAAATAACACTGATTTATTTTGACTTAGGTTGAACATGAAAACTGAGGCAAAAATACCTCCCTTATCTTTTGAGGAAAAAGTACCACACCGCCATATTTGCACATGTAATAAAAAACATTAGCACTCATGGTATGCATTAATTAAGAAGGGACTAAAAATTTATTACTTCTGATATATCTGAGACAATCAATTTATGATTACAGTTTTACACTTTTTTTACTGTTAACTTACTTAAATTCCCGTTTTAAAAAACTTTATTATCTTGCGGAAATGGCTTAGAACTTTTTGGGGACGGAAATGGATACTGTGGTTGAGTGATTTTCCTGATATTGACGATTACAAAATAAGCAATAACTTTTAAGATGGTTTCTCATAGTTATCTACATGCGATCTTCATTCTCTATTGGCTTCGTTGAGCAAATGTAAAAGTGGAGGACAATATTTCTTCTACAAGAATTCGAGCATATAGGTATGAGAAGAATGAAGGTAAAGTACTAAAACTGTTCTAATTATACATTTTATCCAATGGTTTTCTTGGAAGGAAAGTTTCGGGAAATCTCTTGATTTCTGATAATTATATGACAAAAAACACTTTAAGATTACGAAATTTGAAATATCGTTTTGTATTCGGGAGGAAATCTACATACCCGCACTAGATCCCAACATTCTATAAATTTTAATTTACAAAGATTAAATTGTTTTTTTTAAAAATCTGATTGGGGATAAAAGTAAGGTTAAATTATTTTTTAATGGTAAGTAGAGTCTCAAAAAGTCGATCTAATGTGGACCAAAGGATGGCCAAGTTTGTAAATCAAGCTATTGAGAATGGTATTAAAATAGAATAAGTACGAACGTTTCCTCAGAAAATATTGTACTGCACTTGTATGTATTGTTTGCTTAAGAATACAACAGAAAGTAAACTACCCAATTGTATATATATATACAGTCAAACCTCGATATAATGAAGTCGCTAAATCCTGGAAAAAAGTTCGTTATATAGAGGTTCATCTTCCTATTTTCTTTATAAACCACACAAAACAAATTTTAAATTCAAAAACAATTTATATTAAAAAAAGTAATTATTCACACCTTTCTGTAAAATTAATATAGATTTATTTTATATATCTCACCTATAAAAAAAGAAAAGAAAGAAAAACTGCAAGGAAAGTTTCTTGACGCCCTTATCCACTTCCTGGAGAATTAAATTTTTTTCTTACATGCTTCTTAAATGCTTAAGCACTTACATGTTGACATTTTCGAGCTACAAGAAACGAAGTTACCAGTACGACTGATCAATACTACAAATAATTGGAGACTAGTTCAAGGACACGAGACTCCACTGAGGGTGAAGGGGGATATCGAAGATGTTTCCAGTGAAGACAATGAAGGCGAAAGGGTGAACATTTTGGAGGGAATGCCCAGAGTTCTATTACTCTAGGTGAGTTAGACAAATTATAATACCAGTTCAAGATTTATGACCACCATAAAATGTGCTAAAAGAAAGAATACCTCGAAATGTCCAGAAATACTTCAAAAATTGAGGAAAAAAATTGAATCACAAGAGAAAAAGTTTATTATACAGAAAAGACATTTCGCTACTAGGAAGCTATTTTACGAAGAAAATAGTGAAATGTTCTTGGTTCCAGGGAAAAGTTCGCTATATAGAGGTTCGTTACATGGAGGTTCGACTGTGTATCTATATCTATATTTATACTTGTAAAGGGTGTTTTTTAAAGGTATAGAACTTTAAATTGCCATAAAACAACGATGTATTATTCGATTGACATGAATTTTTTTATTCGAAAGATAATCTTGTGGCATTACATTTTAAATATGATTTCTGGCATATGACAGCCATTGCTGGCTCGGATGTAGTCCAATCTGGACGTCCGATTTTCAAATACTTTTTCCAACATTTGTGGCCGTATATCGGCAATAACACGACGAATGTTGTCTTCCAAATGGTCAAGCGTTTGTGGCTTATCCGCATAGACCAATGACTTTACATAGCCCCACAGAAAATAGTCTAGCGGTGTTAAATCACAAGATCTTGGAGGCCAATTCACAGGTCCAAAACGTGAAATTAGGCGATCACCAAACGTGTCTTTCAATAAATTGATTGTGGCACGAGCTGTGTGACATGTTGCGCCGTCTTGTTGGAACCACAGCTCCTGGACATCATGATTGTTCAATTCAGGAATGAAAAAGTTAGTAATCATGCCTCTATACCGATCACCATTGACTGTAACGTTGTGGCCTTCATCGTTTTTGAAGAAGGATTCCACCAGCCCATAAAGCGCACCAAACAGTCAGTTTTTCTGGATGTAATGGTGTTTCGACATACATTTGTGGATTAGCTTCACTCCAAATGTGGCAGTTTTGTTTGTTGACGTAGCCATTCAACCAGAAGTGCGCTTCATCGCTAAACAAAATTCGCTTGTGAAAATCGGGAACAACGGCAATCTCGTTTTGGGCCCATTCGACGAATCTACGCCTTGCTTGATGATCGTTTTGATGAATTGCCCAACCAAACTGAGAATTAATCACTTGACAGCTGTTAAATCGGTCGCCATCTTGGAAAGTAATGCCAACTTAAACTTCTATACCTGGAAAAAAAACACTCTTTATATATAGATGGAAAGTGACTCCCTCTCTCATCACTTGTTTTCCGGATCTATTAGACCAGTGGTATTCATACTATGTCGACTCATGCAATCCTTAGGAATATTAGCTGTTTTCAAGAAAACTATCCCATCCTTAAGGTATCCGACTACGTTCGGAACCGTGATTTTAAAAAAGCGCAAAAATGGATAGTTTTCATGATATTTAGCGTCACTTAGATTAGAATATACGAATAAAATTGTTTTAAGGGCATTTCGACAAAAAAAAGTTATTTAAATACAATATTCTGGCAAAAAATTAACTTAGAATAATCTTTTTTCCAAATCTTCTCCTTTTGTGAAAAATGGTTCTATTATAATAATATTTTGCCTGTATATAGCTCAGACCTCTGTACAGAAGCTCAACTAGAATTTTTGAAATATATAACTTTGAAGTTGGTTTATTCATATTTTACGACAACAGAGGGGAGAAATTTTAAGAAAAAAACGCGAATAATTATTTCAATTGGTGGTAACTCTGAAAATCATGTGAATTTTTTAAAAGTTCTTGTTGAGCCTCTGTAGAGGGGTCTGAGCTATATACAGGCAAAATATTATTATAATAGATACATTTTTCACAAAAGGAGAACATGTGGAAAAAAGATTATTCTAAGTTAATTTTTTGCCAAAATATTATATTTAATTTTTTTTGTCAAAATGTCCATAAAAAAATTTTATGGACATGTATTCTAATCTGAGTAACACTAAATATTATGAAAATTATCCATTTATGCACTTTTTTAAAATCACGGTTCCGAACGTAGTCGAATACCTTAAAAGAATATATCCTAAAAAATATTTGAAGTAAGCTAACATGTAATATGTATTTTGCGTAAAGGAAGTAATAGAGAAAGTTATTGTATTTCTTGCTAGAGTTTTAACTTAAAATTATTTTAATTTACTCATTAATAGCTTTGATTCGGGTTCCAGATGTCACTTCTATTGCATTATACACTCAGGAACATTGAAAATAGCGACCCAAGAAGAAAGCATCGGATTGAAATGAAATTTAATACACATAATGACACAGATGAGAGATTCACTTGATCTCAAAAACAAGACAATTAAACGAATACAGGGTGTGCAACGACACAAATACTGGGCAACTTCAATAGCGCGTTGGACCACTTCCAGCAGCAATGCATGTCGCCACACGGTCCGGCATTGAGTTGAATAGACACCTTATGTTGTCCTGAAGCAGATGGGCCCACAAATCTTGAACAGCCAACTCTAAATCATGATCAGAGTGATACGAAGGCATCTGCCGTTTTAGCTGATCCTACACGTGCTCTACAGGGGACAAATCGGGGGAGCGGGACGTTTTCTTGAGTTATTGAGCAACTCTTGCTGTATGCGGACGAGCATTATCTTGCTGGAAAATTGCCCCTGAGAGACCATTTAGGAAAGGTCCTACATGGGGTTGAAGAATATCATCAACGTAACGTTGGCCCGTTAAGGTTCCACGCATCACAATTAAAGTGGACCGGCTATCATAGGCTATGGCCCCCCAGACCATTACACCAGCTGTGCGGGCAGTGTGACGTAGACCAGTGTGGAGGAATTGTACCGCTCACCAGGGTGCCTCCACACCCGTACACGGTTATTTTCTGTCCCCCAAACAAACCGGGATTCATCAAATACAACCTTTTGCCAATCTGTGACATTCCACATTGATCTGGCTTGGCACCACTGTAGATGCAGTTGCATATGTTCCAGTGTTAAAACGAGTGCACGGAAAGGGCGCTTGGATTTAAGATTTGCTTCTGCAAGGTGTCTGGAAATTGTTTGTGGAATAATTGCTACGCCTACGCCTGCTCGTATCGTTGAACGAGTCACTGTGGAGTCCACAAGTGTTTGCCGCACGATCCTTCGATCCTCTCTCTCCTCGTGGTCTTCCTGGTCGCTCCAGACCCGGTTTTCCGCGCATGTGTACCTTCTCGTGTCCACTGCTCCCAACAATTTCTAACGGCACACTCCGAACGATCCACCTGGCCAGCAACACGGCGCGTTGACCAACCTGCAGTTTTCACCCCGATGATCAGGCCTCTCTCAAACTCGCTTAACTGTGAGAAATGTCTTCTAGCACGTTTATCTGGCTTGTTTCGCTTACCAAAGTCTTCCTACAATCGGCGGGTAATCGTCACGTTTATGAATCTTTGAATTTGCGCTGGCTTATATAGAATCCTCTTTCTGATTGTAGCGCCACCTCGGCGTGTATGAGCATGCGTATTGGCACAAAACTTGGATCATTTGCATATCACATTACGCTGTACTTATTTGCAAAGTTTCGCGATTTTACTTAGTTTCCTTCTTGGGTCGCTATTTTCAATGTTCCTGAGTGTATTTACTGATTGGTCCATTTAAATGTGTGTATGTGTGGGTGTGTGTATGTGTGGGTGTGTGTATGTGTGTATGTGCTTGAATTTTTTGGCACAAACTGTCAAAGTCTAGGTCTGTTGAAGTTGTCTGTAGACACATTTCATACTCTGCATTAAATTTTATTTTATATTTTGCTTTTGCTGCTAACTACGTTGAGAAAAAATTTCCACTTATCGTCATTGTCCCGAATGGAATTAAAATGTTTAACTAAATGAGAGAATCTTCAGAATATACATCATGAATTTGCAATTAAAAAGTTGGGAGTTGTTCTTGCTTAAATTTAGATTTTAACGTCGAAATTATTGATAAGTGTCTCTCTCTCCTTCACTGAGAAATTTTCTTATTAACCATAGTAATTGAGAAATGATCTTTTTCCCTCCATGCTAAGTTTTCTCTTCTAGAAAATATTCTCTTATCAATATTTATTGAAAAAGTTGTTATTCATTATAAAAGTTTTAACATAGCAGTGGCGTAACGTATACCCCCGCCACCCCTGCACCGCGAGGGGCGCAGGACTCTTGGGGCCCCAAAGCCTGAGCGATGCCGATTGCGTAAGATCCGCCTACGGCTCAAAATCTGATTTTGCAGGGGGGGCCGAAAATTCTCCGTTACGTCACTGTAACATAGTCCTTTAAATTAAATTTATTTTTGTCTAATTCATTTCAATCATTAGAAAACTGATTAGTTTTTCAAAACACTACACGTCATTCTGTATGAGTACTGATGATCACAAGTTAAGTTTTCAAACCAATGCATTCATTTTTTCTTTAATTTTTGTTATATTGTTCCGAATTTTGTGTAAATAGCGTAAATAATTTGTATTTGAGTGTTTAATGCATTTATATTACTCTATGTTATATTTATTTCATGTTAAAATTGTACTATTCACAAGCAATGCCGCCCCTTACGTTATAATGGCGATTCAATGGAGAACTTGGCGAAATATTGGCGGTTAAGCCAAGTTGGCATCATTTTTGGTTACCCAGTCGGCGGCCAATTTGGCGACCATTTTGGAGCCTTTGGTGACCGTGTTGGCGAGTTCGGAACCCTCTGGAATCTTCTAGAAAGTAGTAGATCTCTCCACTAGTGTCACGTTCAATAACACGAGCGGTTATACTTCTAGAAGTTTCTGTCGCGCATATAAAAAGGATGCTCGCCGGTACGGCGAGGAGTCTTGATTAAGCCAGCGAGTAGTGAGGATGGTTTTGACTAGCGATTAGCTCGGCTGTGCTTGTGAATAATCTTTACTTACGTATATTTTTAAACACTGTTATTGTGTTTGATTGCTGTTGAAGGTGTGAAGACCTTCGGATATTTACCCTGTAAAATTGTTGATGAATCCTGTATTGAAAGGATTGGATTTTCGATAATAAATTCGCATCGCTCTTAAAGAACTGATAATTTTTCTTTGTGATTGTTTTTGCATAAAATCCTTGAACCCTCGGATCTACGTAACAGTTTGGTGTCAGAAGTGAGATTTTATGCCAATAACAAGAGCGATGGATGAGCAAATAAAGGCTCTGTTGGAAGTCATCAATGCCTTGAAAAGTGAACAAGAAGAGACCAAGGAGATAATGGAGAATATGCAGAGAAGCCAAAGAGAGACTAAGAAAGGTCAGCAACAAATGCAGAAAGGTCTGGAAGATATGCAGAAAAGCCAAGAAGAGACAAAGAATGAGTTAAAGGATAGAATGGAGAAAGGCCAAGAAGAGACTAAGCAAGAAATGCAGAAAGGTCTAGAAAATGTACAGAAATGTCAAGAAGAACTGAAGGATACTCTAGAAAAGAAAATTGACAATGTTGAAGAGAAAATCAATAGTGTGGAAGAGAAAATAGCATTGAAAGTAGGAGAAAAGATTGCAGCAGTTGAAGAGAAGATAGAGAAGAAAGTAGAGCAAGTTGAAGAAAGAATTGAAGGAGTGGTTGAAAATTTTAGCCTTTTATCACAGCGAATGGAAGATCTTGAGAAGAAACTTCTAGCTGGCGGAAATGAGAACAAAAGCAAGAGTGAGCATGCGTCTGCCTTTCCAGAACCTGTGCTTGCTTCTCCAGGGCCTGCGCCTGCATCATCAGTATCAGTGAAACTCTCCACCTATGATGGAAAAACCAACTGGGAGGTATACAAGACTCAATTTTGTATAATTTACGAAGCCAATGGATGGAATGAAGGGGTCAGAGCATGTCAGCTAGCAGCATCCCTTAGAGGTGAAGCCGCTAAAGTATTGCAGACTCTTCCCGACATAGAGCGACTGAATTTGAACTCCCTATACAGTGCT
This sequence comes from Trichonephila clavipes, assembly GCA_019973935.1. Taxonomy (NCBI): domain Eukaryota; kingdom Metazoa; phylum Arthropoda; class Arachnida; order Araneae; family Nephilidae; genus Trichonephila; species Trichonephila clavipes. Next base: position 2,179,098 of record BMAU01005089.1, on the reverse strand, counting down.
CTGGATCTTCGGTTCGGCCAGAAATACTCCAAGGAATACGCACGTCTGCTGATGAAAACAAGACTCCAGAACACAGGAGAAAGCTTGCAGGAATATGCCTCCGAAGTAGAAAGGCTCACCAACTTGGCTTTCTCCGATCACCCAGCAACTGTGAGAGAAACAATCTCTTTACAGTATTTCGTGAACGGTCTGAAGGAGGGGGATATTCAGAAGGCTGTAAGAATGGCAGATGTCCAAGATCTTAAATCTGCACTGTTATATGCCCTATAATTGAAGGCTGCCACTCAAGCCAGACGCAAAGATCGTTCATTTCATCCGAGGAGCTAGGGTGACTTCAGATGAGTCATGTGAATCTCGATTTCTAAAAGAGATGGAGATATATTGAAAGAGGAAATGCAAATCATAAAAGCTGGAATTTCGAACCAAGAGAAACGCAATTTTAGGTGCTGGGGATGTGATGGAACTGGACACCAGAGAAGAAACTGTCCCCGATCAAGGAAGGATGAGAACACTGTCTCTTCTTCCAAACAGGAAAACTAATATATGGCCATCTTGCGGGATGGAGGTTGCCAGATAATGAAAATCCCCATTACCAAATTATTCAGATTACGGCAGTAAATGGTGGCGACAAGGGACTTTACGTAATAGGACAAATTAATAACATCTCGTTCCGTATGGTTGTTGATACTGGAGCCAATGTGTCTATAATTAGAAAAGATTTGGCTCAAAACTCTCAAGTTAGTATTATCCTGACACAGACATTTTTAAAGCAGGAGTACTGATAGCCTTGTTGGTAGTAGACCTCTCGAATTCAGTCATACCAGTGAGAATATCCTCTGTCAAGGATATATGATACGCTGGACACACTTGCCGGCAATACCTGGTTTTCTACACTAGATCTCAAAAGCGGGTATTGGCAGGTAGAACTCCACCCTGACGATAAAGAGAAAACAGCCTTCACCACGGGACAAGGACTGTGGCAATTTAAGGTTATGCCTTTCGGCTTGTGCAATGCACCTGCAACTTTCGAGTGCCTTATGGAAACAGTCCTCGGAGGACTTTCGTACGAGGCCTGCCTAGTTTATCTCGATGACATTATCATCGTGGGGTGCTCCTTCGAAGAACATCTGAAAAATATCAGGCGTGTGCTACAAAAGCTGAAATTAAGTCCATCCAAGTGCCACCTATTCTGGCGTGAAGTTACCTATCTCGGACACATCATTTCGTCAGAAGGTGTACGAACAGACCCGAATAAGATCTCGGCTGTGAAAGACTGGAACTGCCCGACGGATGTTCACCAGCTCCAGAGTTTCTTGGGCTTATGCACGTATTACTGGAAATTCGTGAAAAATTTCTCAACAATTGCCAGACCACTCCATAAGCTGATCGAGGCAAAACAGAAATTCATTTGGACGGTTGATTGTAACAACGCCTTTAACAAGCTTAAGGACGCACCAACATCTGCTCCAATCCTGGCATATCCTGAAATTGGGAAACAATTTATTCTGGATACGGATGCAAGTCATGAGAGTATTGGGACTGTATTGTCTCAAGAGATAGATGGTCAGGAGCGTGTCATCGCATATTTTAGCAAGTGTCTGTACAAACCAGAAAGAATTTATTGTGTGACCAGGAAGGAACTGCTCGCTATATCGTATAAGCCGTGGAGCACTTCCACCCTTACCTCTACGGGCGAAGATTCCTGCTGCGAACATATCATGCCTCATTGACCTGGCTGCTGAATTTTAAAAATTCAGAAGGCCAAATAGCTAGGTGGATTCAGTGACTGCAGGAGTATGACGTGGAAATTCGCCACAGAAAAGGATCAGCACATGGAAATGCAGACGCCCTTTCGAGAAGACCCTGTCCTGAGAGCTGCAAATACTGCTCGAGAATTGAAAAGAAATTTGGCGTAAAAGATCCAATAGTCCGCTAAGTTAAAGTGCCATCAATATCGGCATTGGACCCGTGGAGTGATGAGAGCGTCCGAAACGATCAACTGGCTGATCCTGAAATAAAACCAATCACAGAATTCAAAGAGTCGTCTGACGAAAAGCCCATCTGGCAAGACATCACCTCTTTCCATCCTATAACGAAGCGTTATTGGGCTCTTTGGGACTCTCTCCATCTGAGAAATGGTGTTTTATATCGAAAATGGGAGTCTAACGATGGAAAAACTTTCAGGTGGCAATTAATACTCCCAAAGTCAAGAGTTTCAACAGTTCTTAAGGAACTCAATGGCAGTCCTACTGGAGGTCATTTTGGTGTTATGAAGACCTTACAAAAAGTTCGTGAGCGCTTCTACTGGAACAATGTGCGTAGTGACGTGGAAAAGTGTTGTCGCATATGTGATCCCTGTGCTGCACGCAAAGGTCCCAGGAAACGCACTAGAGGAAGACTGCAGCTGTATAATGTGGGAGCGCATTTCGAACGAATAGCTTTTGACATCCTAGGTCCACTTCCGAGATCGTCAGATGGCAACAACAACATCCTGGTTGTCATGGATTACTTCACTATCCTATTCCCGACCAAGAGGCCTCAACTGTTGCAGAGGTTTTAGTTCAACACTGGATCTCACGATTCGGGGTCCCTCTACAACTACACTCCGATCAAGGGAGAAACTTCGATTCTGCAGTTTGCAAGAGACTGTGTGAAATACTCGCCATCAACAAAACCAGGACAACAGCTTTGCATTCTCAGTCTGACGGCATGGTAGAGAGGTTCATTCGAACCATCCTGAACAGCCTCTCTCTCCTGGTATCCAGTAATCAACAGGACTGGGACAGGACATTGCCATTTTTCCTGCTTGCCTACAGGAGTGCCGTTCATGAGACCACCGGCTATTCCCCATCCCAGATGCTCTTTGGACATGATCTTCATCTGCCTGCAGATCTTCTGTTCAGCCGGTCACCAGATGCACCCTTGGTGCCTTAGGAGTATATCGAGAAACTCCAGGCACGGATGGAGGAAATGCATCATCTGGCTAGGGAAAGAATCGGCATGGCTTCTGAGAAGATGAAGACCCGATACGACACAAGAGCAACTGGACACGACTTTCACGAAGGCGACAAAGTGTGGTTATGGAATCCGAAACGTTGCAAAGGACTCTCTCCGAAGCTACAGACGAACTGGGAAGGTCCTTACACAGTCCTAAAAAGACTGAATGGCGTTGTGGTGTGGATACAGAAATCACCACACTCAAAACCGAAGGTAATGCATTACAATAGGCTAGCCTCTTATCTTTGCCAAGATGAATAAGATCCTTAAGTTCAGACCATGGTCATTAATTATTTTGTAAATAATGTAAATTATTTCTCTTATCTAATTCCTTAGTTTTATTTTAATATTGGAATTTATGTTTACATCTCTTCATGTGCTTTTAATTTTTTTGTATTGTATATGCTGTGGAATACATTTGTAACTTTATATGTGATTATTATGTGAGTAGTTTGCCTTTAAATAGATGCCTCTTACTCAAGGATTGTACTGCACGAGACGTGCATTCTTTGAGGAGGGGGCAGTGTTACGAATTTTGTGTAAATAGTGTAAATAATTTGTATTTCAGTGTTTAATGGATTTATATTACTCTATGTTATATTTATTTCATGTTAAAATTGTACTATTCACAATCAATGCCGCCCCTTACGTTATAATGGCGATTCAATGGAGAACTTGGCGAAATATTGGCGGTAAAGCCAAGTTGCAATCATTTTTGGCGACCGTCGGCGGCCAATTTGGCGATTTTGGCGACCGTGTTGGTGAGTTCGGAACCCTCTGGAATCTTCTAGAAAGTAGTAGATCTCTCCACTAGTGTCACGTTCAATAACACGAGCGATTATATTTCTAGAAGTTTCTGTCGCGCATATAAAAAAGGATGCTCGCCGGTACGGCGAGGAGTCTTGATTAAGCCAGCGAGTAGTGAGGATGGTTTTGACTAGCGATTAGCTCGGCTGTGCTTATGAATAATCTTTACTTACGTATATTTTTAAACACTGTTATTGTGTTTGATTGCTGTTGAAGGTGTGAAGACCTTCGGATATTTACCCTGTAAAATTGTTGATGAATCCTGTATTGAAAGGATTGGATTTTCGATAATAAATTCGCATCGCTCTTAAAGAACTGATAATTTTCCTTTGTGATTGTTTTAGCATAAAATCCTCGAACCCTCGGATCTACGTAACAATATGTTTATTCAGTTCTTGAATGTATGTACTAACTTCATTTAGAATGGCCAGCATGTCTGCTAAATAAGGTAAACTTTGCAACCACACATATTTTATCACATAATTATGGAGCATAATCTTGCGACTTGATTCATTTAAAAAATAATCTGAATTATGAATGCAAAATTAAGAGTTCACGCGTTTCTGAATGATTCTCCCCATAATCAAGCAAATAATCTCGAATTTAATTTTCTTGCATTTATAAAATTTATCATTTTGACAGCATCATTTAAAGTGTTCTTTAATGCATTCTTTATTCGTTTTACTACTGTGATTCACTATTCCAAATAAGTTGTTATGACTGAGTTTAATTTTTTTTCTTTCACCCTTCTTTTTTTATGCTTATCAGAATTAAAAATGGAAAATTGGCTCACTCACTCACACACACACACATGTGTGCAAAAAACATATAATTCCAATAAAATACTAGCTGCTTTATCATTGACTTTCAAAATTAAACCTCAATATTCTATTCCTAAGACCCACAAATTAGACCTAATAGTTTCAGTTGAAATTAAAGAAGAAAACTATTGATTGGATTTTATAGTTACTTACACAGAGTTAAAATTTAGATTCCTTTTATGTCTTTTTAACTAAAAACCTTTCTCTTGTCAAATTAACTTTGCTTGACGGACAATTTTTCTCTAGTTATAATTTCTGTTTTTCTCTCCAAAGCTCAAGGATCCTAGAAGCGCCAACTTTTTGGCTGGGTTTTGGAAACAAATATCCCTTGCTCTTTAAAAAAATAGTCCAACTAGGGAAAACTACTAATTTAACAGATGTAATACGACTGTTGTAATAAAAATAATTAGCTTCCGAAATACATTTTTTGTTGCCTTTCTTTAATAAGCAGGATATATTTGATACATGAACAAATAAAATTATGCCAAACGATACTTTAAACATCAATTAAATGCAAAAATAATTCTTTTAAATAAAAAGAAAACCTCTTAAATATATTGATATTTGATGAATTTATTTAAAAATATGAGGATTAAAATTCAAAAACTTCGTCTTCGATTACCATGATGACACTCTTTTTCCTTTTTGTTTACGTTTTATTTTTAAATGAACTTTAATAATAAAAAATAGATTTTATAAATTAGACTTAAATGTAGTTTATAAAGCGAAATCTTGCTTTTTTACTATTTTACAGATTTTTTCAGCACTCTATCAATTCTATTAGCCACCATAGGAGTAAAATTTCAAGCATTTTTTGTTAAAGGTTTTTTCATTTTAGGACACAGTTTTTAAACTGTTTTTTGTTCTTGATTTTACTGCTGAGCTTGAGTGAATAGAATTTTCTTGGATGTGTGAAAATTATACTTCATATATAATTAATACATAAAATTTACTTCAAGAGATTCAAGTTAGATATCCGCAGATCAAAATTGAATAATAAAGTTTTTATATCAAATTATTTGAAAAAATAAAAAGAAGAATTATTTATTAGAATTATTCATATGCTTAACTTAAGAAATACATAAAATGCTTCTAATATTCAAGAAAAAATATATACTATTTAAAGTTTTACTCCAGTCATTTCTTAAAGATAATATTAGGTAATCAAGATTAGGTAATTTGGCCTTGTTTGAGAGTATTGTGAATCATGAGCTTTATGTAAATATTTTAAAGAATAATTTGGGATAGGAGATTTGGTTTTAGGCGAAGACTTCATTTTTTAACAAGATGATGACTCCAAGCGCAATGGTCACAACGTACGCCTCTGGTGTCTTTATAACTGTCCCCAAATTACTAACATACCCCCTCAATCTCACGATTTAAGCCCAGTAAAGCATATTTGGTGAGAATTTGAATTTAAAGTAAGAAAACATAACATATTAAAACAAAATGTGAAGTAAAAACAATGATCTACACTATTAAAATCCGAAGGTAAACAAACATATCTATTTATCTATCTATGAATCTATGATGCCCTATCTTCTCACGAACCACACGATGCAGGAACTCGCAGAAGGTACCAAAATTTTGGGAATGATCCGAGAAATCTGTTTTGACCATTTATATTCCGATATTCCAATTAGTTAAAAAGATATTAATTAAAAACCTTACAACGCATAATTAGTGCCATTTTTCACAGCCAGAGGCCAAGTTCAACTTCTTTTCTTTTTTCAGACGTTTTTAAAACGTGATCTAATTTTTTTCATGAGACTCAAAAAAAAAAATAATTACAGATTCGGAAAGATCATTTACTTCGCCACGAAGCGGTATAATTTATTTTACAAAATAATTATATTTTCTATTTTTGACGATTTTTTTTAAAGTGAGTCAAAATTGATACGTTTTTATGAGTATGATTTCTAAATCATTCCGCTTGCCTTTTCTTCCGCGCTAATGAAAAAAATATTTTACACTAAAAAAGTTCATACTTTTCTCTTTTAGAATCAGTCATTTAAAAAATTAAATGTCAAAATCGGTTTTTTTATGATTTTTCAAAAAATACTCAAAGTTTTATTTAAATACTTAATAACTTCTTTATTTACAAAAATAATCTCACGAAACTTTTTTCCATGTGTAGAGCAATATTATACGTAATCTGTTCAAAGATTGATAAAATATCTTAAAAATTACGTTTTTAAAAAAAAAAATGAGGAAACCTTTTTGACAGTGAAAAGTCGAAAAATTTCGAAAAAGGGAATTTTAATGTCATCATTATAGCAATCACTCACATCGTACGCTTACACACCCACTCAAAAGTGCTGGCGTCATGAAGGAAAGAGGTTAACGTGGAAATTAAGTTGTACACTCGGTAAAAGCCCGTGCAATGCAAGGCTAAGCAGAGGGGAAAGAGACAAAACAGTCAAAGTAATTTCGAAGAATAATAATGGAAGTGCTGATTTTTTGTGAAGGAAAGGGGAAATTTATAAAAATAGAGAAAGACCGTGCTACGCAGGGCCATGCAGCTAGTTACAGAAGAATGAAGGAACATCGATGCAGAAATTTCAAAGAACTGATGAAATCTATCTAGCAAGACGTTTAAAAGTTTTTTTGTTACTTATGCCGCCTGATCTACAGTAACATCAGATCAAAACCCATGAAATTCATCTCGGCAAGGGGCTAGTTGTACGCTTGACGTTAAGCGTAGCATTGAGCACCATACAGGTAACAGTACGATTTGGCTTGGTTCCACCCTAATTTAGAGGAAGAGCAACCTGGGGGATATCAGAAGCTTCCCACTTCTCTTCTACCACCAACCTCAAGAGAGGACTTGCGACTCTCTCTTGCGGCTATTTAGAATACCCCCACGCCGCTAAGGTACCAAATATTTGCAAACGTCCATGCCTTCCCCGGGATTCGAACCCAGGCCCTACGGCTCAGCAGTTAGCGTCACTAACCACTAAACCGGAGGGGCGGGGTATCTGGTACTTCTTAAAAGTTGTTGTGGACGCTTAAAGATATCGTACTAAATTAAAAAGAAATACAATATTTAAAACAATTTTGAGATATTTTAAAAAAATGTGGCGTAATTTTTTAGTCGTATTTTGATTATTAATTTTTAAAAATAACAGTTATACAATGCTTTAAAAACTGATTATATTATTTAAATAAGGTGTTGCAGATATTATAAAAAAATACAATTCCAAAATATTAATTTTTATCAGTCGAAAGTGTTAAATTTTATAGAAAACTTCAAGTGTACGATTACTTTTGAGTGCCACTGTATCTGAATACAATGTTTCTCTTTAATCATATAACCAATTACTATCAGGGAAAAATAGGTTGTTTCATTCTATGTATAAAAAAATTCAACACATAAAAACACACACATTAAAAACATGAAAGCATTAATATTTTTTTTCATGAATGAGATAACTTTTTCTTGATTCTTCGAAGTAGGATTAATTTCGTTATAATCACTGTCATTATTAAAACAAATTAAAAAAAGAAGTTTTAAGAAATACTTTTCACAAAAACGTAACAATAAAAAACGGTTCCATAGTTTATTTCCTCCAATCAATTTTACATCTACATTTCACCTGCTCGAAAACAAAACTATTCTGAACTTTCCATTCTAAAAGGGTCATATTTTTGAACAACAAAAGATATAAAATACTATTTACCGCAGAATTCAAAAGTGTTAAATCTTTATCTCCATACTTTGTTGAATCTAGAAGGCTACGGGTGAATAAGAAATCGAAAGTGAATAATACCAATAATTACCAAACTTTGATGGAATGGGAAATACCAATGATTTTTTTTTCACGGGTGTCTGCCCTATAATCTTCCAAATCCTTCATGATAACCGAATCCTAGTTATTACTTAAGAAATTACTTTTGAAGTCATTAAGCTCTTGGTCATCCATTAAAGGGTATTAAGAAGGATTTGGAATTAAAACTCATTAACAGCGGAAGAACTCGGATTATTTCTGCTTGAGTAATTGAATGAACCTTGAAAATAGTTCACTGTCGGTTACGGATAATTCTTTGTAAAAATCATTTATTCCTCAGGGAGAATAAATCGTTTGCACGTGAAGGAAATAGAATTTCATTGCTGAAAAGTAGAAGATAAAAATCAAGCTGGAAAAAAAAATAATTTAAAGATACATAATTACTTTTACACATACATTATAAATTTAATATTATATATATATATATCTTTTTCAATTCCTACTATTAGTTCACACTCACCCTACATATATTTATTTATATACCTTGTTCAAATTTTCAATCGGAAATAAAATACTTCTTATTCAGCCACTCAAGTTCAAATACATTGTTTTTAAACTTGTAGTGGATGCCACTTGATGTTAATTCAGTTTTTCAAATATTAATTCATTAACTAAATTTAATTAATTAATTATATTTTGAGAGAAAAATTTGATATTATTCCTCTAGATGGTAGCACCATTGGATAAAACAGCTTTTGTCAAATTTGTGATAAAGATTTAATTTAACCTGAGTGAATATTAATGTCGCACTGTTCAGCTACACGAGGGCTTTTGGCAACGGACTACGTAATTTTGAACCATGGTCAAGTGACGTGGACGACAACTAAGACCGCATCCTTTCTTCTAACTACCCCACCACACCAACTGAATGACGTTTGAGCTCTCGACAGATTTAACGTTCATCGCTGCCCTACACGGCGGCTCTTTAGTGATACTGGGATCGAACTCATGACATGCCTGTCATGATCCGATACCTTGACCACTGGACTACGCAGCCCTAACTTAACCTGAATAATCCTTTGCTAGTTAGACGTCAGCATCCTTTTACACTAGTTTTAAGATAAAAATTCTTACCTATTATATTCAACTTTTATTAAAAAATGTTATTACAAATTTAATGTGGTTAAAAAGTTTTTAATGTTAATTCAAAAAGGTGTTATGCCACTTAATATTGTGATTCTGTCATATGTATATACATATTTATATTAATTGTAATTATTTAATAAAAAAGTAACTACAAAATAAAAAAAAATTCTTTCTTGACGTAAGTAGGAGTTGGCTTAATTTTTTTTATATTACTTGTTTTTTAAATTAGTTTACACAATGCAAACTTTGAGTTTGCTCTTTATATATGCATTCTTTTGAATTACATCCTAAAATTAAAAATAAATCAAAATTCAGCCAAAATGTGTTTTAAAACTTTTTTATTGGGTGAATGATTATAAGATACATAAGTATTCTGACTTTTATTTTGTTAGAGGAGTTGAATGATATAAATTATGTGCCATCTTGGGAAAATTTCTATGATCATTCAGAATTATTTCAATTTGAAAATTATTACAGCAAAATATTAGTTAAAGTGTGCTTTTATATGAAGATAATAAATAGATATGAAAGGAACAAAAATAGAAATAATTACACATCTAACATTTTCCCCAGAAAATCTAACTATAACTTTTTTAACATTTGATAGATTAATATTTAATAAAAAGAATTCAGTATGTCAATAACTCGAAAAGCAGCATCTGGGACACTTGAATATACTGGTAAGGAAAACTTAGTCTAATATCTTGTGCAAATTTCGTGTTATTTTAAAGAACAAAAAATATGCGTATCGGTATCCTATACTCACGTATTTTCCCATGAAATATCATTACGTTCCGAAGAGTTACTTAACTATCGAGAATTACACATACATTACTTCTTATATATATAAAAAGAAGAAAAAAATTTGATAGAGTGGCTAAATGATTTTCAACCTTTATCGAAACAGTTCTTCATCCTTGTAAATCTAATAGTTTAAAACGGGAATTTGTTTTTATCTTACAACGCCCAAACAACTTCCCTTGGAAGTTGATTTCTGCAAAACCTGTTCTTGGCGATCTCTGCGCAACAAAAGAAACATGCTTACCAAATTTCAGACCTATCGATCTAATAGTTCAAGAACGGGAAATTTTGTCTATAACACCCTTGCAACCTCTTTGGGAGTTGATAACCCCGTTCTTAGCAGATCTCTACTTATTAAAAGGAAGATCCTGCCAAATCTCAAGACTGTAGGTCTAATATTGCAGTTCCCGAGTATGCAGGGTGTCACAGGACTATTGGGACTAAAAGGAGGTAGGGGACATCACAAGGATTTAGATTTGCATAATAACCCATGGTCGTAAACGTCTTCGTGTGGCGCTAAATGGCGATGTTCCCAAGAGAGCATTGAAGGAAACAGACCATTACATTACAGCACTCATTTGAGTTGTCATCACCCGCAGAGGAGTAGGGAACGTTTTATGATCACCGGGCTGGCAGATATGCAATTGATTTATAGATGACAAAAGGAAATGCACGAGCAACACAAAGATTGTATCACGAAAGGTAACCTCAGAGAGCTGCACTGGCCCGCCAGATGTTTGTTAATTTGCATCCCAATTTGTGTGAATATGGACCATTAAGAGGTAATATGCATAGTGAGGGTAAGCAGCGAGTGATTCAAACTCCGAACATGGTACTTAGATTTCTTAGAACTGTTTTCAACGGTCCCATGCATGCAACAAAATGTGTTGGATACCGTGACCCATTGAAATGCGTGTCCCACCCACACTGCGCCTATTACCTCGTAATGATCCATATCCACACAAATTGTTATGCAAATTAGCAAACAGCCGGTTAACCGATGCATCTTTCTGAGGGTACCTTTTATGATACAATTTTTCTGCTGCTCATGCATTTCCTTCTGAAATCCGTAAATCGGGGGCATATCTGCCAGCTCGGTGTTTAGAAAACGTTCCACATACTCCTCTGCGGACAATGACAGCTGAATGCGCGTCTGTTTCTTTAAATGAACATCGGAACAAAAACGTTTCCGAACATGGGTTGCTATGCAAATCCGAATCCTTGTAATGTCCCTTACTTATCCCCTTAAAGTTAGTACCAATGATCCTGGGACACCCTGTATAACTCAAAATTTACAAATTGTTTTCTGGGAGTATGTAATATTTTATGTATTAAACTTTCTTGGGTATTTTTTTCTTATGCCGTTTCTGGGCAAAACCTAAATGATAAGAACGGTAAACAACTGAGAGTCAATGAGTCTAATTGAGAGTCAATGAGAAAATATTATTCAATTTAAAAATTTTATTCTCTCAGTTGTTATCAGTTTTTTTACCAATCTAATTTATAGAAACAAATTTACGGGTTAACCAATAATAGAAATATTTGAATGATATCGGAAAAGTTAGCATCGTTTATAATTCAAGATATATTTTATCCTTTAATATTAGTCTCATGATTAATATTAATAATTATATTGCAACTATTTTTTAAATAATTCAAAACATGCTCAGGGACATCTTAAGACTTCTTGAAGCCCTGGGCTCCTACACAAAAGTATGCCCTAGGCCTCTACACAAATGTAGCGCCCCCACCCCTATGACCCTTAAAAGTAGACAGTACATATAGCATACATTGTCAAATACTCGTACAAACATTAACTCGAAACAAATAAATGTGCATGATTTACAATTGCACAAACCGGCTCGACCAATTGCCGCCTTTTGACTAAATGAGTAATAATGGTGTATGGTGGGAGGCGATCCCATGTAGCCAGTTGACATATCGTCCGAAATTCCTAGTTTTTCGGAGAACACAAGCGGAAATAACATTTGACCGTTGAAATTATTCTAATCATGATTGTTATGAATGAGAGTAAGAATCGATTTATAATTAGAATCTAGGAATAGAATTAGAATCAATCATGTGAATTGCATAGCGAATGTATTTCGACTTACCGCGATCTTCCTTCCATGCTGGACACCCTAAACATTTCCTATAGGAGCTTGAGAAAAATAAATATGCATTAAGATAAGTCATTCAGAAACACGCATAACTTTTCAAACTATATATTTTGCAAATACACACGCACACCGTTACATGTAGGAAAACATTGCACAACATAATCACAAAAACACGATGCTTCCATTACAAACGAATACGAATAGAATGGCATTTCCCGCTAATCACAAAAACTTCTAGAATGAAGAAAAGTTCAGTTCGTGGCACCATCTCTGGACGGCGAAAGGAGTCAACTATTCTTAACAATGATCTTATTCAGGATGAGTCAAGAACGAGACAAGGCCCTGGGCCCATGCCTTATTTGGTCATGCCGTTATTTGTAACATGGAGTTGTAACATGGAGTCTCTGAGCATGTTACAAATAACGGAGAAAATATTGAGAAATCGTTTCCATTTAACAGTTTTAAATGGAAACGATTTGTTTTTCTCGGCATCGTTATTTAACTGTATATCTAAAACATTAGAATGAAACTTCTTAATTGTAAATCATCTTGTTGTAAGTATAACAGAAACTTACCAAGAGTTACAGGATTTGTAGAATGTTTACTTTTTATTCATTCATTTAGTTTAAATTACAACATCCCTGAATTTTTATACATTAAAAGTTTTTTATTACGTTCGGAAATATATGCTTAAATAATTATTCGAAAAAATTTTAACGTCGAAGGATTACTGAAAAGAAGTAAAGAATTTTCATCAAGTAAAAAAGAATATTTGTTTTCTTTAAGTTTTTATTTTGATTCATTAAATGCTCAATGATTAATTCGTATCTTTTACAAATTCTTAATAGATTTCATAGTTCCATTATGTAATGAAAAATTCGATTTGCTTGTAATATTCATTTAAGTTATTTTTATGAAAAAACTTGCACTTAAAACATATATGATTTAATTTAAAATGTGAACTATTGATTTTTTCAAAATTTTTGTTTTTTAGATATTTTTTACCTAAGCAAAACAATAGTTCTTAATGCATAGAAATCTCATCGCATGGTCTATTGTATAAAAGTATGCATCATAGTGAAATTTTAGGAAGATGACCACCTTTGACTGTGCATCATAAGTGTATGCGACTATAATGGTGCGTTGCACACTAAAGATAAACAAACGAATGGCACATTGTCTTTCCAGACAAATAAAAAAAAAAAAGATTCCGTTTATTATTTCACTATAGTCCTAGCCATTGGCATTGTGGTGAGAGATTGAATGAATCTTGAATTCTTTATTCCGGTTTTACAACCAGTGTTATGGCTAGAGGTGACTAGATTTTACTCCTGCATCCCCTCATACGCAATGCTGACACACTTCACAGTCACTGCAAAGATCTATGAAGTTTTAGAACCTACGGTCGTATCCATTGCCATCAAAACAGGATTTTAACAGGAAAATTCCAGATCACACATGGCACGTAACTTTCAGTTATTTATTTCCATCAAGTTGCACCTTGTTCTCCTGATATGTCACTCATCGAATACATGATCGATGCTCAACATACACCACACCTGCAGCTAACTTATTAAAATTTCAACATTATGTAGAAGCAACATGGACTCATGCACCCAAAGAACACTTCAACTTTTTTTCTTTTACTATAGAGGTGTGCCAGAGTAGTTATTGGCAGCCTTGGAGGCTACACAAAGTACTGTTTTCTTTGTCTTGAACAAATTGAACGATTAATTAACGAAAAGTTATTTCAATGAGATTTTACTCTAATACTCTATATTATTTGTCCAATATAAATTTGGCTTTGATATATCTTGTGAGATCTTGAGTTGCATTTTGGATAGCCAGCACAGGTACAACAAATTAAAAATTTGCTTGATCTAAAAAATATGAATTATAAAACAGTTAAAAATGTATATGTTCTAATGAATGTTATGTTTAATGATTCATGGCATTAAAAATATACCCTATAACAAAAAAAAACAAAAAAAAAAACGACGCACCAAGAACGAGTTGTCCGATAAAAACAAAAATTGGTGGGTATAAAGATTATGTACGGAAGAGAAAATGATTAAAATTTCAGAAAAATTGAATAATTTATTTCAGAGTTATATATCTAGTTACAAAGAACGAGCTCAATAAGGTGTTGACCCATCTCCAGCCTGGTTGCAAGCCGCCACACGACGTGGCATAGAGTGATAAAGCACCCTGATAGTCTCCTGCGGTATTTCTTGCCAAATTTGCTCCAATCATTGGGCAAGGTCACCAACATTCCCTGGTAGATGCAGTTGCCTTCCCATCATATCCCAGACATGCTCTATTGAAGAGAGATCTGGCTGGTCGAGCAGCTCATAGCAACACGTGTCGCATGTGATCTGGCTTTATCCTCTGAAAAATAAGGCCAAAGGAACGGTAGCAAAACAATTCTCAGAATGTCATCGACGCACCTTTGGGCTATAAGTGTGCTTCTAATGATGACCGAAGGGGTCCGGCTGTCAAAAGAAATGGCACCCCAGACCATAACTCCTGGTTGAGGGCTGTGCGGTGAGCAAAAGTGAATGCAGGATCGGAACTCAGCCCTGGGTGTCTCCAGATACGTCTTCGATGATCGTCAGGACACAGCTGGAAGCGAGATTCGTCGCTAAACATTATACGTCCGCAGTCAGCATGATTTCAACTTGATCGGGCCAAGCACCACCGTAATCTGGCTCGACAGTGTGCAGGTGGAGTAGAGGTTGATACGAGCGTAAATTTCGCTCTATCAGATATCTGTGAATGGTCATGGTGGACACTCAAGTGCGGCCCACACGTCTGATGGTTGATAACGATGAATCAGGCGCTGTGACAGATGATCTGACAATCAATCTGTCCTCCTGATATGCTGTGGCCCTATGTCAAATGCTACCATCATGATGCTGAAATCTGCTACTGTCCACCCATTCTTGTCAGCATCTTCTAATGGCCGCATTGCTTCAATCCATATGACGAGCGATTCTCCTATTTGCCTAACCTACTTATTTCAATCCAATGATTCGACCTCTTTCGAACTCGGACAGTTGCCCGTAATGAGCTCGAATCCTGTGCCAATCATTTTTTTCAGTCGTTGGAAGGTATCCTAAATTGCAATGCAACAGAAATTTTGACATATTGAAAATCGCTTCTTATAGACACCTGCTGAGTGCGCAGTTCCGATGTGCTGTAGCTCCCGCTATTAATTTTTTTTCGTTGGATACCAAATTTTAATCATTTGCATGTTCAGTACAAATGTCTTTGCATACGACATTTCATTACAATCGGACAACTCCTTCTTGGTGCGTTGTTTTTTGTTTTTTCTCTCGTTATAGTGTATTTTTAAGAAATATAAAAATAGGTATTTAAATATGTAACTATAGACATATTTTGGTACATATCCAATTTTTTTAACTGCAAGATTTTATCAATCTCTATAAAGTTTCGATATTTCTATTATCTAACTTTTACATTCAATATATTTCCTGAAAAAGTTTTAATGACATATTAAAAACTATCTTAAAATTAATGCTCTATGTGTTTATAAATCAGAATTAATATATTAGTTTTAAATTACTGTCAAAGAATGCTACTCATATATAAACAGTAAAAACATTGATGAAATGATGAGAAAATTAATAAAACTATTTAATAAATGTTTCATTTTATTGATATAAAGTATTACAAACAATATAATTTTATGATAAATCAATACTGTGTACATTTACTAATGTAAATTAAATAAAAGTACAATTGCTAATTAAGAAATACAAATAAAAAGAATACTGCTTCATCTATAGAAAGTAATAATTCACAACAAAAATAAGTAGTTATTCTATAAAAATACATTGTTTGTGCTACACAGCAAAACAAAGAGAACAAGCATGCATCGTATATAAACTAACTTGTTCAAAAGAATATTTTCAAGCAGACTAGAGTGCATTAATTATATATCCAAAATAATTAATATGTGCTGAGTAAAAGAAAAATTAAGTATAAAAGAATGAAAGAACAATGTGATTATTATCATTTGCACATTTATTCATTCAATGAAAAAAAAATAATTGTAAAAAATATTCTTTTATCATTTAAAAAAATATGAAAAAAGAAGCATGGATTAGAAATTGCATTTGTAACTGACTAGAAAATACTACAATATAGAAGTTTATATATATATATATATATATATATATATCAAAGTTTCAAAAAACAACATATAAAAATATTCTAATAATCACAGAAACATATAGGACAATGAATGTTTTGAAACTAATATCAAAAAAATATAAAAATAAAGCACTACAAAAATAATAAATATCTTGCATTTTGTAATAAAGTCATGAAGAATAAAATGTAATACAGTCAACAGCATTGATTTGATGCAGTTTCATTGATAAAATATTCATTTTTTCCCTTCAAAACATTGGTCATATAAATCTTTGTTATTTTTAAAAGGGTAAAATTTATGACATAATATCAGTTTATAATGCAACATGCATTACAATAACCTTCTGCATACTAACAACAAATTTCCTTTTTTCATTAAACACACATATTCTGAACTTTGATACTTTAAAGTACCTCTAAAATTACTGTTAGATATTTAACTTTTTTAAAGAAGCTCATTAATTGCAATCATGTATTTTTCTCCATGAAAATGCAGACACAGCCATATAAAAATATTTTTTCTTGAAAATAAAATATACATTGAATTATAAAATATGCTAATTTCATTCAAACCATTAGTAAAAATATTTGTCAACACTGTAAATAACTTTTAAATTTTTTTTACATATTACTTTTCTCCTCATTGAGAGATATACATTGATTCTAAGACTTAAATATTAAAGGACAACTTCCTTAAACATACTGTTATTGCACATTATACCAATAGCACATATAAGTTTTATGTGCCCAAAACATACCTTACTATAATCCTTCTGGCATTTTTTTAAAAATAAATATGGACAAATAAAATTTTCAAATAATAGCAGATACAAAAGCATTTCATTTTAACATATGCCTTTGAGAAAATAATTGTTCAGATGGAAAACTATTAGTGACATTAAACAGAAAATAAATGTCTAAATAAATTATAAACAATAATAGATGTTTGACAATAATAAATGTCAAAATCATCAAATAACTATGCAATAAGTTTTATAAACTTTCTAAGTATTGAACAGTCATGAATTGATATATATATATTTATAATATTTAAAAATATAACCTAAATATAAAGTATAATTTTATATGAATCACAACTATTGATATCACATTGTACAGTCAATACATAAATTGAAGCAAACTCTGCTTTTTTCTTAAATATAAATAAAAATTATATTGATCATTCATCTTATCCATTCTAATAAATACAAATTACTAAATTTTAAATAATTATAAAATTTATGAAATATATGACAACTTCTATTGACTATTTCAGAATTTTTTTTTAATTAAATATAATTTTTTAAAGGTTTTTCTAATATACTATGATAATGACCAATGTATAAGTACTAAAGCAATAGACAAAGGTACAAAAAGGTAAAATTTCTCTTGGAACTATTCCCAATAAATTAAAAAAAAAAAAAAGTAGAGAGAGAATAACACTGAAATTTGATTTTAAAAAATTACTCATTAGATTTGATCAAAATTTAAATGCTAAAACCTGTTAAAATTTTTGATAGCTAAAACAAAGATTTATTCTTTCAGTTACATAATTAAATAATAGTATTTTGCATAGATTACTAATTCAAGAAATTTGAATTTCAAAAGCAATTTACTATTAACTTGAAACTTTTTCCAATTTGAATCATATAAAAAACACTTTTTTTCATGAAAATAATTTTTCATAAAATTTAATTTTTTGACATGAATGATAAAGAGAGCAAAATAATAAAAGCAATTATATCATATAATGAAAAAATAATAATGAATTTGTAACAAAATAAATGCCTACCACTAGAAAGCTTTTAAATGCAAGTAAGTAAATAAATAATAAAAGTTAATAATATGTGTAATACCAGGGATTGATTTTTAAAAATATCATGTAAACAATTTTTTTTATTTTAAATTATTTGAGTACAAAATTTGAATTCATTTTAATAAATAATTTTGTGCACACATATTTAAAATAATACATCCATATATAAATAATATGGTAGATAATTATGTTGAAAATTAAGAAAAATAACTTACTACTAGAACTTACTTCTAGAATTGTAATCTCTAGAAGAATAAGTCTTTTTTTCTTTTCAAAAATATCTATTACAATTCTACTTTTATATATTTTTAGATATTATTTACCTTTAAAAAAATGGGGTTGATTTCTGTTAAAAAATATCTTTGAATTAAATATTTTTTTTATTGTATATCAAGTTTTGAATCTGAAAATTTTTAGAACAATTTTTTTTATTATATTCCTACTGAAATCAAACCCTGTATAATACGGAATATAGAAGAATAACAATTTAAATGCTACAAATACTATTGAACACAGAAATACAAATTCAATATAGCACCATAAAAAAATTCATAACACAAAATTATTGCCTCATGTCTACATATGATTACATCAGCTGCAGCTGGAAATACATTTTCCTTTCCTTTTCTTGCTGTTGGTTTTGTTAAATTCTATAATGGAGGGAGAAAACAAATTTAAGAATGTGAGTTGACTAATAATTAAATGTAAAATATCTGCATCCTTTTAAAATTTGAATTTAATGAAAAACACAATAATTTAAATTATGTTTCACAAATATTCACATTTATCTAATATTATTCAACAGAAGTATTAAATCTACATTCATGAACGAAAAAAAAGTATTAGCCTGTAATCTTGTGCCATAAAAAGAGGCAGAAAAAATTAAATACTACAGCAAATTATATAAATTAGATAAAATAACCACAAAATAAAAACATATATTCCCTTTTTTTTAAATTTTAATTTTAAAGATATTTACATGAGAGGAGAAAATAAGTAAGTAATTTAATTACGATTCATAAATCCCCTCATATCAGTATAACATAAAATTAAAGGTAGTATAAATTTGGTATTTAAAAAAATTCGAGACTTTTTAAACAACTAGCATTAAATTCTTACTTACTATAATTTTAAAAATAAAATTTTAATCACACATAATTTAGCTTTTAATAAAATATGAGTTTGATTTTTCTCTTGCATCTAATTTTCGACATAATATGAATATATTTTTCCTTCTAAAATGTATTCTAGGAAGGAATACTGTAGTACTATTTGAAAATTTTGATGATAAATTTTATTTTAAAGTTCTAATTTAATTTCGATGAAAATCTGAAACTTTATCTCCAATTTTTCCTTCATCCAGTTAATAAATTCTAATGTATAAAATTTACACCATTATTTAAAATTAATTAATAAATTTTATTTTTGGATTTTCTTAAAAATTTTCAAAAATGCATATGTTGGTGTACATTTAATTGCACATAAATAAATTTAATTTATTTTAATGGCTTAAAATTTTTAATTTCCTGATATGATTTTTATTCCATAATTAAATTGTTTAAAGACCTTTCATAGGTTTTCATTTATGCTTAAAAATTTTCAACATTAATGCTTAATTTTTTTAATACTCAGAGCAATTTTTATAATGATTTTAAAATAAAATAACATTAAAAACAATTATACTCAACTTTGCTTTTTAACCAGTATAAATCTGTCATAATATTTATTTAATATATTTTTATACATTCCAAAACTAAAGAAGAATATAATTAAGTGCTTTTTGAGGAATTTTCTCTTTCTTGGCAGTTAATTTTAGTTTAAAATTTACAAAGTACTAAAAAATACTTACTAACAAAATTTTCTGAAATTTTTACGTCTTCCGTTTCAGTTGTTTCTTTTAAAATATTTTCACTGAAGGTCAAAACAGCTATACGCCTAAAAAGTCTTTCTACGTTTTCTCCTTATAGCATACAAAAAAAAAGATGTATAATTAATAATAAAAAAATATCTATACAAATCTATTTTTGAAACAGGTTTAATTCATGCAAAAAAAGTACTAAAAATGAAAAATTAAGTATACATTAAAGGGATCACAATATTTCTAATTTCAACATATCAAACATGAAAGCAATAATTAAAGAATAGAAAATCAAAATTAATTAGTACCAATTATATATTTTTAAACATTAACTTAACATCAAACCTTTTTGAAATAGCAATAAAAAAAATTAATATCAGGGGAAAATTTCTTAAGCTAGCAATACTTATCTATTTCACCTAGATTCACATTTTTTGGTTTGATTATTATTGGTGACACTCGTCTTGATTAAGCACAATTTTTAAGAGCAAAAAAAAAATTTTGTTTTTGCATTCTCTCTCAAATATTATATTTACTTTTAACAAGATGTCATATTCAGACAATTATCCTCATACAACAATAACACTTTTAGTATCATTTCAAAAGTTCTGAAATACATTTCATATTTCATCTAAGTTTTAAATTTGTGTTTCATACTAAAATTGTTATAAAGAAAAATCTTTTTAGATACTACACAGAATTGTTTTGATTTTGAAATTACATTTTTAAGTAATAAAAATTTATAATCCATGAAAATTCTATAAATAAAACCTCCAACAAAGTTAATATTTTAATGGTGTAACTGCAAAACTTATCAAAATATGTAATTCTTATATTTTCTGAAACTGAAAAAACAAAAAATAAATAATCTTTTTGAATAGTTCTATAAAAAAAAGTTAAAATAAAACAAAATAAAAAATACTAATTACTGTATGTATTAAAATCTAAGCAGCACAACAAATTCTCAAAGGTTTATTAAAAAGATTTATCTCAAAGGTTATGTAAAAAGGTTTCTTCATGTCTGATATTTATGAAATTAAAAAAATTTCCATTGATAGGTAAATTATTAATTTATTTTACAAGTATTAAGAACTTTTAAATACATACATGTACCTACTATAGTTCAAACTATCAAAATCAAGTTGTTTCCCACGCCCAATGAATTTTTTGCCTTCGATTCTAAGCCGCTCTCTAAAGCGTGGCTTAGATCTGAATAAATAAAAGGTATAATTTATTTTGATCACACGAGGTATATACTAAGTTTTTAAAAATATATGTATTTGTGATTAAGTACATGCAAACAAACTAACCTAAAAGCAATTAATAGAAAAGTAATTCATTTAAAAAAAAATAGCACAATTTTTTAAAAAAAACTTTATACAAAATTGTTTTAATATTTACTTGGGGGAAAAAAAGAAATACCTGTTTTTGCTGAAACTGGACAATATTCGGCACCAATAGCATTTGCTAATTTCTTAGCTTCATTTTCTGTTAATTTATATGCTGAATTAGTCTGCAAATAAACAATTAATGCTTTCCTTTCATATTCAAATAGGGAAATGAAAATACTGCTATTTATCGCTAAAAATCATTTCCTTTTAATCTGAATTTAGGATCTAAAAATTAATTAAAACACAATAACTGTATTACATTTAATACAGCTAATAGTGTAAGGTTTAATTTTTTTAGAGCTAAATATGGCTTTTTTATGCCATACAATTGTTTAAAACAAAACAAATTCTACAATTTATACGCTGAACTATAAATAGTATGCAGATGATAAAAATAATGTACAACACTTTACTAAAAAATTTATTCCTGATTTAGTATAAGAGGAAAATTTTGTCTTTAATATTAGTTATAACAGTATAAAACTTTGAAATCAGAATTTATTATTATTATTTAACAAATAATAATAATAATAATAACAATAATCTTGCACTAAAATTGACGTGTTGAAAAAAATTTCATGAAAAACATTCCATTTCTGAAGACATTTTTGAAAATATTTATCAAGAAGAAAAAAAAAAATTTAATCACACATTACAAAATCTTTCACATATATCTGTTACATAAAATCGAGAATTGATTATTATAATATTATAAACATACAAAAACTACTCACTGTCTGATCCTTTTTTGTACCAACCAGAAATAACAGAGGACTCTCAGTGCATTTTAAAGTATCATCCAGCCATTTAGAAATATTATACAGAGATGATATTTGTGAAAAATCGAACACCAGTATCACAACTAAAACAAACAAAAAAATAGTAACACTTTAGAACTATGCAACAGGTGTAAAACATATTCTATTTTTATGTTGGTATTTAATTTATCTTTAACCCCTTAACTGTCACCAGCATATATATATGTCTTGCTCACCCAGTGCGTTTAAGTCCCCTGGTGTATATGTATACAGACCAAAGTAAGGTCTTTTGCACTGTGCTAACAGTAGAACTATCCCAAAAGCTTTAAAATTCAGTAAAATGCCCTTGCAAATGTTTACACAAAGAATTTATATATTTTAGAAGAGGGGATTTCCTTATTGTTTTTTCTTTTCCCCTAATGCAATGCATAACTACATGCACCTGTATGAAAAATGGTGGAACTGGTGAGGGATTTGCATAACTGTTTCTTGGCAGTTAAGGGGTCAAGGAGTATTTAGCTTATGATTGAGAAATGAAGTGATACCATCAATTTTTTTTAAACATAACAACTTTATGCTGAAAAATAAGATTAATTAAGTACCTTTAGCTCCTCTGTAATAAGATGAAGCAATACATTTGAACTTTTCTTGACCAGCTGTGTCCCATCTACAATGAGATAAATAACAGATAATGAATAATATTCCCTGCACAGTTCCTTTAAAATGAAAACAAATGCACAGCATTAAGCAAATAAAGAAAATTACAACTCATAAATTATTCATCATTAAAATCCACGTAAAGCAAAACTAAAAATTTAATGTATAAAAATATAAGACATTTGCAACTGTCATTTAAGTTAAAATTATTTCTCACAAAAAAAAAAAAAAAAAAAAAAAAAAGATACTAAGAATATTTCAATGCCTTTTTTAACTTCCAAGGTAGAAAGAAGGAAATCTAATTACCCTATTAGGACAAGAATTAAAATTTTTTTGAGTTATGTGTATTACAACACAGCTTATACAAAATGGAGATTACTTTATGCACATATTTTACAAGCAAAATAAATCTTTGAGTCACTAAAATATATTCACCAGTTTTGTACAAATAATATAAAACATTAATTTACTTACATTTGTAAGATAAATGGAACATCAAGAATATAAAATTTTTCAGCTTCAAAATCAACACCTATTGTAGCCTTGTAATTTGTATCAAATGCTTGAACACAAAATCTAAAATAATATAATGTGAATATTTTTCATATTAAATAAAACATTTAAATTCACAAGCAAAAATTTAGTACATACTAAAAATTAATACAAAGACTTTTGAAAAAATTCATAAAATAGTAATGGCCAAAAACATTTTTAAAATTATAAAAAATTTATATACATAAAATTAGAAAATCTATAAGATTGATATTTCTGTAAACTAACAGATAAGGTCTCATTTATGCTGTCTACAGTTTTAATTAAAAATTAAGTAATTATAAGATAAATAATTTTTCCATTTTTGAAAAACTATCTTTATATATATTTGGTAAGAAAATATGCTTCAAATAAAAATAAAATTATGAATCTGGAAAAATGGTGGTATATGTTAATAATATTCTTTAACTTAATTTATAATAACTGAAACTATTATGAAAAATTAACAAAATTACAACATACAAAGAGTAATAAAATGTAACATGTTTGGAATTTAAAATATATGTGGTAATTTAAAAATATTAACATTATTATATTCTAAAAGATTCAATAGATATTTAGAGCTTTCATAAACTTCCATAATTGTTTTTATATTTATATATAAGTTGCATGAAAAATATTTTTACATACAATAAGATCAAACTTTTTACGTATCTTTAAAATCTAATAATACTAAAATAGAAGAAAATGAGAATATGAAGGATGATGGCATATATGTATATTTTTAACTTAGTTTTCCAAGTTACATAAGAATGTCTTACATTTTAACATTTTTTTTCATAGAAAATACTTTATTTAGTATTGCACTTTTTTTTAATGTTATTTAATTTCAACAATGAATCAAGATCAGAATTACAAAAAGAAACTTTAAACAAATTATGGTATAATAAAATGAATTTTAAATCTGTATGAAGAAGTTATTTACCAAGTATATATTTTACAATTGATTCTGAAATGGAGAAAATTATTTATAAAATGTAAAAGAAAATATAGACACAGGATTACCGTCGCACAAGACATGTCTTCCCAACAGCAACATCACCAACAACAATAACTTTTGTTAACCTTAGACTAAAAATACAGCAATATTACAATGAGAAATGCATTACAAGAAAAAAAATTAAATTACATATTTTACTCATATAACTATTACATATTTTACTCATATAACTCTATTACATATTTTACTCATATAACTCTATCAATGATAAATATAATTTTATACAAAATTTTAAAGCTTATAATTTACTAAAAATAAATAAAAAATTTTAGGTTAGCCGATATTGTCTATATGGAATGAAACCATTAAATAACAGAAGGAATAAATCCCAATAACAAATTAAAAAACAAAAAGTTTAAGTAAGTTTAGTAAGTTAAAGTAAGTTTTAGTATGTTACTAAAAGAGTAGAAATGGTAATATAAAATTCATCATAAGCAAAACAAGCAGATTTTTTCCCATTAGAAAAAAAAACAACTGCTTATAACAATAATATTCAATATGGATAAATGCAAGATACTTCATATGATAAATGGGATTACAATTTTTTAAATACATAAATAAAACATTCTTACTCTGTATTACTGTACTCAAATATAATAATTATTTTTGATGATAATTATATTTAATCATAATTTGAAACATAACATATTTAACATAATATAGAACATAACAAAAAAATGAATAGGTTAAAAATGCAAAGAAAGAAACATTCTTTTATATTTTTTTAAATGACTAGAATGAAAATGCATATTCTGTTGAACAAAAGAATAAAAGAAAAAAATATATTAAAAACACAGTTTTTGAGGAAAACAAAATAATTATACTTACGCATCACATTTAGCGATGTTGATATTGCGACAGGCAGTACGAATTTTGTAAGAAAAATGTGTTTCCTTATGTGGAGTGCAATTACTATCATATGGCTAAAAATAAAATCATATGTAAAATTAAATCAGTTCAAAAGTAATCAACAAAATTACATAAGTAAAATGCAAAATGTGGCACATTTTTCTTATTATCGCAAGTACCTAAGAGAACCCTGTATAAATAACAACAAAAAAAAGTTGGTTCAGCTAAATGAAAAGCACACAAATTTGATAACAGGAACTAAGTTAAAACATCTAATTTTCAATATGACAATAAAAGTTTTCACACAATAATATATTCATTATTGAGTTTTGAAAAAAATTATATCAAACAAAAAAATCTCAAAAGTAATTCATTAGTACACTTATCAAGTATGAAACCTTTTTTAATAGAACAAATAGTTCAAAAAGACATTAAATGCAATTCATTTATTCAAACTGAAAAAGTACAGAAATAAGCAACAGAGAAATAGAACAAGTAGCTATATCAATGATTATTCATAAAAATATAAAGATCAATTCATAATTAATTGAAACAGCAACTATTTTTTATATGAGATGTAAAACATATTTAATTATTTTTTTAATCAAACAAATAAATATAATTATTGCTAAATTATGATATTTTTCTGCATAAGTAATTTTTTAAATCTATTTTTATTTAATTCAACCCCCAAATATTCAGTACAAAATGTTTTAGAAAGTAACAAATTCATATTTTTATAATAACGATTACATATACGGTTTTTTATTTATTTTTTATTTCATACATAAACATGTAGATACAGATATTAATGTTATTTTGAAAAGCTATAAAATCTTTACGTAAGCACCTACAATTCAAAACCAAATATGTTTCTCACAGATTAATAAATGTTCATATTAATAGCAAAAGTTTGTTTCATCTTTATTATTTCATTAAATATTTTTTTAATTATAGTAATTCATATTAATATAATTTTAGCTCATAGTAATCTGGATTTTTACAGTGATAATCTTGTGTAAACCTTGAAAATAAAATAATTTACGAAATAGTAGGGCATTTTAATCTAAAATATACCTACATTTTAAGTATTTTTTTAAAAAAACTATTGTTATAGAGAGCTAGTTATAAAAAATCTTTAAAAGTAAATTCTAATGAAAATGTTATTTCTAATAGAAATATTATTCTTATTTTAAAGATAAATGTAATTTTTGAGAACATTATTCATCCCTCTTAAAATAAAATAACCGATGTCTATTTAATAAATAATGAAGAAAAAAGCCTTGTTGACACACCAATGGATAATCGTTTAATATTCGTTCTTCCAAAGTTTTAGAAACAGGAACAGAAGAATATAATGAATCTCCCGTTTCATGATCAACGTCACTTTGGTAAACTTTGTTCTAAAAAAAAATTATAGAATTAAAAAAAACCCATTAAATCGTTTAAACATTAAACTTATTAACACTGCTAAAAATTGTTAATTTAAAAATACAATTCATTCGTATAATTTTTTCCAATTACAACTGAAAAAGAACTTTAAAAAACATAACGGAGAAAGCAAATACTAACCATTTCTTTCATGGGTTCAATATAAAATCGAATGTATAGATTACATAACAGACAATTTTTAGCGTCTGTTACAGCTGTTCAGCTACCATGGAAACACGATCATCCGTAAATAAACAAAAGCGCACTTAAAAAAAATACAAAATTTTCAAAATCTCTAAGAAGCTAACCTTTAATGTTTTGAAACAAAATTACAGGAATGTTAATTTTCGTATTCAATCCTTTCTTAATTTACCAAACAAAATAATTATTTTTATTACTAAAGGTGACCTATGAGTCAGCCACCGGAAATTTATGAGGTCACCCTTATTGACTGCACGGTTGACTGAAACTCACAAAATTTTGAACGTTTGTTGTGCTTTCGTTTTTCACAATATGATTGATTAAATCATTTACTGAAAACGGAAACAAAGCAATGCCAAAAATAAAACACCGAATTTGGTACGATTTTGGTTTCATTTCTTTCAGGGTGTTATTAATTTTCATTACCACTAAGCACTGACTTTTCTTAAGATATTTATGAATTTAAAAGTTTGTATGGAAAAAGGCACTTTTTTCAGCCCCTTTATGTATCGAGAACTGAACTTATACATTCTTCAGTTATTGAAATTATTTTTATTTTAACTTTTAATTCACTCTTAATTTTTATCTTTCACTTAACTCTTGTAATTTTATTTAAAAGATTTTCATATTTTCTCTTTTAAATTTTGAGTGCAGATATTGTATTCCTTTAATTTTGAGTACTCGGAAATTACTGAAATAGCTGTAAAATATCAATGTCCATATTGAGTCTGCTTTACTCATTCTGTTCCCTGATAAACTAACATAGACTTTCATTTAATTGCAATTTTTGATTGCTGAGTTGGAGAAAAATATATTAACAAAGTTAACCAAGATAGATTTTTAATCATTTTCTGAATGAAATGTTATTCATATTTAAACATCTTTCTCTGAAGAATTTAAACCTAATTTAAATTGATGTGGCTTATAAATAACATGAATATTTTATTTTAGAAACATATTTTAAAGTCTTTACTTAAAAAAAATAAACACC
This sequence comes from Trichonephila clavipes, assembly GCA_019973935.1. Classification (NCBI taxonomy): domain Eukaryota; kingdom Metazoa; phylum Arthropoda; class Arachnida; order Araneae; family Nephilidae; genus Trichonephila; species Trichonephila clavipes. The sequence continues at coordinate 2,150,998 of BMAU01005089.1, read as the reverse complement.
TATGTGCGCTACTTAAATCAAATGACATTATTAATAAAATGACTGGGCAGACATTTTGTATTCAAATTTCTTAGTATACTGATAGCGGTAACAATTTGCATAAACCAGTCACATTTTAATTCTGTGTACTCAAAGTTAATCTATAAACATTTCTTATTAAAAGTATCCTCAATATTGTATGAAATTTTATTAATAATGCTTCTTGCAATGCAAACAAATTACTAATTTTTTTTTCCTTTAAAAAAATATAGCATGGTTTCAGATTTTTTCTATCCAAATACTGGAGGAGTAGAAAGTCATATTTATCAACTTTCACAATGTCTTATGAAAAAAGGACATAAAATTGTCATAATAACACATGCTTATGGAGGTCGCAAGGGAATTCGATATTTAACAAATGGATTAAAGGTGATAGGCATTTGCCATATTTATTTGCATTTTTATTTCACTGTAATAAAATGTTTCATGCTGTTTTTGTTGCCAAGAAGTGTGTTCCCTGCAAAGATCCACCCAATTTCTAAATATATTATAAATATTTTTTGGCTTAAAAAAAAATTTTTTTTCGTTTCAGTTTGTGAAGTTAGCAAGGGTAGAACTCTAAACATTTGTAATAATTTTCAAAAATTCTTCCTAACCTCTCAATGAATTGAAGTATTACTCAATAAAATTATTCACTGGTCCTTCAAACTTACTTTACATTAAAGTTTCTTAAAAAAATAAAAAATTCTGAAAATGTTTCAGATTTTGAAGAAATTACTCTTTTAAAAGTCATCTGTAATAGTTAAGGAAAAGGTTTTATTTTTAGTGAATACCCTTTAAAATTTAATATTTTTAGTATTGGATATTAAAAGAACCTATGGACTATGATTTTTGGAAAAAAATTTATCCATTCTTGTCCCACCAAAAAAATTACAAATGAAGTTTTGGAACTCGTCTTAAAGAGTCTTGAGTATTTATTTTGAGAAATCTGCTGTAATTGAGAGGTAAAACTTGTGTAAAAAATTGATGATATACAGTGGTGTGCAGTATTGACAAGATGGAATCTATAATACTTTCTTACCATACCAATACTCAGATTTATACAAAAAGAAATGAATGATGTTAGCTTTAATAATGTAATTAATCAAATTATATTGGTACTTGCGTATCATTGCAACAATTGTCAACTCTATTAATAACTTGCCAAGTTGGCAACCCTGATTTCTTGTGTGTCATATGGACTGAATTCTCAACCATGTGCTTTGTTAATATCACAAATATGTTGTGATAATATGTAAGTACAAACATATTATTCTAAAAGAAAAAATTTTAATGAAGTTTTTGAATGAATGTAAAAAATTTAATTGTATAGAGTAGGTAAATAAGCAAATTATGAAAGCAAACAATAATAGTTCAGTTGCTTAAAATTGGAGCAGGTATTAACAATGATGCAAATTAATATACATTACAGATAGAAAATGTAATTTATATTTGAATAATTTTCGTACTTCTGATTGTTGTTGCTGTCATGTGTTTTGTCCTGGGATATATATGAAAGACGAGAGATAGAGGAACAGAAACATACAGTACAGTCACAAAAGAATATAGACTTTATTATACAAATGATGATCCCATCATAGAACAGAAGGGGGGCACTGCTTTCCACTTGAGATGGGAATCCATTTCAGGTGAAAGTCCGACTTTTCCTGAAGATACATCCATGCTTTATTTGGGATTCGAACCCAAGCCCACTCAATTACAAGCCGAGTGTCATAAACATACTGGGTGGGGCAGCCGCACTTCTGATATGCAATGGAATTAAAATGTTCTGTTAAGCTGAATAATTCAGGACTTTATCAGAAAATCATAATTTGTAACATTCGTCTGTCACCAATTTAGTATAACACACATATTTCATGTGGAATGGGAGGAATTATTTAAAAACTAAAACAAATATATAAAGTGATGGTAGTTCACTGTAGTACAAGACAAGACAGAAATACATGGTAAGAAAGAATTGAAATGTTGGAAAAATAGATTCACAAAATCCCATAACTAAAATCCCATATTATGGTATCTTGATTGTGTTAAATTTTTGGCTGTAATAATAAACTGGTTGTATTTTCCTTTTTTTTTAATTTTAGATTACATGTAAATTAAGGATTATATATTAATTTTAAAAATTTTATTATTTTACGAATTTTTAAAAAATTTTCCTATTATACATTTTTAAGTTATTGATGCTGCCCATGTGGTATAGTGGTTAGTGACACTGCATTTAGAGAGATACCAGTAAACCCACATGATTTAATTATCTGTTACAATCACTATTAAGTAGAAGATTTAATTGCTCAAAATTAAAATCAAAGGACCTTTCCTAAAACTTTTCTGTCTATGCTCTTGAAATTAAAATTGTATATTCATAATGATTAGAGATACTTAAATATATTTTTAAATAAAATCTATACTAACCTTATTTTATCTGAAGTGTTTTTCTTTATATGTAAACAGTTTTTTCTGACTTAAATTTTTTAAAAATAAAATGAAACCTTTTTTCACTCATTTTCAGGTTTATTATCTTCCAGTTTGGGTAGTTTACAATCAATGTACTTTACCTACTTTATTTACTACTTTTCCTTTGATGCGTGATATTCTTTTAAGAGAAAGAATATCAATTGTTCATGGACATTCTGTAAGTTTTATTAATGTCATTTTTGAATTTAAGAACAACAATTCTTAAAGTTTGTTAAATGTTTATGTGTTTAAAGATATTTAAGTTTCTCAAAATCCCTGTGATCTTTTAACATTATTGCTTTTCATTTATTTGCTAAAATTCATGACATTTATAAGGTGTGTAATTTTACTTAATTTTAAGATTTTTATTGATTAGTTCACATAAAATATGTTTTGCTTGTTTAGCTTATAAAAATGATTATATTTATGAGAATTTCAGAAACCTTTATTTCTGTGGTCAAATAGTATGCTGAGACTAAAAATATTTTTTCATCATGTATTTCATAACAACTTTTTGTAAAATTACATCATTTTGGATCTTTTTAAATTCTGGGGGTGAAATCCTATTTTTGATGCACCCCATGGTAATGATTTTAAAATCATGTCAATATGATACCAAAGGACTTTTCAAAATTGAAATTGTTGCAACATGAAACGGAAGGGCATCACAAATCAGGAAAATCAATGATAACATAGTTGCTGTTCTAAGACAACTTTAAACCAAATTTGAATTTTGTAAAAAAAAATAAAGAAAGAAAAAAAATCACTAACCTTGTTACAAATATCATGCAGATTTAATTCTTTCTGATAATAACTCCAGCTTAATTTTTCAAAGTACTTAATGGAATTTTCTTCCATTTATTGCAAACATATATTACTGTAAAATCAGGCATATAAAGTGCACTTTTAACACAAAAAATATGGTCGCGAAATTTACAGGTGCGCATTATACGCTGGGTATAAAAATGACAGCTTCAAAAATATAAAAAAAATGTGCATAAAAAAAAAACTTAGACTTTTTTACAATGATCAGAATTCTATTTATTTAAAAGAAATGTCATACCTTATGAACTATAAGGGATGTTTTTCTAGAAATGTATTATTTTTTCAAAATCCTTTGGTAATGCCTCGAATAAATGACTTTAAACACAATAGCATTACTAATGTACATTGCAAGTTTCTTCGTAAAAAAGTGCATACGCGCTATATGGTGAATATACCTTAAAATTAAAAAAATGCAGCTTTGAAAGTATAGGTGCATGTTAAACACCAGTGCATGGTATACCCTGGATTTTGTAGTATCTCCTTTCTGATGATAATTTTAGTTTAGAGTAAGGAGAGGGAAAAAACAGTCTTTGTGCCAAGCACAATGTGCACATTTTTTCTTTTTTTAAAATGAAAATTCCAGTCTAATGTAAAAAAAATGGACATTAATCACTGGTTTTCTGGACAAACAAAAAGGTGGACTAGTGCTGTTATATAACAATAAAGTTACTGAAAATCATGATTGCAATTTTGATAATTTTACCTATTTCAATGCCTAAAAAAAAGTCTTGTCATCACACACACACACACAAGTCAGATGCACTAGTTTTGTATTCATAAAACATATTTACAGAACTTAGTTATATCAGTTATTTATTAAAATAATTTATTTTACTATCTTTAATGAGAAGAACTTTGAATTATTGATTAATTGGATTCAATATTGATTTATATAGTTTTTGGTTTACTGTATTTAACTCAATCATTATAATGATACTGATTTAAATTTCATACTAAGACAGTAAAATCCTATTTTAAAATTTGGTACTTATCAGTTTCTCAAAGTCCATTTGTTGTGCAGTCAATTTCTCTTGCTGAGTCATAATTGTTAAATTTTAAATATTTCAGGGGAAGTGTATTATATGCATGATAATGAGGAATATAATTAATTATCAAAGTATGCATTTAAATATATGAATATAAAAAATAGTTTATAGATTCTCAATTAACCTATGTATTCTACAGAAAACTCAGAATTCTTAGTAGTTATTCCTTTGTAAATTTTGGTTTAGTTAGCAATTTCTAATTAATTTAGAATTGAATGAAATATATCATTAATTATCAGCGGATGCCACATGAATTTGACTATTATAAATACAAACCCTAAAATATTTTGTGTTTAAATCAACTTCAAATGTGACTTATAAAAACTTTGGCTTTTAACAGTCAACCATCTCACCTATACTTTAATAGATATTATCAACAACTATTAAAATTTTATATTAATAAAATTATTTATTTTGGATGAAAAATTTTTACTAAGTCTTTCCCAAATTTACTAAAAAATCATTTAAAGTGGAGAATTTTACTTAATATATTTTTTGTATATTTTTATCGTAGGATATGTGGATTTAAACTTTATTAGTATAATTTGATATTTGGTATGATTGTGTATGCTGTTTAAATAGTAATTATTGCATTAATTCATAAGATTTGTGGAAAATGTGAAGGGACATTCACTTTTCCACAAACCTAGCTAAATGTTCATTTGAAAAGTTTGATATTACAAGATTCTTTAACTTTTTTATGTCTAAAGAACAAACTATTAATTTTATATTGTATTCCATAAGTATATTGTTTTAAATCCTTTTTTAATCATGTGCAATATTTTTCAGGCCTTTTCTGCTTTAGCTCATGAAGCTATTATTCATGCCAAAACAATGGGACTGAAAGCAGTTTTCACAGACCATTCTTTATTTGGATTTGCTGATGCCAGTGCAATAATTACCAATAAGTTGCTTCAAATGACACTCAGTATTTGTAATCATGTTGTATGTGTCTCTCACACAGGGTGAGTTTTAAATCATAATTTTGCATATAATTTATAAGTGTATACTGACCTACTGTATTATTTTCTGTTATGTAGGTTCCTTTGTACATTTTTATAAATTGACACAATCTCTTTAACCATTTTTAAAACACTTAGACAGCATAATTTTTTGTAACATTTTCCCATTCAATTCAGGTAAAAAAAAACTTAAATGCACATAATGACACCAAAACTAAGTATGTATATATATAGAGAGATAGATAGATATACACTTTATTTTATGTTGGAATCACTGTGTATGTTTGGAGATCTTTTTAATTCCAATAAATTTTCTGTCAATATTTAAGGTTTTTAACCCTCTCACTGTGCACATCCAGCGATTTTCATGGGCAATGAAGATATAGCAAAATTTGCACAAGCAATATCCACTAGTATGCATTTTTTCGACTATTTAGCTGTGCAACCCGTGCTGTGCCTTTTTATGTTCATATTTTTATGATCTAATTCTACATTTTAAAATAAAAATTCTTTTACAAAAGTTTTTTGTATATTTTAACTTTAAAATGTAGATTTAATATGTAAATTTGAAGTATGTAATAAAACAATATGCAACTTTTGAACCTACTTTGATAAAATAAGTATGCAGCAAAAAGGTTAAGTATATGCCGCGTTGCGTGGTTAGACATTCTTCACTACAACACGGTTGAATGAAATAATAAATTTTTATTAACTTTAAAGATAAAAGATTAAATGAGCAATTAAGAGGTAAGCTTCCAAAAACTACAACACATGATAAACCAGGCACGCTACAAGAATAACAGATCAATTCAGTTCAGTTTTGGAGTTGTTTTGTTGAGCTGTAAGGTCGCTGCATACTCCCCTTCCAGTGTCAACGATACCTAGTTGGAAGATGAACTTTGCGACCAGAACATGTAGATGGCTGGGTAGGCGTTGAAGCTGTTGGATCATGTTCCACTGTAGCAGATGTTGGAGCTGTTGCATTAGGTTTCACAGTAGCAGGTGTTTCATTCTTGGTTTGAGGTAGTTGCAAGTCCTCAGTGTTAAGAAAGAAGACAGGTTTGCATCTATCAATAGATACAGATACCCGTTTACCATTGATGTCAAGGAAAAACTTTTTATCCTTCCTTTGTAAGACTTTGAAAGGTCCATCATAGGGTTGTTGAAGTGGACGACGTAACATGTCTCGACGAAGAAAAACATGTGTTGCTTCCAACAGTCCTGGATGAATAAAAACTGGAGATTTTCCATGGTGTTTTGGTGGTTTAGGGTGAAGTGATTGCATGTGAGACTTAAGTTTCGAAACAAAATTCACAACATCATCATCTGGCTTGGAAGAGTCAAACATCTCCCCTGGCAGTCGAATAGTGGTCCCAAAAGCTAATTCAGCTGGGGTACACAGAATATCTTCTTTAAGAGAAGTTCGTAAACCAAGTAAGATGATAGGGAGTACTTCTGTCCAATGCTCAGTAGCATGGCACTTGATTGCACTTTTCAATGGGCGGTGCAATTCTTCGATCATCCCATTAGCTTGAGGGTGGTATCCAGTTGTATGACACTTCTGAACACCAAGTAGTTTGCTAAGAGCGAGGACTCAAACTGCCTGCCCCTGTCGGTTATGAGAATTGCAGGAGTTCCAAAGCGAGACACTAAAGAGGAAAAGAAGGCCTCAGCCACAGTCTCAGCAGTTATGTCTTTGAGAGGTTGGGCCTCTGGCCATTTCGAAAAATGGTCAATCATTGTCAGGCAATAGGTGTAGCCATTTGATGGAGGTAGAGGTCCAATGAAATCCAGATGAACATGATCAAAATGTTGGGAAGGTTCTTGAAATGATGAAAGAGGTGATCTAGTATGACGATGAATTTTGGATTTTTGGCAAGCTAGGCAGTGTCTTGCCCACTTAGCTACATCTGATGAGATTGATGGCCAAACAAAAACGCTGCTTCAGCAAATGTACTGATCGACGATGCCAGGATGGGATAAATTATGCATAGCAGAGAAAACATCTTGGCAATGCTGTTTTGGGATGTAGGGTCTGGCTGTGCCCATTGATAGATCACATATAATTTCAGTAGACGAATTGGGAAAAGTTACCTTTTTGAGTTCCAAGGAAGTTCCAGATGCTATTAGGTGTGAAGCTCCTGATCAGTCTGTTGTGTCTCAGCAATACAGTCATAGTCAATTTGACTTGGGAAGGTGATTGCAGAAACACGAAAAGAACATCAGCAGCAATATTGTCAGATCCTGAATGTGTATAATATTTGTGGTGAACTGAGAGATAAAATCCAGCTGACGGATCTGCCATGGAGAACACTTGTCACTTTTTGCCTAAAAGCATAAGTGAGGGGCTTGTGGTCAGTAAACACTGAAATCTCTGGCTTCCAGCATATACTGAAAGTGTCTGGATAGCCGAGTAGATAGCAAGGAGTTCACGGTCGTAGGCACTGTAAGACTTTTCAGATGAAGTAAGTTTTCTGGAAAAGAAAGCCAATGGCTGTAGCTCAGAATCCACCACTTGGTGAAGTGCACCTCCTATGGCATAATCAGAGACGCCCACATGAAGAGCAAGCGGGCAGAAGGTGAAGGGATGAGCAAGAAGTGCAGCATCAGCAAGAGCTTGTTTACACCTCTGAAATGTGCTGTAATTGCCTCAGAAGACCAGTTTAAAAGGCTTTGAGTCCTTCTTACCTTTAGAACCTTAAAAAATTCACTTAAAAGATACTGAGTTACCAGCTGCTTTGGGCAAGAAACGCCTATAAAAATTTAACAGTCCTAAAAATTTTCCGTGGATAGCTCAACAGTCTCTGGTTGTTTGTAATCAAGAACTGCTTGAACTTTGTCAGGCAATGGCTTGCCATCAGGAGTGATAAGGTGGCAAGAAAATGAGTTCAGTCACAAATTCAAATAAACATTTAGAGATATTTAGTTTTAAACCATATGAGCTCAGTCTTTGGAATATAGTTCTTAAGTGAGAACGATGCTCCTCCAGCATTTTCTGAGTAGCTCAAAATATCCAAGTAGACAAAACAAAAAGGAAGTCCTCTTAGTACTTCATGCATGAAACGCATAAAGGTTTGTGAGTGGTGCATTCACAAGGCCAAACACAAATGGGTATATTCGTAAAGAGACCCCATGGAGTTGTTACAGCTGTCTTAGGAATATCAAACTCAGCTATAGGGATTTAGTGGAATGCCTTAAAAATGTCTATTTTGGAAAATAACCTCTTGCCATGTAGTGCATGAGCAAAGTCATTCAAATAAGGCATGGTAGCTGTCAAACTCAGTAACAGAATTCAGCTGCCTGTAATCCCCAACAGGTCTAACTGTACAGTCAGATTTGGGCACAACATGAAGAGGAGAACTCAGGGACTTTTGAAAGGTCTAATAATGCTTTGAGCAAAGAAGAAATTCAAATTTACCTTCACTGCATCATACAGTTTAGGTGTAGCCTTCTAGGCCTGGCAGTGACTGGTGGTCCAGTAGTAATAATATGGTGGACTGTGCCATGTGATGCTGATTTGGAAATTAAAGAAGGGTTGCAGAGGTGTGGATATTCCGATAAGATGTTTTTAAAACTAATGTTTGCATCTACAGTGAGGATTGAGGGCTGTACAATATTTGAAAAAAAAAAACACAAGGAGTGAAAAGAGAAGTTTCCACATCCATCAACCTTTTTTTTTTCTTAAGGTCAATTAAAAGGTTGAAGTGCTTTAGAAAATCAGCACCAATTATAGGAGATGATACATCAGCAATTATGAAAGTCCAGATAAAAGGTCGCCTCAGACCCAGGTTCAGTTCTTACGGACCATACCATAGGCTGGAATTTTGGTATTATTAGCAGCAAATAAGAAGTTAGACTGAGGTGATTTATTCATAGTTGGAGAAGGTGGGATGACACAGATTTCACTTCCAGAGTCTATGAGGAATTTCTGGCCAGACTTGCGGTCTATTAAAAAATAACTGGCTGGTATGTTGCGAGGGCTCTGCCATTCCAGCTATGACAGAGCTTTACTCATTTTTTGCACAAATGCACAAGGTGAAACACACCTTATGGGGGCCTGCTCTTTTATAACGGCGATGATAGTAGCAGATGCCACTTCCTCTATTGACACTCTAGAGCGTGAATGTGATCTCCGGGTAGTCAGAACTATATCATTGGTGGCGAGAGAAATTGCGCTCTCTTTGTCAGTTTAGCAACTTGTAGAGACAGCTCTTGATCTGCCTGGCGAGAGAGTCGATGGTTGGCTGAGCACTGCATGAAGATGATTGGGATGGTGGAGGAACAGTTGTGGCAGCACAGATAGTCGGGACGCACCAACAACCTCAGAAACCTTATCAGCGATGATAGCCAGTTTATCCAAAGGCTCTGAGGATGCAGACAAAACAGTCTGGATATGTGGTAGGCATTCTTTGAAGCCACAAACTTTGCAGAAAGTCATCCTGGAGTTGGCCATTAGACAGCTCTTTTCATTTTTCGCAACAGGTGGCTGGGCTTCTCATCTCCTAGCTGAAGGTCAGTAAGCAGTTTCTTAATTTTTGAGTCTCCAGTCGTTAAATTGGGTGATGAGCCGCTGCGAGAGAGTGTGATATTTGTCACTGTTCGGAGGGCTTAACACAATGTCCGACACGTAGGAGAGAGTTTCAGCATCCAGGTTCGCAACCAAAGCAGAATACTTAGTATCATCACTGGAGATACCACTGAATGTGAATGCATGGTCCCATTGCGCAATCCATAGACGAACATTCGATTTCCAAAACGGCGGCAGCCGCAACGCAATACGAGCGACTTCAATGGTTTCACTAGTCATATTGTTGAATAAGCAGGAAGCGAAATGAATCTCCGAGCAGATGCTTCAAGTGGCCTTGAGGAGAAGGAGAAAAAAAATCTTTCGCTATGTACTGATCATCCGTAGTAGAAGAATTTGTATTGCATTCGCAGTAGAACAGAATAGCTTACGTGTTTTTAAGTCCAAAAGGGGTCACCACGCAACATTCTTCACTACAACACGGTTGAATGAAATAATAAATTTTTATTAACTTTAAAGATAAAAGATTAAATGAGCAATTAAGAGGTAAGCTTCCAAAAACTACAACACATGGTAAACCAGGCACGCTACAAGAATAACAGATCAATTCAGTTCAGTTTTGGAGTTGTTTTGTTGAGCTGTAAGGTTGCTGCATATATATATAGAGAGAGAGATACTTTTATTTAATCTTATTTTAATAATTTTTTACTTTTATGCGGCACTACTCTTACTTTCTTTTGTATTGACGGGAAATATTAACTAGATGTTGTGTTAGTGATAAGTTATGAAGTATTTAATACAAAGATTTTTAACTCTGTACTAGTAAGCAGTTTCTTAAAATTTTCTGATTATATCTTATTAAATTAGCATTAGAGTGCATTTTATTTTCTAATAATTACATATTTCTAATATTTCTCTTTCCCAATTGCACAGTAGTTTAGGTAAATTACAGGTGATGGTTTGGTGGCCAAAAAACATGTTTAAACCTATATTCTTGGTTCCTAAGGCTGAGAGTTTGCTATTGTACTACCGTGGCTAATATTTCGTACTGTTCTGACTAGTTATACTTAGGTTTATAACTTTTTATTTGTATTATGGATTGTATATATGTAATAAGTAAGCTTTATTTAAGTCTTTGTTTTTGTATTATCTGTTGTTTGTTTTTTTAAATATTTAGAAGATGTATTTGATATTTATGTATGCATATACCTCACATTTCAGGAAACATGTAATGTTAGAAACTAATCAATGTAGTTTGAATTAAAAATCAACTTTGTTTTAAAACAGCACCTGGTTTTTAAGATAGCTGAATAATTTATATATGGTGCTAATTTACTTTCTCTTATTTCTATTGCTTTAAAATTTCTACCCCCCCCTAAAAATCAGAGCTCTGTGTAAAGTTTCTAATTTTTTTAAAAAGTAAATCAAAAGCAGCTGAAACAATATATAGTTGTAGAAACATGTCACAAATAACTTTTCTGTATAAATTGTCTATCATTTTCTTTAAAGAAAATGTCTAACTTCACCAACATAGTCATGATAATTCATAGGTCCTTTATATTTAGTAGGTAACATTTATAAGCAAGAATTAGTATTATTAGTATTGAATGAAGAAATATATGATAATTCCAACATTTTTTCCAAGTTCTTCTATTATTTTTCGAATTAAAAATTGTATGTGATTTTCTTTTTTACGATTATTATTTATTTTTTTAAAAGTAATTCAAACTAATCTAAATTACTATTTCAAACCTCTCATTGAATTGTTTTGGTTGATATTATTGGTGCGACAGCATTTTATTAAGCCACACCAATAATATACACAAAAAAAAAATATTGCAAAATATTTTAAATGAAAAAAATTTTCTGGATTGATAAAAAATACAGAAAAAAAGTATAATCGATCAAACATTGTATAATGTTTGATTGTTTTATTGAATTTCTGATAGATTTTTAATAATTTTTGATTGGTTCTTTTTACTCCACCACCACATTGACAATTTTATTTAAATTTGTATAAATGTGTATAAAATATTTACTTGATAGAGATTAATAAAAACTAGATATCTGTACTTTTTGCTAATTCAATATGTTTGAATAATATTTGATACATATTCTGTTAATGTAATGATATTCTTTTATAAAAATATTCTTATACTTTTGCTTATTGATTTATATAAGTTGGCTTAGCTTATTTGAAATATAAATTTTCAAATTTATATTTCAGAAAAGAAAATACAGCTTTAAGGGCTAATGTTCGTCCAGATGTAATATCTGTCATTCCTAATGCAGTTGATACAGTTATCTTCAAACCTGAATTAAATAAACCTATTCAGCCAACCAGTGAGTATTTATTTTAAAATTGTTATTGTAAATATGTCTCAAATTCTTAACAATAAAAAAAGGATAATCAGTTCACAAAAATATAAATTTTATTGTGATATTTTTTGATATGCATTAGTATTTTTTTAAAACATAGTTTTTATTTTTTCCCAAATTAAAATTTTTTTTAAATTTTAATTCAAAGGATTTTTTTAAAATGTCTAAAAAATTATAATTATATTAATCAAATACTTGTGGAAATTTCAAGTGCATTTAAACTTTTTTTTTATATATAAATCTTATGGTTTTTTTTTAAAAAATTCTGTCTTATAATTCTTCTACTTATAAGTTAATTTTTCTACTTACCATTTAAAAATTCTTCTATTTCCTGATGTTCCCCAACTCTTTCCAAAAAATTTAATCTTAATAAGTATGCAAAAGTATTAAGAATGTCTCCTGATAATTAAGATAAATATATTCTGAAAAACTAGTTAATTTTATGTATTATTTATTACTATTTTTTAGTATTAAAGTGAAGCATAATATATTTGCTAATTTCTTGTTAATAAAAAGTAAACTTTTCATAAGTATAAAATTGTGGTGTTGCAAGTCTTAAATGTATAATTGTATAAATATATTGTAGGATTTTTAAATTTGTTTTTATTTAATACATAAAATATGTGATTATATATCCCTTAATTGTAAATTTATTTTTTGTTGCATTTTTTTTAGAAATTATATGAATTTCAAAAGTTTTAATGAAAAATATAAATTTATCTAGATTTTTATTGAAAATTCACAATTCTTACTTTTTTTTTATTTGCAGTTACAATTGTTGTAATAAGCAGACTTGTATACAGGAAAGGAATTGATCTACTTGCTGGAGTCATTCCAATAATTTGCACTCGTTACCCAAATGTGAATTTTTTAATTGGTATGATTATTTATGTATGTAAGGATAATTAAATTAGATTTAAAATTAAATTTCCTACATAGCACTTAACTTTTATTTCCTAGTACATCTTCAAGTATTAAATTAATCCCCCAATTATTTCTCCGAAACAGATGGCCCAACCACAAAACGCTTCTAATCCCAGATTATTATATTTAATAGCTCTATATGTCAGCATTAACTTTCAAGTACATGTTATAAACTTCACACATCTGGGCTTAAGTGGTAAAAACACTTAGATTTCACTTTGGTGTTCTTTTTCTCTCAGCATCAGAACTTGTAGAGAATTCATTGAATAAAGATCCTTTTTTAAAGATTGATTCTGGCTTGAAACATGTCATACATATATATAAACTATTAAAATTTCAGAGTCATCAAAGATATCTATCAATGTGTATGAGGTTACTTTCTCATGAATTGATTGCTAAATGCAGAAATAACTCAAAAATAACAAAAGATCAGAAATAATTTGAGGAAAACTGTCATCCTTCTTCCCTTGTCAAATTCGGTCAAACTTTTTATTTTCCCAGGACATGGTAAAAAAATTTTTACATAATGTTATTTTCCCTGAAATGTATCAATTTTGACATATTTTCATAGACAAAATATTCTAATCATTCTGTATCTCTATCATCATTATGATCAATCAAACTTTTGTCTTGAAAAAGTGCACTCTGTTTTCTTATATGCAAAATTTAAAAAATCGTGTTCCCAATTTCATTCAATGACATTATTTATATTTTTATAAAGATTCAGTTACAAACATGATGAACAACAAAATGAAAAGTTTTTTTGGTTTCATTACCCTAAAGATTAAGATCCTAATCATGGAAATATGGGGATAATAGTTCCATTTTCAGCAAACATTGAATATAGAAAATTAAACATGAATAAAAAAGAAAGCCTCATTGATCTGTCTTGCAACAGCAGTTTGAAAATGGAATCCCCCAGTCATCTTTATTGAGACTTTGTTTTAAGTTCTCTATAAAAAATGAATACTCATCACTATAAGTGAAAATTTTAAGTCTGTTTTCAATGACATATTTGTGTGAAAAGACATTTTTTTATCTGTAAGCGAACTCTATACCAGTCTCGGCTTGAAATAAAGGCAGCTTTCTGTCTTGCAGTGATGTCATTGGAAGCAAAACCCCGCAAACTGATTTCAAACAAACAGGAACACTATAAAAATGTGTAATACTTAAACAAATTTAAAATTTCCATTTATTAAAAAAATATTTACTCTATTACTTTATCTTTCATGGATGCATTTCACCTTAATAAAATAAAAGTTTTCTGATTATTATTATATAAATGTGTACTTACCTCTTTTTCTAAATTCATATTAGTGGTCCACTAAACATAAAGCTATGCATTTAGTGATCCATGAATTTCTAAATATTTGAGACTGCTGATTTAATATATGTATTCTAAATCATTGTTCTTTTGTTATATATATATAATCAAAATACAAAGTATACAAATGCACTATATAGTATCTTTGAGATGAAAAATATTAAAATGGAAACAAATATTTACTTTAAATGTCTTTTGATTTGATTTGATTATTTGTTGAGTTATAAGTTTGAATGTGTATAATTTTTATGTGTTAGATATTGGACAGTTTTTATGTGAAAACTGTATTGTGTACATATTTTGCTTTGTAAAATCAGTCTATTTTAACAATTTATGACTAAATTTAATTAAAAGTTTGAAATAACATTATCATTGAGATTAAAAGATTTACTTCCACTGTCTTTGTTATGTTTTTTACTTTGTAGTTTAAATCAGTAGAAACAGAATATCTTTTAAAAATCATACAACTTCTCATTATAAACTTATTAGTGATTTATAATTGTTTATTACTTTTGAATTTTTTTACTAAGCATTCAGATCTGGCGCCTTATTATGTTAAATGTCTTTTTTATTCTCTGATCTCAACTTTGCATTCTTCCCTGAATATTTCATTTTATATATAGGAGATTTTTCATATGTATGGAATTTTTCATCAACTTTAACTTTTTCTAGCTTCTCTTTATCTTATGTATTTTCTAGCTATTAATGTTTCTATTAAATTTCCAGCATTTTGATGACATAAAAAGATTGTTGCAGATTTATTAGTGATATAAGTGGGAATATAGTTATTTAGCTAAATTATTGTGTTGAATTTCAAGAAAATAATAAAATGTATTTTACATCAAAATAATAATAGTAATAATCCATGTTATTAATATCCTTACAGTTTTAACTGATAATATATGATTATTTAAATGTTTAATTTTTAAGGAGGTGATGGTCCTAAAAGAATAATTTTAGAAGAAGTAAGAGAGCGATATCAACTACAGGAGAGAGTCATTCTTTTAGGTTCTGTCAAGCATGAAAATGTCAGAGATGTAAAATAAAGCTATTATGTTTATTATTTTAAAAAAAAAACTATTTGCATAAATATGTAAATTTTCTACCTCAGTGACTTTTTTTTAAAACCCAAACTATGATAAATGTTATAGCGTGTAACTTTTCTTATTATATTGTTGGATATATATCTTTAATATTAGGAATGCTTTATTAAGATATGAATGAAAATATACTTGTCAGTTAATCATTTAAAGATTTATTCTTTCAAATGATATGATTACATGAAAATGTATAAATTCCTTGAAGCATTTAAAATTATTACAAGGTATAATTTATATTTTAAAATTAATTGATGATAATTTCTATATTGTAAATTGTGAAAAAAAATTTTGTTTGTAGGAGAGAGAGAATGAAATGAATTCTGAAAAAGTTATCAAGAATGTCTGAAACAACCTTCAAATGAACAAAAAAATAACATACCTTAGTAATTTTGTACATAAATGATAGAAATTTGAAGTTAAAATATTCCATGTTGCTATAGATCAACCATAAATGCAAAAATTCAGAAATTGGAAGATTTAGCAAAAAGAAAATTGAGTCACGTTCAATTAAAGTTTTTATAATTCAGAAAATATTTTTAAAAAACTTAATACTGTTATAAAGAAGGAAGGGAAGAAAAATTCCAAAAGGTCTAAATATTACTTAAAAATTAAGTTACTGGGAAAATTAAATGAAGAATAGTGACAATAAAATCCCCAAACAATTGTTTTCTATATTTGTATTTGGTATAAATTTATGAATATAAGTTATTTAAATCTTTGTATTAACTAAAGGAATCAAAATTAAGGAGATGTTGATATTGCATTCATTAGTTATACTTAGTTTCATTATTATATTTATATTAAAATGACATAATAAATTGTATCATTTGAAAACACTTCAAAAATTTGTAAAAAATATTTTTAAGCATGAATTTATCAAGGCTATTATTGTGTTCAATTTATCATGTGTTTAGACAAATTTCATTTAAAATTAGTACACTGCAATTTAATATAGAGAGTATTTCAAAAAAAAATAATTGTCTTTTCAGGTTTTAGTTAAAGGTGATATATATTTAAATGCATCTCTCACTGAAGCCTTTTGCATAGCAATTTTAGAAGCTGCTTGCTGTGGGTGAGAGTTTGTTATGTATATATATGTTATTATTTTAAATGGAAATTTAATTTTTGTTAAAAAAATGTCAAGATAGTCAGTGATATAAATATCATTACAAAAACCTTGCCAATTTAATAAGCATATAATACTTTTTGCTGGAAAAAAATGTAGTAATATGTTTTCTAATGTGTTAATTGACATGCTATCACACACAAATATTTCATCTGACATTTCATTTCCATGCGACATTAATGTTTCATTTATTTTCAGCATGCTTTTTTTTTTTAATTAGAAGCTAAAATAAAAACAGTATACAAATTATCATTATTTTAGATTTTCATGAGGAAAAAAATCTTTTTTCCTCAATTAGTTATAGAGATTTTGGTTGATCAATGAAGACAATAAGATCTTCACTAAAAAAATAATTTCAAAATTTATACTATGAATTTTTTTTTATTCCTTAACTTGGGGTTTTGTTTTTCGATATTTTTGTAGGGACAACAAAATATGTAAATTACTTAGAACTCTGTTTTTATTACATTACAAGCTTTAAAAAGATTTGTTGTGATACATTCAATAAAAGTTTTAAGCATTTTATGAATTTTTTAAATCAAAAGTAAATTAGTAATTTTTAAAAAAATTTATCTAGGTACATTATATTCAATTTATTTTTATGCTCGTAATCTCTATTTATCTGCATTATCAAAGAAGCTACAACTCTTTTTTTTAAACTTATCAATGTAATACTTCTGAGAAACAACATAATCATTTGTAGGTTTATTTAACAAAAAAAGATAAACTGTTATTTTTGATAAAATTTAAGGGAAACACTAGTAATGAATATGTGAGTAACTGTAAGTACTATAATGTATATTGATTTATTAACATAATTTGCTAAGTACAAGATGAGAGGTATGTGTAAAGAGTAGGGGAAAATAATTTTGTTGCATTGAAAGATTTGGTTTCTTTATTTTAATTTTAGATGTCTAATTTATTTCATTTCTTGAAAAAGTTATACTAATATTTTATGTTATAGGTCTGCATTTGTTGGTTTCTGCCTAACAATTTTTTTGATTTTATTTATCATATTTATTATTGTCAACTATTGTTTTAATTTTTTTTATTTTAAAATTGTATTATATATATATATATAGTTTTATTAAATGTATTCTATATTCCTTTCCAAGATTGCAAGTTGTTAGTACATCTGTTGGTGGTGTTCCTGAAGTGTTACCACCAAATCTTGTATGGTTGACTAAACCAACTGTTAATGGTAAAACTTTAAAATTTTGTCTTCACTCTAATTTTCTACATATATCCAAATAAAATTGCACTATTAAATTATAGAAGTGCTACTTTTAATTTTTAAAATTACTAAGCTATGCTATTATTGTAATTATTTGTCAAATATAAAATATATTTCTTCATTATTATACCATTGAAGCTGAAATAATATGATACAAATATTTTAATTGCAATTATTTTTCTTTTACTTCTACAAATTTTTAAGACTAATTTGACTGTTAATGTAATTTACATTTTATTGCAGATTTTGTTGTATTTTCATTTACAAAAAAAATTGTTTTTTTATGACACATTTAGATTTTTAGGTGTTTTAATATCTGATTTAGGTTTATTAAATGGTTTGGAGCAAGCAATGGAGGATCGGGCTATGAACAAAGTTGTACCTCCAGATATTGCTCATAAACAGTTATCTAAAATGTATCAATGGATGGATGTAGCTGGAAGAGTTGAAAAAGTGTACAGTGTAGTGTTGAATGAACCTGTGGATAGCCTTTCTTGCAGATTAGAAAAGTATACCTATTTCTATTTTTTGGATAATTTCCTTCAATTTAATAAAATAAATTGTTTTCTTTTCATATGTCTTTTACCATATTTACTCAAATCTAAGGCGCACCCCAAATTCTCAAAATGTTTTCGTGAAAAAATGTTGTCATCGATTCTAAGCCGCATCCCCAACTCCCTATATGTTTTTGAGAAAAAATAAAAAATTATAAAAAGATTCAGCAATATACCCAATATTTAATTTTTTTAAAAAAACTTAATGAGAAATAATTAGGAGTTAATAATTTATTTTACCATTATTAAAAATTTCAAATACATACATGAACCTATAATTATTCTAAGTGTCAGTATAATATTTTGAAAATGATTCATGACTTCCATTGTCACAGCTGACATTGGAATTGGTGCTGGAGTCACCATTTTCCCACAATTTGTCGTCTTACGTGCCATCCAATGCATTTGTTATGCAACATTTTTTTTGAAAGAATGTAAAAGAATTATTAAGGACCGTTGAACATTTACAAGCAAAAATTGCATCATTTTGCTCACGCTATTGATGTATATTTGTTTCATCCATGTCAAATTTTTAGTAGCCGCTGCTCTGTTTCCTTTTTTTTCTGCATATAAAATTGCCTCCCTTTTCATACTTGCGTCATAGTGAACTCATCTTGATGCTATTACTGATATCTTTGATGTTTAGATGATTAAAAGAAACAGTATAAAAAAATTTCCTAAATGCAAGTAGACAACAATGTTTAGGATAGACAGCAGAATGGGATAAGTCATTGAGGCAAGTGGCCAAAATGGGCGGTTACTTTTGGAAAGGGTGGAAATTCAATTTCGCCCATCCAAGAAATGTTTTGCCTTCGATTCTAAGCCACTCTTGAATTCCAGTATCATTAACACTGGAAAAATAGTGTAGCTTAGATTTGAGTAAATACAGTAAATAGATTGTGTTTTTATTTTATTTTTATATAAATCGCGCGGGCGGGTGAATTATGCAATTATATTTTCTGTTTAACAAATATTGAAAGCATTCTGAAATTCATTGCTTTTCTACCAGCTTATATATTTATTCTAAAATTATTTTGAAAAACTTGTATTACAATAAGTATTATATGTGAATTTTCTTAAATTTTTTAACTTTGAGGTTTTGTCAATTTAAGTGGAATTTGATTATGAAAATATGCACTTAAATTAAATTGGATTGTCTGTCATGAGTGCATTATTTTAGTTTGGAATTTTAATCAATTGCTGTTTATCTATGACTAATAGTGAAAATATGTTTATGGTACAAGTTTATTCTAAAAGATGTACTTAAAAAGTAGATTGGATTTAATTTTAAGAAATTATTTAATTGTAATTAAGTCATGAAATGTAGAAATTATATGTTATTTATATAGAAAGGTTGCACAGATTGATTCTGATTATAATAACCTTTATTTCTCTCTTTTGTCCCATATTTCTCTGAAAAATGTAATTGAATATTTCAAAGGGAAAGTGTGAAAAGGAGGGATACAGAAATCAATCCTTGAAATGGTTGTTTTTAAATTAATAGTATTAAGAGTGATGCACATATTATTTTACCACATAACTTTGATTTTCCTTTAAATAACATGCATCAATCTTCATTATTTTACTTATCTCATTTTCTGTCAAAAAATACCCGAAACACATTTTAGTGTGTGTACTTAAACTATTTGTAAAATGTATTATATGTATATATTTTTCACTATTTAAGAAATTTAAGAGTATATGTTTATAATACAGTCTACACCAGATGATACTATACCAGATATTATGTCAACAAACTTACTAAGTACTCAAAAAGTTATTTGTAATTGTTTAATTGCTTTGTTTATTAGAAAAAGATGCAAATAATAATGCTTATTTATTTTCGTTAAATTAATGTATTATTTTCATACCCTACATAAATATTTTTTTATTTTTTTAAAAAATTGTCTCATTTAAAATTAGGTTAAAAACTCATTATTATGGATTTTTATTTTAGTTAAATTATACAGATTCCATTGTATTCAAATATAAACTATGAATACTTGTATATAAGATTATTATTTATAAAGAAACCCCACAAAATTTAAATCAGAAAATGGACTATGTAATATGTCAAATTTCTGGAAGTTATGCTTAAGATAAGTGCTTACATCTTTAATTTTGATGCATTTATAATTATGTGTTTTCTGATGGTACAATGTTTTAATTGAATTACTTTTGTTCTAGGTTTTGGAATCAGGGTTATTTTGCTGGTGCCTTCTTTATGCTTTTGCAAGCAATAGAACATTTACTTTTCCTATTCCTTTCATGGAAAATACCTGAAAATGTATGCTTTTTTTTTCATTTTATTTTAATATTATTGCATAAAGAACAGTTCTGTTACTAATTGCAAAAAAATTTTTTAATATTGTTAGTAGTTTTAGAAGTACTAAAAATGTGAAAATTTTTGTACCTTAATGCATATTAAATATTTTTTTTACAGACTATTGATAAAGCTCTTGATGTACCTTGGAAATAGCATTTTTATTAATAGGAGACAAGTTATATCACTATAAAAGAGGAATATTCTTGGTGAGAATTTTATTTTAGTAGCTTTATTTTTTCCTAATAAATTAATATTTTTTCAGTAATTTTTTTAACAGTGTGCAAAGAAAATTTGATCCAAGAATTCTATTGAAGGAATACAGAATTCAACTAAAAGATTTCCTTCAGTTTTTGCAGTAATTACAAGTATCAAACAAGAGAAATATTGGTGCTATTTTTTTCCCATGAAGAATTTTAAAGGAATAAAATAAATATTACTTGAGAGAAAAATCGGTAGAGAGTAATTATTTTCTATATTTTGTTTTGTAATTCATTTTTAATGGAAAATAAATTTTATTTATAAAACTACAACACTGAATTATTGATGTAAAAGTTCCTTCTTAGTATTTTTTAGAATTTCACTGAAAGGTAAAATTGTTTTAACTAAGCATTTGAAATTAAGTAAAATTGGTAAACCTAAATAACAGTTGTATATTGAGTCTTAAGTTCTTGATACAAATGCAGATATTTTAACCCTAAAATGAAGATAATGAAAATCTCCATTAACATTCTTTTTCTTAATTCCTTAACTGCCAAGGAAGTTACAAAATTCATCCCCCAGTTGTCACCCTTTTTCCCACACGTGTGCATTGTTATGCGGTTTATTGAGGGAAAAGAAGAGACACATGTTTTTAAACTTAAAAATTGTTTACTTTCACTTTAAAAAAGAATAAAATAAGGAAATGAAAATACCAAAATTATATATAATGTCTAGTGTTACAATATAATAATACAGAAAAGTTATAACTTATCTGTTGTGTGATATATTCTGAAACAGGGTTGAACACATAAACAACATCACACATTCAGTGCATTGATAGCGAGATTCGTGGTTAATATTTTTCCTTGCACAAACACACTATTATACTTGATTAGTGTAAATGAGAGCAAATGAAGTATAGAAAAAAATAACACTCTAACGGAAAAACTACTTAGCTATGAATTTCATTGTTCCTGGAATCTACCCTTCCCACCTCTTTTCAGAAATAAGTAAATTCCTTACAAGCACTGTCAATGTAGTTTTATTGTATTTCAAAGCTGTGGGACTTGTTTTAAACAAAGCAGCACTATGCAAAAAGTCGTCCTTTGGAAGGAGGAATATACACGTCTGGGGACACTAAACACACTAGCTGAGCAGGACGTGTATGCACGCCATGGCACTTAGGGGTTAAGCACTACAGCCTGTTGCTGCTGTCTGTTCCATGTAATGCAATAGCCCTCCATTAATTTACTCTATTTACCCTTAAGTCATTTTCAAGCCACCTAGTTGGTGGTCCTCCTTTCCTTTTCCATTGTTTCTTGAAAAATTTTTTAGTTGGAAATAAGTCATTATATCTAAGTATGTGACCCAACCATCTAATGCAGGATGTTTGGGCTATTTTTACAATGTTGAGTTTGCCATATTTTTCATGAATTTCACAATTGTATCATATTCTCCACGCATCATTATGTTATACTGGTCCAAAGATCTTCCTTTTGAAGATTAACAGCATGTCCATTTCTGCTTTGTTGAGAGTGCAGCATTCACTTTCGTAAAGAGCAACTGGCCTTATCAAAGTTTCGTAAAGATTTAATTTGGTTTTTAAACTGATTTTGATTTATTTCATAGAAACATTAAACATAAATTATATTTTCGTGATTGGAATATCAAACCTTTATTTCATCTATTTAGTATATATATTTAGAGGGGAGGGGAGTCAGTCAAAAAGTCAGTTGAACTCCTTCAAAAATATTTTCAGTGAAAGGCTATTTTGATTGAAACTTTATGGCAACACACACTTCAAACATTTATCTGTATCTTGAACATAGTGACTTTCATATGGGAATCGCAGAAGTTTTTCTGGTAATCAGTGATATCCATGCTTCAGAAGCTCTTTAAATGCGTTCAAATTGGAAATGTATGTGGTAATGTTTTTTGTGAGAAAAAACCCATTAATCTAAAATTTATCAGCATGAAGTGTACAGTAAAAATGCAACATCATATCAAGCAATAGGAAGTGGCACAAATATTTAAGCATGGACTTGTAGACATTAACAACATTGAGCTTGAGAGACTATCAACTGTGACAAATTTAGAGATTGCTGCTTGTGTGATTCAATCCATTCTTGAAAGTAGATGCATAACAATACACAAAATCTCAAAAAAATTGTATATTTCTTATCGAAGTGTGCATAAAAAAATTTTTATGCTGCTTAAATTTCATGAAGTTTGAGTTCTGTAGGTGCCTTGTGTATTGATGGAAGTACATACGGGGAAGTGTTGTATAAAAAAAGGGGGTTTGTGTGTATTTTTGCAATGTAACTAAATGAAGGGAAATGAGTTCTGGGACATTGTAACAAACTAATGATGTTTGTTTTACTTAAAATCTACTGTGCAGTCCATTGTTTGATCAGAAAACCAGGTACTTTGAATTTTTTTTTTTTATTCCTATCAGTAAATTTATTTCTAAATTCATAAAAGAGCTCCTTGATATTTACTAATGAAAATTATTTATCAAATTTGTTTATACATAATATTTTGTATAAAGGAAACTATAAATATTTTTAATCTAATATATATTATAAATGTGAAAGTTTGTGAGGATGTTTGTGGGTCTTACACACAAAAACTGAATGGATTTTAATGAAATTTTTTCAGTAATATAGCTTATACATCAAAATAACGCATAGGCTGTAATTTATAGCATAGGCTATATAATTTATAAAAATTTGTGAAAATTGTCCAAAATATAACGATATTTATTTGTCAAGTAAGTAGGAAAAAATTCTGGCATCTGCAAGCAAATCTGGCTTGCAGATGCCAGACCACAGCATATATCTATCTTTTGTTTGTGAAAAACTCTTTTTGTTTTGGCTATGCAAGGGGCTCGCTTCTAATTAATTCCTGTGATCAGAATATTGCCTATTTTTTTTATTTCAGAATCAAACTAAGTTTTGAAGGGAGAGGTTGTTATAAATCTCTCTATATTTTAATGGGGTTTTTTTATGATTTTATTATGCACATTTGGTAGTAAGAAATTGATCTTTTTTTCAAAGTAAATGCTTGTATCGGTTCTGGTTTTTAAAGTAAATAAACTTTCTCTTTCACACTGCATCATTTGGACAAATTTTCAAAATTTGTTTGTGGTTAGTAGTTAATTATAACACTATAATATTTTAATTGAACAGGCAGATATTGCATTTTTAAGTATAAAAATAATTATAACTACTGTACTGTGAATAATATAACATCGCACTGTTCAGCTACACGAGGGCTTTTGGCAACGTATCACGTAATTTTGAACCATGGTCAAGTGACGTGGACGACACCTGAGCTGGCACCCCTTCTCCTAACTACCACACCATACCAACTTAGAAGGAATATTCTACCAATACTTAGCAGGAATATTCTTTGAAATCCACTCTTCCAAGATATATGGCAGCACTGGTTCCATGTTGAGTATTTTAGCGGAAAAGCCAAATAGTTTTGTAGCAGATATTGCGTTTTCAGCTGACGGGGTTTTCAGCGGATTGTAAAGATTATTATTTTTGTCTCAAAAAAATAGTTTGTCAAAATTTAAGTGTCTTATGTTTTTGTATGTTAGTGAAGACCTTGGAAAATGATTTGACTACTTATTTTAAGTGAACGGTGTATATAATTAATTTTACAGTGGAATATCTTTAATTAATTTATTAGCTCTAACGGATTAAATTTTTCAAAGTGGAGTATTTTGTTTACGTATATCCCTTAATTTGTAAATGTAGTGATCCAAAAAAAAATATTGTATGAAAAAAACTGCAGTAAATCATAATGCATTTCTTCCCTACACGGCGGGTCTTACAAAGCTCTAATAAAGCTCGAGCTATGAAAGTAGCTAGGCATTTGCCAACTTGACTCTATCGCTAACATTTCGCTATGTTTTTTCATTGAATCGCCATTATGATTTAAGAAACGACGTTGCTTGCGAATATTACAATTTTTAAAATAAAATAAATACAACAGAAAGTAATATTATGTATTATACTTTTTCAGATATAAATTATTTACACTATTTTACGCGTTCATTACACAAAACTTTTAACAATGTGTTACTTTTGCTGAGCAGAGATCAGCTTAGGGAGGTATTTCGAAAAATCGACCCTCAAGAGTTACGATGAATTATAAATAAAAAAAAATCCTTTTTATCAACTATTAGATCTACATACTTAAAATTTAACAAAGGTGTTTTTTTTTTGTTTTGTTTAGCTGAGATATGCAAAAGCTTTTTTTTTGTTTAATTTGCAATTCACATAAAATTAACTCATTAAAAACTTCTTTTTCCTTCAATCTGTGTTGTTTAATTTTTCAGTTCACCCGTGCAGAAGAACGGGTATACCAGCTAGTAGTATATATAAATACCAAATGATAAAATCTTATGTGCTAGTGATTCTCTAATATGTGAAGATTTAGGTGAATTTATTCATTAATTTTTCTGTTCTTCTAAATAAGTAACAACTCTTTTTTTTTCCCCAAGCATTACCTGTTATATGAACTTAAAAATTCTAAGGATATCCAAAATTTTTCAAATGCATTCGTAATGCATTCAAATGCACTAATATTTTCTCAGAAAATTTCCAATCAAACTTACAATTTCAAAAAGACCACTTTGAATTAACACACTTCACAGAATCAATATATGTTACCTCA
Organism: Trichonephila clavipes; assembly: GCA_019973935.1. Lineage (NCBI taxonomy): Eukaryota > Metazoa > Arthropoda > Arachnida > Araneae > Nephilidae > Trichonephila > Trichonephila clavipes. Next base: position 2,125,296 of record BMAU01005089.1, on the reverse strand, counting down.
ATGGAATATAATTGGTAGTTAGTATCTTTAACCCTTTCACAACGAGTGTGTCATGTATGCACCAGTCTCAAACCCTCTTATTGGGCGGTAGACCATTCAATGCACTTTTCCGGTGGGGACGGTCAATCCTGTAGAACCAGTATGAAACACGATTCACCATTGTATCATCTGGCTGCCGATGATATTAGGACTGGATACATGTGTGACACACCTGTCTGTACAATGTTTACCATTGACCAGTGTGTTGTGAAAAAGTTAAATGATGCTGCAAAAGAACCTTACTTCATGCATTTAATCATATACTTTTTTCCTCTAGAAGCTAATTCACTCTAAGATGCAAATTATAATTTATTTTCATAGACTCGGAAGCCGTTTACAAAATTCTAAATAGATCAAAGTCTGAATAATCAAAATGTAAAATTTATTAATGTTTATGTTAAAAAAATTCTCGAAATATAAGAATGTAATTAAATTACATTCCAAAATTACGTAATGCTCTTAAATCTCAATAAGCCATGCTCATATGGATCTGCTTATACTTCAGTGTCATATAAGAAATTCCAGGTTGAAACAGACTATTGAAGGTATATATATTTCCAGTTCAGGGTGTGGCAAAAAAAACCCAGACAAACAATTTTTTTTATATAACTTTACAAAAAATTAAGAAATTAACAAAATGTAACAAATAATAATAATAGTACATTCGTACTAATAAATAAATTTAATTGGTTTCAAAATGACGCCGTTTGCAGCAATGCAGATGCGCAAACGCTTGCAGAAATTATTCTGTAATCCATGGGATTAAGATCCGGCGTGTAGGGTGGCCATTCTTCAGATGATATCATGTCTGGAAAATTCACCTTGTACTACTCTTGTGTCTTTTTGGCACAATGAGCTGGTGCAGGATATTTTTGAAAACGGCCAATTTGCATTTCCGAAATGCTTTTGGGCCCTCGGTAGTACAAAAGCTTCAAGAATGCCCCTCTGATACACTTTTTGATTGATTTTAACACCCTCTTCCACAAACACCAAAATTGTTTTGCTACTTGCGCAAATTCTGTCCCGACCATGGATATTGGCGATGTTCAACAATTGCTGAGGTGCTTGGAGCGTCGACACAGACCAGATTTTATCATTTTGGGAATTTTGAACTTGTTGAGCCCTAACAGCTTCTCATCAGTGAAAAGACATCTCTCCCAGCTTTGATTTGCGGCCCGTCTCAAAAGTTTTCGGCATCTCCGGAGGCGTACGCGTGTTTGTTTTTTTTTTCTGTGAGAAGCTGAACTTTTCGCAACTTGTAAAGCTTCAGATCAAGCTCCGTTTTTGCTATTCGCCTCACCGATCTGTCTGATGGAAACCCCCGGATTTCTCTGGACTCGCTTTTCGATTCCTTGAAGTGTTTACAGTGCCTTTTCGCCCACTTCCTGGACGTCGACCATCATTGCCTAGATCTTTCGAAAAGCAGATTGCATCTGATATTGTTTGCCGAGAAACATTTAGCAAAAGAACGATTTCACACTGTTTTCCTTGTTGAAACAACTCTAAAATAGCAGACCTTTTGCTCGACATTATCAAAAACACATAAAAGCCCTCGTGTAGCTGAACAGTGCGACGTTAATATTAAATCAATCAATCAATCAATCAAAAACACATAAATCAAAGTACAAACTAAGAAATATATTTAAAAATATTTTATTATTAAGTGGTAGATAAAAAAACAAAAGTAAATTCGTTAACTATTCTAAGAGGCAAGACATTTGTCCGAGTTTTTTTGCCGCACCCTGTACACTAATCACAGATTTTAGTCCTACATCTGGATTGCTCAGCAATAGTAGACTCAGGAAATATTTTCCAAAAAGAGGATTGGCATGAACAGATGCAGTTAGAAGTACATTTTGTTCTGCAATAAGATATAAACATCCTTGAAAAACCAAGGCAATTTTGAGCAACTGTTTCTGAATTTCTTTTATTTGCAATATGCTTTGAAGTTTTCACACAAGCAATATATCTGCCTTTGTAAGAAATTATTTGTCAATACATCAAGTCGCAAAAAGCATATTTTTTTTGCGGGAGAGGGGAATGCATAATTTTTTTTTCCTTTTTATGACATTCATTTATACATTTGAAAGTATATTTTGCCCTTTTTAGACAACTCAGATGTGGTAAACAAAACCATATGAAGAATAAAAAATACGAACAGGCAAAGTACAGAATGATTCGAGTTCTAGAAAGTTGCTACAGAGGACAAAAAATGCCTAAAATAATGGTCATTGAGGATAACTGTTCAGAGCTCAGACCTGTCGGGTAATTGTAGATGATGGTACAGAATTTCTATTGCCCAGTGAAAATATATAAAAGTTTTACTACTAAAATTAATAAAAATATTTACTTTATTGGTGAGAAAATTAATATAATATAGAAAAAAGCTTTTTTTATAGCTGCAAAAAGTAAAATTTCGGAGATCAGTTAAGTGATCAGGCCAAGTCTAGCCAATCCCGTTGCAGCAAAAGTCTGAAGTTCCAAGAGAAAGGAAGTATTCTGATTGGCCAAGCCAGGAGTTCTACTATTGGAACTTGGCTTGGGATATGACCTTATTCTCAGAGCCAATCTACGTATCTACCAATTGATACGTGTGACAAACATTATTAATGAGGGTTTTGCCCACAAATTCTATACAGTAGGTGTCTTTTTAGATGTAAAAAGGGCATTTGATAAAATGTGGCACGATGGCCTCACGTACAAGTTAATTAAATTGCAGTTCCCTGACTATTTAATTAAAATCATACATAATTTTTTACACAATAGAACTTTTAGAGTTCGTGTAAACAATTCACTCTAACACGGGATCTTGCCTCTCTGGGGTCCCTCAGGGATCTGTCCTTTCTCCGTACTTGTACATTTACACGCACGACTTTCCACAACACTCCACCGTCAGTACTTGCCTGTTTGCGGATGATTCCGCAGTTCTCTCGCAAGGTGTCCAGCTGAAATACACAATTAAAGCTATACAAAACTTTCTTGACAAATTTGAAACGTGGCTTACACATTGGAGAATTGCAATTAATGTTGATAAATCGCAAGCAATTGACTAAATTCATGTGACGTCACGATCACGTGATTCCGTCAACCGGTGAATATGGCGTCGTTTGTTTACTATTGCATACGATTATTATGTTCTTAAAGATTTTACATTTTACTTTCTAAAATGTCTTATTTTGCTGAAATGGTTGCTCGATCAGTTATAGAAAAGATAATTAGAAAGAAAAAATCATTTCATAATATCATTATAACAAATCAAAGTGCTTTGATAGCATGGTGAAGCGTGAGGATTATATAGCATCTTCCCAGTGTTTGTGTGACCACTCTTTGAATAATGTTTTCTCTCTCTCTCAACACCGTAAGACAAATGAAACTTCTTCAAAAAGGATTTTGGATAGATGTAGACTTACAATATTTAAAAGCAAATATTTGTTTATTTTACATTAAGTTATATTGAGAACATATGTTTAGTTAACTTAAATTTTACTTATGTTACACATCTTCCGAGTAGTTAACAGAGGTACTTCAGCATTTAATTATCTAAAATTAGAACACAAGAATCTGATATGTAACCATACATATATCAAAAAGAAGTATATATATTTATAAAACTTATTTTACTTAGTAATTTTACAATATTACAGGGAAAAAGAAAAAATAAAGAAATGGAAAAATATCTTACTTTATTACAGCTCTGTTAATGTTTATACTAGTTGATGAAATAAGAACCACTTTCAAACATTAGAAATCAAAATTATCATTTACCATTTGTAAAATTACACATAAAAAAATTGTGCTAAATTTTAAAAATCTTTTCGCTGCACTACTTAAGGTAAAATATATGATTTATCGAGAATTGAATTCCAAATATTGTAATAAATTAAGGCATTAAAATTTTTAAATTAGAATGTGTATATAGTAGAATATAAATTTGTGTCCATATATTAAATATAAAAGTCCTGCTCACACACACTCCTACAAGACCAAAATAAAAAAAAGTCATTTTTCAATTCATAATTCTTTTAGAAAAAAAAAAAATTGTAATATATTTGCGTGGTTTTAACACATATGTTTTTCAGAGTTTGACTGTATGGTATAAAAACTGTCTCACACATATACAAATTTTTTACTACATATGTATAACAAATATGCATTTATTGGTATTTGCACAATTTGTAGATTTATCATTATAGAGATTAGATTTATTTTATACATTTGCAAAAATAAATCTCATGATATATGTCCTGAATAAATTTGTTGCATTGAGTTTGTTGCAAATATTGAGACCTAAGAAGAGTACTTTGATCAATTTTATGATATTTATCGAAGAGAATTACAGAGAATCTTTTTTCAAAATTATTGTTAAGAGGTTAATTGGTCAAAATCACTGTTATTTTTGTGTGTTTCAAGATAAATTTTGGGCTCTTGTGTATTATAATCATCAATTTCTTTTTTAAAAGTATAATTATATATAAAAGGACACTTTAGATACATATTAGTGGTAACAAAATAAAATGCCAATACATTTTTCCCAAGTAAGTTTTTAAGTTTGCATGAAATGGAACCCAAGTGTTTAACACTAAACATAAATATCTGGCCAAGAGACATAACTAGAAGAAATTGTGAATGGAAATTTTATTCAACTATTTATTTCCATATTGTATTAAATTGTTTCTATCTTATTTGCAATTAATTGTGTTATAAAAATAAGATTCATTTTCATCAAAGGATAAATATTTATTGTTAATCAAAAACTTTCATATTAACTCTATCTAATATGAGATAAACAATAGCTTAGAGAAGTATGCAATTCAATTAGAAATTAAATTGAATTTGTGAAAATTATAGTATTTTTTCTGATGAAATATTCTTTAACATTATACAATTATTTATAACAAGTTGTTCAACATGTTATAAGCACTTTATACAAAGGCAATTAAAAAAATTATTGAATTTGTAATGTAAATTTTTAATATAGTTCATACTCGCATTAATAATCTGAATTTGTGATCCAAGTGTCGCATATCAATGCATAATATTTAGTAGCCGAGATATAAAGATGAAGTTCATATTGCATTGAATATTTTTTAAAAATTATATATTAATATGATTTATTTGTTTAACTTAATAGTGAAATTGTATTTTCTTTTATTACTTTATACAATCATTTCTAAAAAATTTCCAAACATTTTTAAAAGATAATTACTAAGTAAATCAGACAGTCAAAAAGATAGGAATGTTATTTTATTAGAAACATTTTCAAATAGCTTTAAATGCTTCATAATATTGTACAAAATATATATGAAGTATTTATACGTAATATATATATATATATATTGTGTAAACAAAAAAATTCATTTTCAACAAATAACTGTTCCACAGTGAAATAAAATATTAATTTGAATTTTAAGTGTAGGTAGGTAAACTCGAGTAAATATAATATATTTTTTAGAAAATTGTTATTTACCATTTCTAAATAATGAAGTACTGGGGGAGAGAAATTTCATGCATAACATTTATATATATAAATTAACACCTGTGTGAAGAACAGGTTTATCAGCTAGTAGCATATAAGTACAAAGGAAAAAAAAATTAAGAACTTCCTATAGTATTGATAAATCAAACCAAAATTACGGGATTATTTCAAATGTCTGACACTTATAATGCTTCACATAGAGTGTTTAATGTCCCCATTGGTAAGCCATACTATTATACAATTTGCAATTTATGAAGTTGTAAAAAAATTCAATTTTCATCACAGGAGACATGTACATGAATCATACGCTCACATCCTTAATCACCTTTACATACATACTACTGAGTTTTCAGGAATTAAACTATTTTAAGGATTTGTGCAAAAAAGGAAAATAGTTAAATCATGGATAAACAAATACTTACTTCTTAAGTAGCCACTGAGATTTCAAAAAAGGGTGGAAAAAAACCCTTTTACCAAAAGATAATTCTCTTCATTTATCTAAAACTTTCATATTAACTAATGTTCTATGTACACAGGCTTCAAGAAATATAAACTTTTTTGCAAGTTTGGTATGTACCTACTTCAAAAAAATAAGACAATAACATATCAAATTAAATGTAATCATTTCTAAAAATTGTTACGCCTTTTGTAATGGTTTCATTCCCCTTAAGAATATTGTATTTTAATTTAAAGAAAGAAATGGCATTAAATTTTAACAGCAAAGAATAATTATAAATAATTTAGAAATCGATTATTTGTGTGTGGAAGGTAAAAATCAAAAACATTTCTTTAATTTTTGTAAACATTCCTCCCACAAATTATCAACAAATTGAAAAAATTCGGAATAAATATTTTCTCCTGACTTTAAATTATTAATTAAAATTACAAACAGAGACATTTTTTATATTATTCACACCTAACTGACACTGTTGTATAATAATAGGTGAGAGCTTTTTTAAAGAAATGATATCAATGTTATTCGATAATCATACAATTTTAAAAAAGTAGTTTTAATTCTATACTGTCAACCATTCTTGTGCAAAACTATTTAATAAATAACTACTAATTAATTAAGAACAAAAATAACTAAGAATCATACCTAAGTGTACCATGAACTATAAATAAAAAAATGCTAGGATCCAACCGAACTAGGATAAATAAATATAACAGCTAACACTAGTCGGAAGTAGACAATTACCTAATTAGATAAATAAATTAGAATAAAACAAAAATTATATCAAAGAGTTGTTAAAATTATTTCCTAACAAATATATATACTAGAATAATGCAAAAAATACAATGATATCATATGTTTTTAATTAGATAAAATTAAGATTTAAAAACGACATCAGCAAACGTATAGGAAAATCAATGGTATGAAACGCACGTGGTGTTTATTGACGTTGGAATCACGTGATTACCGACTGGCGTCAGTCTGTCCATGAAGTTACTCCATTGTTTTCAGGAAATGGGGGGTCATCGACCCTCCTTTCCAGCTCACACTTTTTGATGACAACATCCAGAGGGTTTCGGTGGTGAAATATCTGGGCCTACACATAGATAGCCGCTTAACTTTCAAAAAACACATTGACTATCTAGCAGAGAAATTCTGGGGTAGAATTCATTTAGCCATCTCCCTCATTGGGAGGAGGTCTCCTCTATCCCTGGAAAATAAAATAATTTTATACAAACAGATTCTGCGCCCAGTTATAACTTATGGATCGCCCGTATGGGGAGCAGCAGCCGCCACCCACATGAAAAAGATTCAAGTAATTCAAAACAAAATACTCCGCGTCATGACGAACGCACCTTGGTACGTCCGAAATGACGTGATACACAACGATCTACATTTGGAGCCGATTTCTAATTACATCACTAAACTCTCTTTAAATCTATTGAATCTCATGACAATCCAATTATCAAAGCACAAACACTGTTTACGTATCCTCATCCTAAAATTAAATATGCATACTCTTCAACGAAGTGGAGAAACCCGCTCCGCCCCCATAACACACAAAAAAAAAAAAAAAAAAAAACACTCTTAACAATATGATTTAGCTGCATTGCACTGCATCTTTCACTCTGGGCTCTGAGGTGAATTTTTCGCCGACTTGATTCGCAGCCTTTGGCCGTCCCGTCTTCCTTCCTGTTTTTTCCCTCCCTTCGCCGGCGCTCTGCTTCGTTAGAACGCTCGTGCTTTGGGGTACGTCATCCCTCCCCGTTTTTGTGGGAGATTTCGGTATCTGATTAAATCATGGTCTATCTTTTCTCCCATCCTTCTGGGAATAGGCGCCCGCGATCATCTAATTTTAGTTAATCTAGGCTTATTCTTCAGTTATGAAATGAATCTAAGGCAGGGGTGGCGAACCTTTATGGATCAACGTGCCATTTTTTCTAAAGTGTTTAATGGGGTATAGACGTGCCGTCAAATAATTTTGACTTTTTATTATTGTTCCAATAATCACAAACTAAATACTAATCACTTAAAACTTTATTTACAACGAAAAAATACTTTTTGTATTGTATAGTTGTAAATGTTTTAGCTATACGAGAAAATCAAATTAAAGTAACATTAGACTGGATGACAAATAACTTATATTAGGATTGTAAGATGTTACTTTTAATAAAATGCCAGCGGAATTAGTCATCGGCTCAATGATTTCTAAGTGATTATTTTTACTGTGGTTCACTTTTTGGACAAGAGGATTTGTTTCAGAATGTCGTTTCACAGACGATATTTTCTGCATATCACTGTTCCAGAACATAAAACACACACCGCTTTGTTGCCTTTACTAATAATGCCATATTTTTAGATTCACCAAATTCAAAATTCTCTGTTACTCATACAATTTTTGTTCTTTTGCTGAACTACCATTTTAAATAAGTTAAAAATCGTAAATATAACAAAAATAAACTTTAAAATACAGTTGTGCCAACGAAATTGACTATGCCATGCGTAGACAAATTTTGCATCATAAGCAATTGTAGTGCACGACGTAAATAAGGCAAGGTAATAACAAACGAGTGTGCTCCCGGCCACTCCGCGATCGATCACTCGCATTTGTTCGTAATACTCCATAGTAAACTTTGCATTTTATTTCAAAATAACAAACCATTTTGATCGCTGGCGTGCCCAAAATATTGTGTCGCGTGCCGTCAATGGCACACGTGCCACTGGTTCGCCATCCCTGATCTAAGGGAAAATAAAAAAAGAATCGAGCTCAAATGAATTGGTTTTGCCTTATATAGATCTGAGAATTTGAGTGGGACACCAGTCTTACTGCAATCCATGATGAAAATTTAAGATTGAGAATATGAAAAACATTTAAAATTAAACAAAATCTAGATTGACTAGGATATCTCTTGGTCATCTTATATTCCTAATCAATTTCTTAGGTGCTATTTTTCAGATTTATCTATATCTTTAAAAAAAAATTCAGCATTTTTTTCAGATTGTTTTTCTGATAATCATTTGGATACCTATTTCCTAATGAAATATGATATGCAAGACGAAGGACAAGTTCTATAATTTTTATCTTTATTTTCCAGTCATTCTGCAGGGAATAAGTCTGCAGATGATGGAAATTTTTATGAAAAATGTAAAAGTATGCATTAGGTATCATTTGATCAACAAAAATCATGGCAAGGAATGAATTTTGAAATATTTATTGTATTGTTCTAGTCAAATGAAATGACATTCATTCAAGTAGAAACATTGTGAAAGGAACCTTCAGCAAAAATATATAAACCAATAAAAACTCATAAGTAGTAGTTATCTAAGAATTAGTTTACATTAAATTTTAATAGGAAAAAGACAAATATTGGTAATTTGATTGACCATTATATGCACTAGTTTGAAAATAGGAGGAACTTCCATTTTTTTTCTTAGAACCTTATAATTTTACAAAAAAGTATTTTGGTAGATTAAAACTAGAGATCTATAATACACTCCTTTTAATATCATACCATATTTTTTACCAACAAATATACATTAAATAATGGATTTTATTACTTTATCAAGTAGTGATTATGCCGTACCAGCAATATAAAAAAGGTGAGATAGAACAAAAATACTATAAACTCTGCAGTTAAAGTAATTTAAAAGCCATCTGTAAAAGATGGGGTAAATAATTATATAAAATAATCTATTCAAGGCTCTAGTAAATTAAACTTATTATGTATATATATATATATTAATGTTTCTGAAACTAGGGGTTGCCAAAGATTTTAGTACATAAATTATTTTTTTTGTGCATAAAATAACTTGTTTGCCATTAATTGTGTTCATTTAGATTCTCTTATTAGTGTATCAATCAAATCTATAGAATATTGAGAAAATATTTTGTCTGGCAGTGTCAACTGTTATTCCAAGATTAAATAACATAATTAAAGATTATCAAGCATATTCTTCCCATTGATATTTAAATTTTGCATACGTTTTTTTTATTTGTTAGTTAAAATTCTATATTGTTATATTCAAAGTAAAAACTTATTGTGAATATTTAATACAAATAAAGTACATATAGAGAAATATTCAAGTGTATGTAAATTTTGCACAATGCTTATGGGGTTGCAACTTCTTATGTATATGTACAAATCTAGAAAAGTTTACAAAAGTAATTTAATGCATTGACAATTAAAAACAAACACATTTTTAGTATTTTTTATTTAAAGAAAACAATGATGATATCTTATAACAAGTGAGCAATGAGATAATTTTGAGGATACATTTTGATTTTTTACAAGAATCTATATATTTACAAGCATCCATTCCGTAAAACTTGGTCAAATCAATGAAGTAGGGTTTCTTTTTTGTCAAAACCAATGATATCAGTTGTTTTAAAATGTTCTTATTTACTCGAACATCATAAACATACAAGAATGTTCAGTTCTTTAAAACAAATCTTATGATGAATGGAAAAAGTTCAAATGTACTTAAACTTAAAAAAATGAAATTTATTTCATTATAGATTTTGTGAACAAAAGTATTGCACATGCAAATTTTTTACATGCCAGAATGAGAGAATTTTTATTTACTACATATGATTGGAAGAAATAAAAGTTCATCTGAGCATAATTAATTTCAATTATAGTTATATAAAAAATATATAGTGCATCTATCTGTACATAAAAATAAATAAATGTGAGATTTTAAAACATTTAATAGTATAAACATATTAAATTGACTTTAATTCAAGGAAAATGCAAGTCAAAATTATGTACAAATTCGTGGAAGAGTCCTAACTAAAATTCATCAATAAGAGGTGTGGCATCTGCAGGTGTAGATTCAATGACCATAGGACTTGGGGAGCCTCGTACCGGTGTTCTGGGAGTCATCTGACTTTGACCCATATTTTCTTTACTTTTCTGAGCCCATTGCTCAGCCATGCGTCTCCAGTCTTGTGTTGTTACACCGGTAGTTCTGAAATTTAAAAAGTAATATCAACTCTTAAACAATTTTTTTACAAATAGATTTTTTAGAAATTGCATAGTAATTGAAATTTATATAAGAAAAACTTATGATTAAATTTTGGATTTCAAAAAATTGTTGCAATTAACAAAAAAATTTGAAATGAATTGTATTTCTGTTCAGTCAAGCAGATTTATTGTGACGTCCTTTTTAATTTTACACAAGCACATTATATAATTATTTAAATTCAATTAAAATCATTTGGCAAGTAAAAAAAAAATATCCAATGAATCTGCGATTGTTAGGATTAAAAAAAACATAAATGCACTGCTACATTTTTGAAGTGCTGTTAATCCCAAGTTATTTGTGGATCCAATTGCACTGTTGTCAATTAAAAAAGACATTGGGCTTTATAATGTTACTATTAAATTTAATGAAATAATATTTATTTTTTCTTTTGAATTGTTCACAAAAATATTACTAAATACTGAAATGTATTTACTTTTTTAAATTGTGAATTTTATAAATCTATTCCATTAGATGTGAGAACTATATTAGGAATGAAAAACACTGTCAAATAAGTTTAAAAATTTTAAGCACAAGAATCATGCTAAATTATTTGCATAAATATAAAAGTGACTGATTGAGTCACATTTTTTAAAAAATCCTTATAATTAAGACTGTGCAAATAGCAACCTCAAGGACTAAAACTGGAAACAATTTCGAGACAAGAAAACAGTCCGAAATTAATATTTTGGGGACTTGCACACTAAAGTGCAAAGAACAGCATATTTAAAAACACTGCTTAGTAATTTTTGATTGAATCGATTATTTCTTTATGTATGCAAAAGGTTTAATATTTATCTGTTTGCAATGTGTTTTAGTATACATACATATATCCCTTCTATAATCAGATATAAAATGTGTGCACAAAAAATACATTAAAATAAAACAAATCTTTTTTCTTAGTTTTATAAATGAACAAGAATAACTTTTATTACCCAATGAATGTTTTCATTGAAGCACTTGCTTACATTTTAATTTTTAACATTAGATATTAACATTGCAAAGACAGTATTTAATTCTAAAAAGTTTAAATTAATATAAGTAATAATGTAATTAAATATATAAACATTAAAAAGTAAAAAAATTTTAAACAAGTTTTAAAGTAAATAATTTTCATGCAAACTATTTTTTTAAAACTTCAATTTTTAATATGTTTGTTATTCTTAAACAATTGAAGATGCCCAAACCTAATGCACATTTGAGTACAGTTAGTCACATTTAATCACCAATGGGATTTTTAAAGAATACAAATATTTGAATTAAAACTAAAAATAATTTTCACATTTACAAAATAAACTAATTAATGTATAAATTAATATTCCATGAAAATTTAAATAATTACTAAAATATCTTTAATAACATATGAAACTTTTGTATCCTTTATAAACTTCGTGTAGGGGAAAAAATAATAACATATGCAACTTTTGTATTCCTTGAAAACTTCGTGTGTAGGGGAAAAAATAACATAGTTGTAAAAATAAATAGGAAACATACTTGGGCGTTGAGCGGGAAGGTGTCTGAGCAGCCGGATGAGACCAATTCTGCTGTGGTGTTTGTGAATATCTAGGAGTAGGCACCTGAGAATGAGCAGGTGTTGGGACTGCATGGTAAGATGGTGTGATGGCCATAGGTGTGGCCACAGGTTGGGAAGGAGTGTAAGGCTGTAAAATAAGATACAATTTGTTAAAAATAGGTAAAAAAAAAACTTTCCTTTTAAACATTAGTGAAGACTAAAATAACATTTTTAGACAAGAGAATAAGTAAATATATGAAAAAAATTGACAGGTTATTAATTTCAAAAAATCATTTTTAAAATTTATAATGGAACTGAATAAATCTTTTTTACTTAAAAAAAATTCATAAAATTAATATTACTGTTTTATCTAATTTGGGAGAAATCCTTACACAAGTTTTAATTTAAAAATTAGATACACACACTATACATAACTTTCACATGACTATAAAGAATGCTTTCAGCAGACAGAAATAAATCTGTCTTTTGATATCTCATCTAAGTCAATGAAGCAGCAATCTTTGTGTAATCTTTTTTTTATTACTTACAAATTAACTAGATTAAAAAAGACGGCATTGTATTAAAATTATAATCATAAAATTAATATATATATATTAATTTTATGATTATAATGACACACATATACACACACACACATATATATATATATGTGTGTGTGTGTAAGAAAAAAATTTTCTATTTAATGCAATCTATGTTATTATTACCAATTGATTAATTATAAATAAAACTGGCAGATCTCAAGACAGGCGTAAAATTCTATCACCAATGGTTAAACATTCCATTTTCAACTCATTTGTAAAACTTAAGTTGTAGCTAGACATAAACCAACAAAACAGTTTACAAAACAAAAAAAAAATTTAAAATTTGAGAAATCCTTTCAAATAAACCACATACAAAGGAAATTTTCAACCTTTTCTAGCACTTAAAATTAACAAAGCTGAGGGGACATACCAATAAGACAATTTTTTAAACCTTTACCTGATAATTATAACCTCCACTATAACCAGGAGCAAATGCATTTGCCCCTTGAAATGCACCAGGAGTTTGACCAGCAACTTGAGATAAAGCATTGAAAACATGACTTGGAAGATTGGCAGCAGCTCTTTGAATGGCCTGGGGATCCAAAGCTAAAATATACACATAAATTAGAATTTTTATCTTTTTAAAACAGATACAAGGGAAAATTAATATTTAACCTTGTTGTTGCATATAATTATAAATTTTTGCCTAATTGATAGCATTTAATTCAAAGATGTCAACAATTAAAGAATTTATGTTTTAAACATATGAAATTTTTAATAGTTTTATTTTAGAATGCATGGGTTTTCTGAAATTTTTTAGTTTTAAAGCATTGCCTGCTTATTCCAATTACATTAAATAAATTTCTATGAATTCATTTCTTATAATTTTAATAAAATACAATTAGATAAGAGATAAATTCATAATAATTATCTTGATTAGTATCAAACATTTTTTTTTAATAATGTTTGTCTAAACTACAAAGAGTTTCTCGCCTGTAGAATATATCAATTTCATATTAATTTTTAATACTTACATTAATTTTTTGTGTGGTATATCATATAAAAGCCTATAATATTCAGAATGGAGTGATACTTTAGTTTTTCTGATAGCTTAATTCTTCACTGGATTATCAATATTTATATGTAGTACAATAGAGCAAAAACTGGTAAATTTTGGGATTTTTAAAATCTCTTATCACATGAAAATAAAATGAAGTTAAAAACAAATATGGATGACATCTTTTCTTATAGTACTTTATATATATATAACATGAAACAACTGAAAATCGTTGGTTCATGTGACAGACATGGAATGAACCAAATGCTTTATGAGGAATATACAATAAAAAGTTAATGCATAAACAACAGCAATTTTAGTCAACTTTTTCTACTTTAACAAGTACACACCATAAATTTTACATAAAAACATCAGTATAAGAACTTATGTTATGCATTTATCAGATACTTTTGATTTAAATTTAACATTTTATAAATTTGAAAGCTAGAAGATACAATATAACAACAAATACAAAAATAATTCTAAACTATCATTGATCCTTACTATGGGCAAAGGTTAAATTTAATGTATTATTCTCTAACAACTGACTGTATTTAATTTTCAAAATATAATGAAAAAAACTATAGAAAAAGTTTTCTAAGTTAAGTTGAAACAAAATTTGTTTTAAGATATTTAGTAGTAGTATATGGGACAAAAGCCATATTTTCTACTATTTTTAATTTTTAACGATTTTTATCATTTTTCAGACATTTTCCTCGTTAAAATTTAGACTAACTGTAATCAAAATTTCATCATTTTTACACAAAACTAATCGTTTTTTAAAGTTTTTTACTAATTTTTTTAGCTTTTTTCTTCATTTTTTTCAGACCTCAAAAACCACAGAAATTGACAAGATCTGTGCCAAAAATAGGGTTAAAAAAATGCAAAAAATGAAGAATTTAGACCACTTTTAGACTAAAGTTAAGACTGAAAATAAAGTTAGACTGAAAATCACACTAAAAATCTTAAAAAAACACTAAAAAATTTTGAAAAATGCGAAAAAAAAGACGTCCCTCAAAAAGAGACGTCTTCTTTTTTTATATAAAAAGTAAAGTTAACAGTTTTTCAAAAGAACATATAATTTAATTCTTTTGTAAAATTTCTCAAACTCTTGATCATTTAATTTCAATTTTCTCAAAATTTTACAATCTGATACCTTTTTCAAATGAGTTAATATGAAATCAACAGTTAGATTTCTCTGATGTTCAAAAATTTCATTCCAATCCACTTTATCTGAGAGTTTTTCGATAGTTTGTAGAGACATGCGGGTTTGATATTTTCAGATTAATTTCATATCCAAATCTCCATTAAGGATGATAAATCTGTCACTCAATATCTGATTTTCCGATATCAATTTCATATTTAGCTTATTCTTGTGCATGGTTATAAACCTTTCTGATAATGTTTGCCATTTTGATACAATATCCAAATCTATGACATCTTCGTTTTTAAGAAGGAAATCCTCAGATAGAGTCTGATAAGCTGAAATGTAATTCCAATTGACTTTATCCTTAAATTCCAAAATGAAGGATTCAGAGAGTTTTTGATATCTTGAAATTGAATCCCAATCAACTTCCTCTTGAAAATGTCTTATTAAATCTTCTGGTAACTCAGAATTTTTTTAAGCTTCTTCCCATTTGGCCATTTTATTTCATATGTATATTTATAAAGCAATTTCACTCAGTTTTTCAATAAAAATATAAGGCTTAATTTTGACAATTTCATCATATTCTATAGGTTCAATAGTCATTTGAAGCTGATAGTCACGTTTACTATTTGCAATGAGAATGATTGGATTTCGATTTTTTAATCTTCCAAAATATAAAACATCTCTATCATTGTCTTTTAAAAGATCGACATCTATCCTAGGATTATACGAGTGTTCCTGTTTCAAATAAACAGTAATTCTATAACATATCAGTAGTAAATATCATATCAGAAGTTAATAAATCAGAAGTAAATACATTGAATTCTACGTGACTATTCAGGACACTAAATCTGTGATATTCTTCCTGAATTGCCGCACAAAAGGTTTTTGGGAGTGATACGTAAAGTCCATCGTGATTTCTTGATAACAAATTATCAGCTCTTTTTACGTTTATTTTTGTTTTTTTATCTACATACTTTTTATGAACAGCATCGTGACTTTCTATAGGATCAGCCAAATTTTTAATTTGTTTTCTCTGCATTTCATCATCACTAACTGAACCAAAAGGATACCAAATCATTTATATATTAATTATTTCCAGATAGGTGAATATAGATTCACTACCAACGTCTGGTTTTAGAGATACTTCCATCTTATTTTCTCATTTACCCTCTTCATACAGCACAATTGTTTTGTATTTAAAATACTCGGGTACGATTCGATAATTATAAATAATTTGATCTCCTACTGCAATTTTACACATAAATCCAGGACAAAACTTACACACAAAAGTCACCGAAATTTTCATACACATGTCTATAGATAACTCCATTTTATCGTTTAGGAGACTACTACTGAATTTGTTAAATCAAACTTTTCCCGAGTCTTCAATTGCTATTGTGCTGTAGGCATAGAAATTTTTCTGATCCACATAACCTTTACTAGCTACATCACCATTTAATAAAGGTTTTCCTACGTTTGCGATTCTTTTATTATTAACATCATACAGATCATTTTTTAGAATCAAAAGAGTTTTTTTCTAAATAGTTTTTGGTTACTACATCTTGAGGATCTTTAGGATCCTTAACGTTTTCAATGTATAAATTTCTGGCTGTATAACTATTTTTTATATCATTTAGTCTCATAAAAGAATCAGACACCAAACCCAGCTTATTTTTGAAATATTTTTTATTGACTGCATCACTATCGCCCACTGGATCTTTGATTCCTGAAATGAGCTCATTACGTGCAAAATAATGTCCATTTTCCCATAGTATACAGTGGTAATCCAAATGAGCTTTAGTAACTACGTCTTTGTCTATAGGATCCTCGATATTGCTAATTATTTTACCTTTTCCATCATATTTATCACTTTTTAAAGTTAATGAATCTTCTAAAGTATTTATTTTTTCGCTTAAAGGTAAAAGATTTTGTTTTAAATAACGATTATTTACAGCATTCATATCCTCTTGAGGATCTTCCACGTTATCAATTCTTTTACCTTGAGCGTTGAAAACATCCCCATTCAGCTGTACTTTTCCTTTTTAATTTATCAACATAACGTTTCGTGGATGCGTCAGATGATTCAATTGGATCCTTGGTATTTCTCAAAATTTTGTTTTTCATATCATATTCACCATCTTCTGTCAATTCAAAACCATTTCCAGGGGGCCCCTGTTGTCCTTCCTTTTTATCTTGCATCAATACCGAATGGATACCAAATCATTTATACAAGTGTAAATCCTTACAATGTTGGTAAATTTTCAAATTTTCTATTATACATATTCATTTTTCCACTTCTTTTCTCATTCAAAATAAAGTAAAATTTATAAGGTTTTCCTGGATTATTTCTCAAATACCAAGTAAATTCAATATTTAAATTTTTAGCATTGATATAAGGAGGATGGTTAGATACATCAAAATAAATAATAGGATAGAGTTTGCTATACTCTTTATAGCTAACCAAACATCCCCTCTCTGTACTGTTTGTATTCCCTCCTGCACTTAAGAAATCTGAATAATATCTGACATAATCCAATTCACCTTCCTTGAAACTCACACCATAGTCTAACATAGGAAACATGGTATCATTTACTCGAATGTAACATCTCGTCAAATCTAAAGGATCAAAAACCATATTATTTTTATCTGCTGTATTTTCTCTATCCAAGTACTGTGGAATGACAAATATGCTAATAATTTCATCCGTTGTTGTTTTCACATGTACTGTTCCATTGATATCGTTCAAAGCATTCGTTTCTCTCAATCTAGGAGCTGTCCATTCAATGGTTTGACTCGAATCGGGATTCAGAGCAAATTTCAGATATTTAGCCTGGGCTTCTGGATTTAATTTTATATGAGGTAACAACAAACTCACATTGGTTATTTTGACTTTATAATCAGGATTATCTACATCTGTGTAAATCATATTATTCGTAAATTCGTTTCTCATAAACTCAAACTTTACATCGATAGCTGACATGATTTTTCTATAATCGTTAAAAAATCCAAAAAATTGTTTCAAAGGTATCCATATCTTTACCAAATTACCATTTTTAGTCAACTCCCATCTATCTGCAAATCCTTCATTATAGCTTTCATTCAACTTTATTTTATTGATGAGAGTAGTCATTTTCTCAGCATCTGTATGTGTACCCTCGAATTTCAAAAAATTACGATCTGCTGCATCTGATGTGTCTTTGTAGAAAAACATTTGTAGCTTCGGATGATGCATAATCATTCGTAAAGTTTACCGAGCCATTTATATGATGAACCAAGTTGGGTTTCATAATTTCTTCGATAGCTGCAGACCCTCCTATATAAAAAAGGTAGCTCTAGAGAATAAATTTCCTGTATTAACCAAAGTTACATTATCTTCCCTGATTGAGCTACCATTTGATTTTGTGATCTTCACATCTGCACATATATATCCATTTGAATATAAAATATTATCATTTATATCCTTAATTGTAAATGTATACAGAGCTGAATCATTTTGATTCACTACTATTCCATCTTCCTTGTGTTCAACGTAAATTACTCTTTCGATGTCATTTTCATAATATTTAGGTATTTTCGCTAAATCCCAAATCCTTTCCATTTATATATGTGAAAATTAGCCTACTTCATCTTAAATCCTGACCCTAATATGTCTTTCATCTTATTTCGTATAAAAGTTCGTGATTTGTCAGATACTTCATAAGCTAATATCTGTAAACCTCTCCTACCAATAGTTTTCATAGCATCTGTAAATATACCACTTCCATAGTATTTACCTTTAGAATTCAGTCTATGTTTATTATAATTCATTTATAGGGGATAAAATTAACCTATAGATAACTCTTTGTTATTCAAATTGATTATATTATCTTGATCTGTTATATACATCCTATATAATACTATGTATATAATCACTTCTATTGACATCAACAAACAATGGATTGATTTCATCAATTTTGATTAAACTACCAGGAGGATTGGATGGTGTGAATGAATACAACACATCACTTGTTCTATCGTTATACAAGGTACTGTGTATGATATCACAAAGGAATATGAATATCATCAATTCCTCTGGAAATATTAGCTAAATATCTTGCAGTTCCTTCAGGTTGACTGTATATTCTCTGCTCAAATCCTAAAATTTTATGCAATTCACCTTGACTGAGTTCCAACTTGAGAATGATTCGAGAGGTAGCAAAATTGATTCCAAATTGAATTTCACCTTTCTTTAGTATATTTCGAATAGTATTGTTCAAGTCCCTTACTGTATAATTGCCATCATCAAATGTGATGTGATGTGTCTCAGTACCAATTTTATAAGTCAAAGTATGATTATTATACGTCTTATTTATGTTATGCCAAGAGACCCAAATTGAAGCAGATTTTAAGGCTATTGTTGCATTTTTTATGGGTATTGGGTTTCTAAATTCAATTTTAAAGTCTTCAGATTTTTCTGAATTTTTCGAATCTAAATAAAGTAATCTCATTTATAACTAACGAAATTTTCATTATAGTTACTAGGTTCTTGAGTAAATGAATATACAACTCTGGCTGGTGATTTACCTTTATTTCTTTCAATTATGTACTTCATACAGTAATATCCACATTTTACGGATGAAGGCTTTTGTAGGAAATTGCTACTATATCTTATGTGTTTATTTGAAGTTTTTAAATATTTTTATATTTCTTCTGGTAATTCATAATCATCACTCATATACTCACCGAAAGGATCAAAATATTCAATAAATTCATATTTTGGATCGTTGTAATAGCATACCCAGTGAGTACCATCACCAGTTATTATGTCTGAATTAATGATACCATTTTCATTTTTTCTCATCTTTTTCGGTAGAGTATCAATAGTAAACCAATCTCTGAAACCTTTCCTGTGTTTCATGTTTTCTTCTATTGTTCTAGCGTCAATTCCCAATTTTGTAAGACTCCCTTTTCCATGGGGTTTTTTTTAGCTCCCAGGATGAGATCTTGTAAAAATTCAAAAAAGTCTGGATTTAATATACGAGAAACAACTTCTCTAGCTCCGGATCCAGTTATCTTATCCAATACTTTTTTCGTTCCCCAACCTGCTGCCCCACTGGCAGCTCCAAGACCTAAACTGGTTAGAATGGGTATTAGAAATGGTAAAAAACCTCCGTTTTTATTCAGTTGAGTCTTACTAATTTTTATTCTTTTTCCTTTATTTATTTGATTAATTTGTGTTTTAGTAAGATACATTTCATGATTAGGAGGTTTATCTTCAAGTTGTAATGTTAACTCTCCTCCATGTTTCAAACCATCCTTTAGTTTCTTTATCTGAGAATTACTCAGATATACTGGTTTCTTAATGTAACTCATTTATTAGAGATGAAAATTATAGTAAAAACTTCTCATAATAAGCTGTAACTTCATTATTTGTCAAATCACCATCTTTAAGTAAAATATCTAAAATACTAACAATTTCATTATAGACCTTTTTTGATTTTTTCTTCAAAAGTTTATTCGTTAAAATCTCCAAGTTTGATAACAAACCAATACCTGTTATTTTTTATATTTTAGAATCATTAAGAGCTTTAATTTTAGCTTTATATAATCTTAACATTTTCAGTTCATAATTTATTATGTCTGGACTCTTTTCTACCTTTGCTCCTCGAGTGATTTGAGATTTAAGGTTTCCTAACTTTCTACTTTTTTCGCTTATAATATGCAGTATTTTTTTAATTTCATCTGATTTATTAAATAATTCAGAAGGTAAAGGTAGATTATTTTTACTTAAAAATTCCATATCAAGATCAATGTCTGGGTCGATTGTGTATCTTTTAGATTCGATCTGTTCTAAAGCCAAAGGAGTGGATGTTCTGTCTTCCAGCAAAGACAAATCGTTTAGTTGATCCGAGATGGCTCTCAATTCTTTTTTTCTGGTTAATTCTGTTTTTTCAATCCTTTCAGTTACAGGTTTATGAAATTTTTGCAATGTATATTCAATTCCAGCTTTTTGCCATTCTTGTTCCGTATTTTTCAACTTGACATCCTTATTTAATTTAGCTAATTTAATCAAATCAGATATCCGTTTATCCATTTATACATGAGTAAATTAGAAAACTTTCTAATTACTAAACTATTATTTTACTATACTAAACTATTATTTTGCTGTAGAAAACTATTATTTTACTATACTTAACTATTATTTTACTATACTAAACTATTATTTTACTCTATACTAAACTATTATTTTACTCTATACTAAACTATTATTTTACTATACCAAACTATTATTTTACTATAGCAAAATTGTAAGCAAATAAATGATTAAAATCAAAGATTACACTCAAAAAGACGAATGTTTGGATACACACACACAAATGAAAACCCTCTTATTCTGATACATCCATTTAGACTACTGATAACAGGTCCGAGTGGTTGTGGAAAAACCAATGTTTTATTTAATTTAATTGAAGATTTGTTAAAATTTGATGCAATTTACATCTGCGCTAAAGACATCTTTGAACCCAAATATGAGAAATTAATACAGTTGTACACTCAATTTAATGATTTAGATCTTAAAGACTTACTAGAGGTAGCAAAGAAAGAAGAGAGAAATATAATTAAAAAATTATATGAAAAATACAATAAAGAATCATTATTTGTATCTAATTTAGCAGAAATGATTGATGTAGATAGTTAAGATAAAAATAAGAGAAATCTAGTTATATTTGATGACTGTTTAACAGAAAAAAATCAGTCAAAAATTCAGGATTTCTTCTTACGTGGAAGAAAGAAAAATGCGTCTATTATTTACATATCTCTCAATCTTATTATGCAACTCCAATTATATCAGAAAGAATTGTAATTACTTTATATTTTTCAAGATTCAAAATAGAGAAATAACTAGTATTGCGAGAGATATAGACGGTATGTTGGATATTGAAGAATTCAAGAAAGTATACAACAAAGCAGTACAAAAAAAGTATGATTTCTTAGTTTTGGATTTGAAGACTGATCAGAGATATAGAAAGAATTTTAATCCTATGGGTTTTATAAAGAGGTCAAGTAATTTTAATTACATATAAATTATGGAAGAGTATTTAGAAAAAAGGGTGTATATTTATCGAAAGAGTTACAATAGTTTCCATAAAATATCTATATCTTTATCAATATAAGTAAGTTTATTTTAAGTGGAACTGGTTTATCTGCATTTGCTTTCATGCCTTTGGCTGCATTGAGTTTATCAGCTGGAATAGTTGAAATTATAGATAAATCTTTAAATATTTCAGAGAGGAAAGAGGAATATAAATACGCATACAAAATCTATAAACAGTTATTAAATTTACTGAAAAGTGATGCAGTATCAGAACAAGAGATATACAAGAGAGATGAATTTATTCAAAATTTAAAGTACTTTCCTGTAGAAAAATATATTAAAAAAACTCAATTAAATGGATATAAGTATGTAAGAGGGTAAATCAGAGCTTTTCTTCTCTAATAAATGAGTTGTAAAAAAAGGAGGAGATATAGTAGGTTGGTTACAAGATAAACTAAATCCTCCAGAAATGCATATATCTGGAATTCAATACTGTGGTCAATTGGGCCACTGTTAATCTTGAAAAGAGATTAGCAATACACCCCTTGTTGCGGGAAGTCCCCTGAGAGCTCAGACTACCATCTCTATTTGGAAACTTATAGAGAGAACCCGGGTAATGACCGGCTCCAATGGTAAAAACGTCTGAGATTGGGTAATCCGCAGGTGAGTTCCTAAGTTAGCAAAACGAGATCAGTCTAATAAGGAACCATCTCAGACACTGAACGGGGGGTGGTGAAGAGTCTGATCAACTCTAATGATCCATTAAGATACAGTCCATACTCTAAGGAAACTTAGGGAGTAATATGCCCTTCACGAAATTAGAGAAGCGTTTAGCAAGAGGAGACCCAGGAATCAATAGAGTAGATAAAGGTTGTAAAAAGCACGATATTGCTTACAGTAAAAACAAAGAAACCAAAAAAGACATTATAGCTGATGAAGAATTTTTGAATGATTTAGATGCAATTGAAAACCCTACAAATGGTTTTTACCCATTAGGAGAAAGACAAGGTAGAGTTCTTATTAAACCTATCATCAAAGCAAAAAAGATATTTGGAATGGGATATAAAATGAAGTGTATTAAGTGTAAAAAAGAAACAAATTTTAAAAATATTGAAGAAAATACATCTAAAAATAATAGACGTTATATTGTTGGTAATTGCAGTGTTTGTAATAGAAAACAGGCTCGTTTTTTAGGAATGTGTTAGAAAAAGTATATTATGATCCAGAAACAGGTTATTGTGGTATTAATGAGTTGAAAAGGAAAACAGGTTTATCTCAGAAAGAAATCATAGATTTTCTACAATCTCAAGATGTTTATACTAAATTTAAACCAGTTATTCGGAATTTCAGGAGAAGACAAACATATGCATCTCATATAGATGATCAATGACAAGCAGATTTAATTGACATGCAAAGGTACAGTTCATATGACGATAATACAAATTATATGGTTACAATTATAGATATTTTTAGTAAATTTGCATGGGCTATACCTATTAAAAGAAAAACTGGAAAAGAGGTATCTGAAGCCTTTAGAAAGGTATTTAAGCAAAGAAAACCTGAAAAAATTCAAACTGATAAGGGAACAGAGTTTATAAATAAAGATACCCAAAGATTGTTTAGAGATAATAATATTCACTGAGGTTTACAGCTGAAAATGTAGAAACAAAAGCAGCGATTGTTGAACGTTTTAATAAAACATTGAAGGAAAAAAATGTGGAAATATGTTGAAAAAAATGATACAAAGAAATGGATAAATGTATTACCAAAATTAATTGAAAATTATAATAATAGTAAACATCGATCTATCAAAATGACACCTATAGAAGGTAGTAAAAAAGAAAATGAAATTAAGGTTTATAAAAATTTATATGTGAGAGAAAAAAAGATAAGAAAGCCTAAATACAAAGAAGGAGATAAAGTTAGAATATCCAAATACAAGACAAAGTTTCAAAGAGGTTATGACCCTACATTCACAGAAGAGATTTTTACGATTTCTGATGTATTGAAAACAGATCCAATCAATTATCGAATCAAAGATTTGAATGGAAAAGAGATAAAAGGTACCTTTTATGAACAAGAATTGGTTTGATATGATAAGAAAGTTTATAAGATTGAAAAAATATTGAAAAAGAAAGGAAATAGATTGTTTGTAAAGTGGTTAGGTTATTCAGATGATTTTAATTTTGGATAGATCAGTCTCACATATTATTATAAATCTTCTTGAATATAACTGCTGTTCCGTATATTTAATAATTTAATTCCAATTTTCAAACTGTTCAATATTTTGAAAAGATTTACTGCGTCGTATTTTAATTCAAATGCATTTCCATATTTGCATTTTCGCAAGTCTTTTCACTTAATCAGAGTAAATTTAATTTTTAGGACTAGAACTATTTTTATCTCTAATACCTTTCATTTCATTTACCTTTTCAATCAATTTTTCATTATTAAATTCATTTTTTTAATATTGTATGATCATTTGACATAAGTTATTGTGTTTTTACTAGTTTCCAGTTAAATGTGCAAAATTCTTATTTTCTAACCATTTTGTAGCATTTGTATTTTTATCTAATTCAAAATCTCGAAGCCAAAAATATCTTTTATTTTGAAGCCATTGAGACAGAAAGCCCCCGAATGTTTTTATAAAATTCTAATTAAACACTCTTTTTTTAGAAAAAAAAAAAGGCAAAATCAGTAGCACCAGAATCCCAATTCCAACAGCTATTTTCGAATTCTAGAATCAGGATTCTAGTGATACTGATCTGGCCTCAACCGGGCCTGGTTTAAACATTCAGGACATAGGACCACAAGTCTCATTTTTAAGGCTATCGACGATCGGCCGTGCGGTGATCCCATGCGCATTTATGCAAATAGCAATATATTCACAAAAGCACATCCCCAGGATCGAACCTACTATCTTTAGGTTGCTAAGCTTAGACTTTACCGCACGGCTATGGGTACCCGATTGTAATGAGTGTATTTTAATAATATAAACTTTCCAGAAGATAAACCTTATAATATTAGACAATGTAATATACTTAATAGAACGCTGGATTTTAAACGCTCGTGCTGCCATCTGATGAGACGAAAAGTCATTGAAAAAAACGCCTTTAATAAATGAATATCTTAAAAGCAGAACAAGTAATGTGCGAAGATATTTCTGTAAGTAGCGATTCCAGTGATAGTTCTCAAGAGATTTTTATTAAAAATCCCTACAAGGATCGTATGATCAACAGATTAAAATATTTTCAACAAAAGTATAATTTAAATTTAAAAGTACAATACATGTTTCACCATCTGATAGATTTTTATAGTTATGAAAAATATTTAAATTACGATTATTTTATTCAAAAGATTTGTGAATTTTATTCAATTAATAACGATTTTAGATCTAAATTTTCAGCCAAGTGTGAAATGCAATGGAAAAACTTTTTAATTTATTTTAAATCTTTAGAAAATGAAAAGTTATATATAAACGGTAAGTGTGTTGAAATTGGACCCAATATTAAATATTTTACCTATCCTGAAGATATTTGGAGAAAGCGTGGATCATAAAAACTTTATGTTTAATGCAGAGCACCTGAGTTTATGCAGGAGTGAAAAAAAGTGAAAAAGATTTTATTCGACAGTATGGCAGCCTCTTTAAAAATCAATTATATATAAATGGAGAACAAAGTGTGTCGGCTCTGTCATATCTCAAAACAATTAGATAATTTTCTAAAAAATAGACATGAATGTAAATCGTGTGAATCTGTTATTAAATATACAAAATATAACTGTATATGTGGAAAGTCTTACACATATGCTCACAAACAAAGACATTTAAAAAGTAACTACCAAATAAAGAGGTGCTGTAATGAAAAGCCTTTAAAAAAACAGCTCGTAATAAATGGAGAGCTTAATGAGAAACACAACAGTGAACAAACTTGGGTTATCTTTGAAAAATTTAAAAATCAAACAACCTAAAGGTAGTAAGAAGGATGATTTAATTAAATTATTAGCTAAATATATAAGAAAAACAGGTGAATATAAACCTATATTGGTCGATTCGTTAGACTTGGATGTGTCTGATTATTTAGATAAAAATAAGAAAGAATTCATTAATAAACTTAAAAAACGTAGTAAAATCAAGAAGAAATTTGATTCTTTTGGGTTAAGATTTGATAAGAATACTAATGATTTTAAACCAAAAGAAAAGAAAAAGCGTTCGCTGGATGGAAAAGCATTTGAAGAGTTGTATAAACCAGACTATGAAATTGTAGAAACATATAGAAAATTCATAAAAAAATATATGACTTATCGAAAATCCTTTAGAGTTGTCAGAATCAAACAGCTAAGACCTGAACAGTATTATAATATACTGAGGGATTTATTTAGAAAAGCTATTGGGAAAATTGTAAGAAAAGTAGACATTGTAACTCATAACTCAAAACTAGATAAACCTTTCCATCCGAAAATGATGTCTACTAAAGAGGCATATGAAGACTATTTAGATGTTTTGGCTGATAAAATTGAATACAAAGAATTGGATATTACTGAGTGTACGTTTGATTTTCATGTGATTGATTTACCTAATGGAGGTAAAAAAATACCAAAAGACGATGTTGTAAATAAAAGGAGCATCTGTCGAATTAATAACAATGATGATATCTGTTTATCCAGATCAATCATAACAGCACTGAGTATTCAAAATCCTGATCATTTGTGTGAAAAATTGGAATGTAAATCATTAACTAAAAATTATATTATTTATATTAAAAAAAAGGAAGAAATTTACAAAAACAATTAGCTGTGAAGTTACACGAATTGTGTGACATTTCTCTAGAAGTCTGTAGTTTAGAACAATTTGAGGAATTTTTAGGTATTCAAATTAACATCTTTTGTAGAGAAAATTTCAATGAAAGGATATATAGAGTGGTACACATATAAACCCACACACATATCCTTATACATATACAAGAACAGAAATCACTTTGATGTTATTACATCTGTTACAGGATTTCTAGGAAAAAGAAATTACTGTGATTATTGTCAAGTGAGAAAATGAGCATAAATATCCATTAAAAAGTGATAGATGCTTTAGATTTGAGAGTAACTGTGAAGGAGAAGAAATTCAATGTGATGACTGTTTCAGATCATTTAAAGGTCGAAGGTGTCTTAGAAATCATAAATATAAACCCAAAAAGGCTGATGGTTCCAAAAAAGCCTCAGTCTGTGAAGTACTATACAAATGCTTAAAATGTAAGAGAATATTAAATAAAATTAAAAGAAAACCTGAAGATCATGTATGTGGTGAAAGAATGTGTGATAACTGTCGAGAATGGGTAGATAAGGATCATATATGCTATATGAAAATGAAGAATGCCAAAGGAGGTTTATGTGAGTATAGTTGTTCTAAAATGGGTAAAGAAAGATTGTGTGTTTGTTGCAAGAAGACTGAAGCATGTTTGAAAACATGTCAGAAACTTTTGAAATACCCTGATTGGTGTGACCAATGCAAATATGGGGATTTTTCTGAAAAATATTTCTTTTTTGATGTTGAAACTATGCAAGAAACAGGAAAACACAAAGTCAATTTGGTAGTGAATCATGACTTTAAAGGTAATAAAATGACTTTTAATGATGAGAAAGAATATTGTAAATGGCTATTTGATGAAAAACATAAAGATTACACTGTATTGGCTCATTACGGAAAAAGTTTTGATTTCCAGTTTTTAGCTAAATATTGTTTCAAAAATAAGATTAAAGTATTTACTATATACCAAGGAAATAAACTCATGTATATGAAGACTGAAGACTATAATATCAAGTTTATAGACTCTATTAACTTTACATTGATTCCACTCAGAGATTTTCCAAAGACATTCGGTTTAACACAGAGCTAGCTAAAGGTTATTTTCCTCATTTATTCAACACTGTTGAAAATCAAAATTATATAGGTAAATACCCTCATGAAGACTATTACGGTTATCAGTCTATGACAATAAAACAAAGAGAAACCTTTATGGAATGGTATGAAACAGTAAAAGATGAAATTTTTGATTTTCGAAAAGAAATTATGAAATACTGTGATTCTGACGTTTATATCCTGAGAAGAGGATGCTTAGAAATGAGGAAATTATTTCTGAAAATTGCTGATATTGATCCATTTCGATATGTTACTCTAGCAGGTGTTTGTATGGCTATATATAGGAGTAAATTTTTGAAAGAGGGTACTATAGCTATAGATGAAGATATAAAACAAGATGTTTATAGTAAGAAATCAATTGCTTGGTTAGATTATCTATCTGATAAACATAATATTAATATACAACATGCTTTGAACGGTGGAGAGAAAAACTAAGATTAGGAAACAAAACATATAAAGTAGATGGTTTTTATGAAAATACAGTCTATCAATTCCAAGGATGTCACTGGCACGGATGTTTGAGATGCAATAGAGAGTCTACTATCAATAAACAAAATCAAATATGCATGAAAGATTTATATGAAAAAACAAAAAATAAATAAGAAAATATTAGATGCTGGATATGAGTTGTTTCAGATTTGGGAGTGTGATTTCGATAACGATAAAGAAATTAAAAAATATATAAAAAAAGAATGGAAAAGAGAGTTTGTAACTCCTTTAAATCCTAGAGATGCCTTTTATGGAGGTAGATGTGAACCCACAACTCTAAAGTATGAAATGAAAGAGAAGGAGAAAAAGGTAGATATATATCGACGTATGTTCACTCTATCCAACCGTAAATTTTTTCGATTATTATCCTATAGGACACCCCGAAAAGATATATAATCCTAAAAAATTTAGTAAAAAATGGTATGGTTTTATCAAATGTAAGGTACTTCCACCTCGAAAGCTTTATCATCCTGTACTTCCTTATAAAAAAGAATAACTAGTATTTAGTTTGTGTAAATCGTGCTCCAAAACCATTAAATGTAAGCACAAGAATGAAGTTGGTAAACCCAAATCAGCTGTAGAGAAAAAGAAATGTAAAGAGTGCTATGAAATCAGAAATAAGGAATGTAATCATACAGATGAGGAGAGAAGCTTCATAGGAACATGGACAACTACTGAAGTCAAACTGGCTATTCAGAAAGGATATGAAATTTTGAATGTATATGAAGTTTGGAATTTTAATTCGAAATCTAAAGATTTATTTAGAGATTATGTCAAAATGTTTTTGAAAATTAAACTAGAAACTGATGATAAATGGAACTTCAAAACTGAAGAAGAATATAGGAGATATGTGAAGGAAAAATTAGATATAGAATTGGGAAAAATAGAGAAAAATCCTGGATTGAGATTCATAGCAAAGATTTGTTTAAATTCCTTGTGGGGTAAGTTTGAACAAAGAAAAAACATGCAACAAACCGAATATGTCATGGAATTGGAAGACTTTTATAGAATTGTATTAAATGATGCCATTAAAGATTTAAATATGATATTTTTGAAAGATGATTGTGTAGAAATGCAATACAAGATGAAGGATGAATATGCCAAAGATAACTTTAATACAAACGTATATGTAGCTGCATTTACTACCAGTTCAGCTAGAATTAGATTGTATGAAATTATGGATAAATTAGGTTGATTGATTGAATATTAACGTCGCACTGTTCAGCTACACGAGGGCTTTTGGCGACGGACCACGTAATTTTGAACCATGGTCAAGTGACGTGGACGACACCTGAGCTGGCACCCCCCTCTCCTAACTACCACACCACACCAACGGGAGGACGTTTCAGCTCTCGACAGATTTAACGTGCATCGCTGCCCTACACGGCGGGTCTTTAGTGGTACTGTGCTCGAACCCGTGACAAAGCAAGCCACGGTCCGATACCTATACCACTCGGCTACCGCGGCCATGGATAATTTAGGAGATAAGGTCTTGTATTCTGATACAGACAGTATTATGTATATATATAGATGATGGAACCAATACAATAGAGATAGGTTGCATGTGTTGGGTGAATGGACAGATGAGTTGGAAAAAGATCAATATATACAACATTGAATATCTCCGGCTAGTAAGACTATGTTTATCGATTGAATAATGGAAAAGTTAAAGGTAAAGTGAAAGGCTTCAAAATGAGTTATGAGAGTGAAACTAAGCTGAATTTTGAGGAAAGAATGAAAATAATAACCGGAGAAACCGAAAGTATAGATATAAAAATAAATCAATTTAAAATTCAAAAAGATAGAAATATCAAAGTAAATACAATGACAAAGAAATACATGTCTGGATTTGATAAACGAAGAATTTTAGATAACTTTGATACTGTTCCATTTGGATTTTAAAAATGAAATATAATAAATGGAATCTTTCAAGGACCTGATGGATAAACTCAGAAATGATTATCATGATATTGACATCACCACTATAGCTAGCTTATGTGATGATTTGCATAATATTTACCTTTAATACAATAGAAGTTTTTATGAAATTTATCAACTAATTTCGAATTATTTAGATATATTAGAGAATATGACTGACTACGATGAAACTGTAATAAAAGCCAAATCTATGTTTTAAAAAGTGAAATGGTTTTATGTGCACCATTGTGCTTTTGAAAAGCTTTCTAAAAAATGAAATACAATAAATGGACGTTCTGAAAAAGCTCAACGCATCAGGTTCTCTCGAAACCACACCTTTCAAAAAGCTAAATGAACTTGAAATAGATAGAGAATATCAAGTCAATGAAGTAAAACAAATATCCACTAAAAACGGTGAAAAAATAATCGTAGAACTGATGGATGAAGAATGGAAAGACTTTACCGTTTTTCTACCTGAACGGTGTAATAATAAAAAATCTGGATTAACTGAAAAAGAGATTAAACATCTCAATAAATTCTCAGAATTAAAATTTTTATATAAATGCACTAAAGAGTGTGGAAAAGGAAATGAAGCTA
Organism: Trichonephila clavipes; assembly: GCA_019973935.1. Classification (NCBI taxonomy): domain Eukaryota; kingdom Metazoa; phylum Arthropoda; class Arachnida; order Araneae; family Nephilidae; genus Trichonephila; species Trichonephila clavipes. Next base: position 2,094,054 of record BMAU01005089.1, on the reverse strand, counting down.
ATTTATTTGAATTTAGACTTTAAAAATATTGGTTTACATAACCTTTATAAAAACGTTAACCCATAAATGGAAATGTTGAAAAAACTCAAAGCTGTTGGATCACCCAAAACTATACCATTCAAACCATTCAATGAACTTGAAATAGGTAAACGATATTCCGTAAAGGAAATAAAAAAAATATCAACTAAGTATGGAAACGAAAAAATCATTATAAATTCAGATGACTTTTTTATTTGTTTACCTGAAAGATTTAATGAAGAACTGAGTAATGAGATTATCTAAAAACAATAAAAAAATTTAAAGTTTGGATTTGCATATAGTGGCAAAGAGATATTTGAAAACGGTAAATTTAAACATCATTTTTCTTTTATTCTTTAATTTTTTATGTAAAAAGAAGACGTCTCTCTTTTCGAGGGACGTCTTTTTTTTCGCATTTTTCAAAATTTTTTAGCGTTTTTTTAAGATTTTTAGTGATTTTCAGTCTAACTTTAGTCTAAAAGTGGTCTAAATTCTTCATTTTTTGCATTTTTTTAACCCTATTTTTGGCACAGATCTTGTCAATTTCTATGGTTTTTTGAGGTCCGAAAAAAAAAAAAATGAGTGAAAAAAAAAACGATGAAAAAAATGAAATTTTGCTAAAAAAAAAAATGAATAAAAAATCTTAAAAACGATTAGTTTTGTGTAAAAATGATGAAATATACTACTTTGATTAAACTAGCAAGATTGAGTCTAAATTTTGGTGTTCGAACGAGGAAAATGTCTGAAAAACCAACGAATAAAAATTCGATCGATATTTCAAACCTTCTGGAGTAACAGTTACAAATTCATGCCTCACCTAAAAAAAAAGAATTAAATTATAACAAACACTGGCTTTAATTTCAACAATTTGGCCACTACGGCAAAATCATACTTCTTTCTTTGGTTATTAATTTTACCAGTCATTATCCAATATAGGAAAAAATAAGCAAAACTTACAACACTTAATTTTGTATTAGCAATTTATAACAATTCCGCTGAGTATCTTATGCCCAATACACAGATTTTATTATACGATTATAGGAAAGAACAGAATATAAAAAGTGAAGAAAAAATACAGCATATTACGTCATAAACAAACATGGATTTTCCTAACTGAAAATTAAAACAAAGACTGAAGTCCTTTACCTCCTCATAAAATACTACTAGCATTTTTGACCATTCAGTAATAAATGAAAAATTTTAAGATAAAAGGACAATGGCTTTGGTTCTAAATCTGTATGTGAAAAGAAATACATTCCTAAAAATCACAAATATTGATTGCATAAGAACTCTGTAATCAATATTTAATGTATATTGCATAATTAATTTTGAACTTCATATTTGTGCAGATTATACCAATTGATAAACCTTTTATACAGCTTAAAAGTGAAATTGAAAAATGTGTAAATCATTTGTATATTAGCATAATTTTTTCTAAAATGCTGTAGCTATTCAACCAAATGGCAACTTTTGATGTAATTCAATAAAAATAAGCTTTAAAAATATTATGCTAACCTACTTTTTTGGTAATAAAGTAGGTCTAAAAAGGGATAAAACGTAAACATTTTTAAAAAGAGTTTGTTCAGTAAAACGGTAGAGTTTTACTTAAAGAAAACTTGGGAAAAAATTACTCATTTGTAAAATTTTTAATATTTACACAGGGAAGGACAATTTAAACTCTGAAAAACATCGAAACCAAAAAATTGACATCAAACATTTTGTAGCTAATGTTGATACATAAATATAAAGACATGGAATACTATGATTCAAAGAGTGAAAAGTACATAAAATCTTTCTAGAGAATAAATACAATTTACCCTCCTCCTTCTCTTTCCTTATTCTGATGAAATTACTTGAAACTCAACTTTAAAAATACTGTTCAGAATAAATAATAATGAAAACATGCTTACTTTATTACGTGGAAGATAAGAAAGCAAAAACTTTCCAGGATATGGGTGTGAAGCAGATATATAGTAATGGATCTTGTTGGCAACTTTTTTCTTCTCTTCAAAGAGTATTCGCTCCATCTCCTCTCTCTTGCCACCATTAGCATTAACAAAATAACGAAAGTTTAATAAATCCCGAGCATAACCAGCCATTGGTTGAATATGTCTAGCTATAATTTCATCCAAATCTTCAAAAGACTACAAAGAAAAGTATGTAATGAATAAAAATTTATTTACATGCATTTTTGTATCAAAATTTTTTCTGAAATACTTTCGTAGAAAATAATTTAATGCGCTTTTGTCTTTTTAATCCTAGGGACTTTTTTAATTACAAACCCTAAATTATTTTAAATTGCTCATCTCAATTTTTAAGTAATACTTTTACATTAATTTTTTTATTACTCACACAGACTGTTACATGTGCAATAAATACTAATAATCTTATACACAGTAAAGCTAGTTCATTAGCAGAGGATTTGATAAAAGTTTTTCAATATAAAAATTAGTTTATGATATTCAATTTTAATTAATATACATACACTGTGATAAATATAATAAAATTTCATCTCTAATAATTGATTTATATCAACAAGTTTCAAACTCTTATTTTATTCACACTAGTATTTAATTCATTCTGAGCTTACTCTTAATAGTACACTACAAACGGACCTCTCTCCACTGGTAAATATGATATACATTTCAAGGTTACATTAAGACCAATTCTAATGCACTGCTTCATGCACATAATATAAGCAAATATGATAGTTCAATGTATTAACAATTTATGAATGTTTTTTTTTTGCTTCACTTTTCAAAATGTGAAAAAATTTTCAACACGTAATTTTACATTCAGAACAGCAGAATTTTAGATAAATACATGGCTCCTAATATCTAATTGAACAATGTCGCTTTAAAGTTGTAATAATATTTAAGAAAAAACATGATTCCACCTTTTTATTAACTTGAAATAGCATCCAATGATCAAAATCAAGACATTTACTGTAATACGAGAAAAGCAGTAAATTTACATACTGGATCGCATACTATACTTCTTTACTAAATACCACACTAAAGCCATTCAATTTGTATTCTACTACATACAAATTCTATGATTTTAAATCACACAGAGAGAGATGAATTTGATACAGGTTTTACCTAAAATGGTACCTCATTTAACTGAATCTCAATGTCAATCATACCCAAGATTTCATATTTAATTTGTAAAATAATATATTATACATGATGATCTTAAATGAAATGAACTATCAAACACATTTTCTTTAAATTGTGAAAAATTCAGAGTTCAATACACATTACATACAGGCAACAAATAACCTTGAGCTTCAAAAACTAGAATTCATTACAAAAAAAGTTAAAACAAATGTATTAACCTCTGTTCCAATAAGTAAAGAATGGCCCAAACTGAAATCATTTTCTTTGCCTTCTTCTTTAACATCAATATGCTGATTTATACCATCTGTAACTTTCCATGTCACCGTAAGACGGTTGCTACCCTAAAATTAAAAAGGCACAAGAATATTAAAAATTTTATTATATAATTAAAATTTTAAAAAATTATGGGGTAGAGAACTAATAAAAGAAACTTACCTTACTACTAGGTCTTATAATCACATCTCCCTGATCCATAGTTTGAAGAAGTTTATGGGCTTCTGTGAAATCCACATTTTTAAATGATGGATGAACAATGACACGCTTTAGGTACACTACAAGATGAAGGAACATAATATTAAAACATTGAAAAATGTCACCCAATTTTTATTCATTTTTCACTGATACACCAGATTTATGAATCAAGTTACAGATTTGTTCTTTTCTTGTGACTAAAAAACAATCAAGCCACAAGAGCATTCACTTTGATATTTTGCTCTACAAACTTACCTTACACCAAATGAAGATTTTGAAATCCTGTAACACAATTTAATATGCAGAAATCTCCATTATTCTCTATAGGTATTTCTCAAACTGTGATATGAATACATAAAGTAATTGAAGAAGAGATATCTCAGAAAAATGGTAAGTGCTCTACCAAGTAAAATTTTTTAAAAAAGAAAACTATTGTGCATTTTAATTATGGTTTTTTAATTCATAGAAAAAACCTAAACATGCTCTTATTTTTTAGTAAATTAAATAGTAACTAGCTATTCAATAAAAGAGATAGCTTTATACTGTTGAAACCATAACGAATACCATAAACAAATTTCAATATATCTAAGAAATGTTTGAAAAAAAATCATAAAAGGATATGGTATTTATTATAAGTATTTTTAAAATCTAGGTAAAATCTTTATAAACTTTATTTCCTGTTGGACCAAGAAATAATTTCACAAATCTCCCAAGCAATATTAATTAGGAAAAAAAAAACTGAAAACATAAGAATACAAGAGGGGTAGAGAGAAATGGGTTATAAAAAATGGGATAGACTTTGAAGCATCCTTTAAACACAATGAGAATCAAATAAATCTGGTGGAAATAATCTTGACATGTCTGAGCTAGCATAGCAAACTTAATAGCCATCAGACCTTTTAATGCAGTGACTCCCAAAGTGGCCTATATCGACCGCCAGGGTCCATGACGACCTGTAAGGGATCCATGTCAGAATAATTTGGGGGTCCATGAGGCATAAATGAGGGTCTATGATAGTGGTTCACATTAAACCAGACCGTGAGTTTCATTTTTAAAGAAAATTTAATCAAATAGAAACCAGATTTTACCTATTTAACAGATTTTTTTTTTTTACTAAATTTAAGGAGATTAATTTGAAATTACAAGGTGACAGCATAAATTTTATTAAAACAAGGACCATAATTTCAGTATTTCTAGCCAGAATTGAGCTAAAAGAGTATAATATTCGACATCAAGAATTTTCCTAGTTTCTCAATTGATCATAGACAATCTGTCAGGAGAATGTTTTAATCTATGTTTAACATTAAATAACTTTATTCAGATTTTGAAAATAGGTTTAAGAATGCTTAGACTATGATGATTACCACAGTAGGCAATTAATTCATATTATTACATTGGGAAAAAAATAAATATGTTACATGATCGAAATAGGCAGTAACGCAAATGTTGAAGAAAAGTTTAAAAATGGATGTCAGCAATTTTGGCTATAAAAAGACATCCCTGTTATTTACCTCAAATTATGGAGTATTTTGAGAAAGTTTTTAATTGCTTTTCCAAGTGAGGAGTTTCAGTCCAGTTACCAATCTCCAAAATAAAAAAAGGAAAAAAAGACTGGACACTAGTATATAACCAAGAAGGTTTAGAGTTAATCTTGACAATATTCAAATCAAATGTTGAAAATTTGTTATTGAAACACCAGATTCATCCCTTACATTAAAAACATGTTTTTTGATTACTTATTTTATGCATTAATTAAATTTTAATTAGTGTTTCTTAAGTTTTAAATGCTATACTTAACTGAAGCTAAAAATTTAAATCTTTTAAATTAAGTAGCTCAATACCAGCTGTCAAAAACACACATTGCCAAAATTTAATATTAGGTAAGCAGGAATCTATGAGACAAAAAGTTCTAGCATTTTCCTTTACTATTAAATAATTTCAGAAAATGAACCAGGCTTCTGACCAGTTGAATAAAAGAAAAAGTTGGCGAGTGAAAGCTGATGGAGAATACAACAAAGACCACGGATTTATCATAAATTGTAAATAAATATCCTTTGAGCCAGTCCTGTTAATTTATAAACAGAACTTATAACTGAATTTAAAATGTTTTAACCAAGAAAAAAGTGCTTATTGATGTAAAAAATTATTTCCAAAGACCACCATAAAGCAAAATATTTTAGAAGTACATTAGACTGTTTATAGTAACAAGGAATACATAGATATAAAGTTCCACTATTTTCTGTAACAATTTTAAGAGAAATCATATCTTTAATTTGAACTTCATGGAGAACAAAATATTATTTTTTATCAATAAATGTATAATTAAGAAGATGTTGATACATCCTTCAATTATTTTAAAATATATTTTTCTTTAAAAATAAAAAGCAGCAAAAGCAGACATTAACTCAATTTTCTTTTATGCATTTAAACATTAAATTAAAGTGTGCATTCTAAAGGTTTAAATTAAAATGAATAATTTTACACAAATGTGAGAATAAATTTAAAGAACAATTTAAATATAACTGTCAATATCATTAAATCTCACCTTGTCGATTTTGCTTTTTAGCATTATCATCTGCAGTTTTCATGTCTTTTTCTTCAAATTCATTATCATAGTACACATCTTTAGGGGGTCTGAAAAAGAAAAATGGCATTAGAAATAAAAATGGTGGCATTCACATACAACAAAATAAAATAAACTTTACCGACTAATTTAAGAAAAAAATACAATAAAATTCTTGGTATAGCATGATAAAATATATCCAAGAGAGTTTTATAAATATCAAAACTTTTAACTAACATACCTCCAGTCATTGTTTTTATCAGCTAAATCAGATGATTTACATGTCAGATCTACAGCAAATCTTTCAATGTCTATTTTAGTTATTCTGGCATGAAGTGTCATTCCAATCTAAAAGAAAAATATTTCAAAAATTTAAGTTTTTCAACAATTTTATAATTAAGTGCAATTCTACAACAGCAATATATTCAGAGACTTTTTTTTAATAACTTAAAATTCATATTATAATTTTAAATACATAATTTAAGATATTTTACAAGTTTTTTTTTTAAATTTAATGGTATATAACAATAATCAGGAAAACATTCATAAGATAAATATCTGCATATTAAAAATAAGGAAATGATAAAAAGATTTTTAATGGCACTTGTCATGGATTTTTTTAATTTTAAGAAGAAAAGTGTCAATTTCCAGTAAAAATAGGTATCATTACTAAAAATAAGATTTTTAATAATGAAAAATTATAATTTAAAATGGTTTTATATAATACCAATTACAAATCAAATATTTCCCAAGCATTTTGAAGCAATGGGACAAAATATTAGTAAAATAGCAAATATTTGATTTGAAATTTGACAAAATACATATCTTTGTAGAATCTCTTTTCCATAACTTACTTTAACTCTGTCTTCAGGATTAGTGACATGTTTATCACTTATCATTTTGGTTGGAATAAAACCAGAAATTCCATTATCTAGCCTCACTCTTACACCCATTGCTTGACCAGGACAACTTTCATTATCAAAATGACTCCAAACCTAAAATGCAAATATAATCTTGAATTGCTGCTTCTTACATTGAAAAAAAAGAGGATTTGCAGACATGTAAGAACATATTTTTGTAAAAAAAAAAAAGGTTGTCATTTTATTTCTATTAATTTTTTACAGTATCATTTTTGAAGCCTTCCCAATATGCAATGCAGACTGATTAGTGCACGTTTCACAATAAATCATGTAACACCTTCTATCAGATGTGCTTTTTATGAGAATAACAATGTATGACTGTTTTCAACGGGTCATTTGTTTTTGATCCCTACCCCGAGGTTTGGTAAATATTATCCAAGAGTTGATAATGCACATTTCCATCCGCCTGAAAACTGGCTAATATTTTTTATATACATATATCTGAGTAATTGTGTCATTTCAATGGTAAACTTCAGGAAAATTTGCATTTCTTAAAAAGTTGTACTGGAATAAGTTGATTCTCTATAACCACTAATAATCTTTATTACACCTAGAGACATTCTAAAATTGTGATGTTCCCTCAGAGAGGGCAATGAAATGCAAAGGTTTAAATCACATATATTTAATCATCTATAAGCCACCATTGATTCTAGGCCGCAACCCAAACTCTCAACATGCTTTTGAGAAGAAAAAAATAGTTTTATTGATAGCTGATGTCCAGGCTATTGAAACAAATTAAATGTGAACTAATAAGAAGTGAATAATTTGTCTCATCAAAATTAAAAAAATTTTAATTTTAAAATAAACTTGTAATTGCTATGTGAGTAATATGTACAATTTTCCTGTATTCAATTCTAAGCCGTATCCTATTTTCAGTAGCATTAACATTGTGAAAAAAAGAGCAGCTTAGATTCGAATAAATATGGCAGATCAACAACAGAAGTTTTTTCTTGATGCTTGGAAACAACAACAAAAAAAAAACCATAAACATGACAGTAAAAATTATATCTTTTTGCTACAAAAATTTCCCCTTATGTACCCCCTTGTATACTACATTAAGTTACCTTCAGTTTTACAAAAAATTATGATTTAAAAAATTGCAACATAGAAACTACAAGCTTTTAGTCATTAAACTTGAAAAAAAAATGTTAAAAATGTTTTTTTCAAAAGGAATGCCTACTTATTACATGTTGAATTCTTATAAAATACCTACATGTTGTTTTGAAACACTATTTTAATACACAATCAACCTATAAAGTGGTTAAATGTTTAGAACTGATAAATAAAAATGAACACAATAAATAATAAAAGAAAAGGCATACTTACATCACTAAGTTCAGGAAAATCTTTCTTTAAGCAAAAGGGACATTGCCATAGACCAGTCTCGTCATTTCGAATAGGGTTAGCATTTTCTAGCTGGTCTTTTCTGGCTTTTCTTCTTGCAATGCCAACAACTGCTACAAGGACAAGTTTTCCTAGAAAGACAAATGTTACGTCAACAATTACTTTTAAAAAATCAACACCCTCTTTAATAATATAATAGGGGTGAATAAAATATTCAAATTCTTACCAATGTAGAATGTCTCAGGAACTTCTTTGGTGAGCATATTGAAAACTTCTTCAGCATTTGGTGATTTGTATGGAGTCCTCAGATCTTTATATTTGTGATTTAATTCCGCTCTGATATCATACAAAGTAATACTTTTATTGCCATAGCCTTGCCTTTCTAATTCTTCAGCAAAGGCATCCAAATCAAGATCCTAAGTTACAATTTACATTAAACAAGCAATAGATTTTATTTAAATATTTTTTTAAAAAAAATATAGACTTCATTTAATAATTAATCAAAGAAATTCAATCATGGAAAATATATCAATCAGAAAATAATGAATTATCATAGATCAATTATATTTATGATTAAAAAAAGTTTAACTTGAGAAAAAAATTCGATTTTAAATTTTAAGACATTTATTACTTACATTTTAATTTAAGTAATAAACCAAAATGTCTTTTCTTAAAAATTAATAAAAAAATATATTGATTATGTTCTATAATCACACAACACTTTATTCTAACCAAATACAAAAACTTAAAATGCTATATGCTTTTAAAATATCTCTAATAAATATAGCATTAAAGTAATTATTCAAAAATTAATTTAATCAGAATCAATCATATTTTACTTTTAATTTCTCTGGATTTTCCAAAATTTCCTCCAAAGCTCCAGCAGGGTTTACATCTTCAGATGTATCGTCATATTCAAGTGCATCTACAGCCATTTTACGTGCCCATTCGTACACTTCTGGATGAACTCGTGAACCATCCAATACTTCAATGTAAGTCTCTGTGCTAAAAAATTATTTTTGAAGTTCATAAGCAAAATGTCATATAGTCAAACATGCATAAAATTTAGCAGTAGAACAAAACATTTAAAAGATATAATTTAGAATTATTGGAAAGCATGCAAAGAAATATACCTGTCAACCAAGGAAGCAGTATCAATTTTTATAAAGCCAGCACAATTAACAAAAACTTTGGGTCCAATTTTGCAGTATGTAACCAACATTGCTCTACTTTCTAATTGTCGATTTGATGCTTTAAGTATCTAAAAAAGTAACAAATCAAGATTAAAAATTAAATTCCTTTCTTAATTTATCTTTTCAGATACAAATGGAAGACATTAGAAATTTCTTACGAAGATCTTTATTATTTTATTCAAAAAACTTAATGATTTTTGATAAAAAAATACATTGTTAAACACATGCACCTTTATTTTGAGCAAACAATGATATATTTTTTATAAATTAAAACTAATAAATACAAGCAGCACTTTTTCTTCAGCTTTTGACAAAAATATTCAACAGTTAATTGAACAACAAAAAGTAGTAAGAGGTGAGGATGAGGGCTCTGCTATTTACCAATGCCTACTTGTAAATTGATGCTCCCACCAAATAATACAAGTTATGTAGTATTATTTACTTTTGTTGGAACTAAAAATCATTTCAAAACATCTTTAATTTATAATATTTTTCATTGAAAATCAAATCCTCTCTATTGTTCTTATGCTTAGTATTAATGAAATTGCAAACTTGCTCATAATTCACATAAATCCACAACCATGAGAGCTTCATTGGGTTTTTTTAACGAACTAGTGTCCAAAATATTTACACAAGTTTCAAAGAAATGCAACTATAATGAACAGTTGAAGTTTACGTCAAATATGCTTTCATTAGAGCTTTATACAGCAAAGCAATTTTCTACCTTTAAAATTATTTTTTAAAAACTATAAACAACCAACAAAGTCAATTGTGTATTTTTTTCCTGCCTCATATTTTTCCAAGATATTGCATTACAGTATTGTTTATGTTGAATTTAATGTAGATTTCTTCATGAAGAAAGGAATAGTATTGCAAAGCCATTCAAAACAAAAGAGTAATGTTGACTTCTGAAATTGTTCCGATTAATGACAATGCTACTTCTCATGGAGCTGCTGTAACACAACAGCTATTGGAGCAATTTAAATAGGACATGTTTGAACTAGAGTTTCTTTCCTGAGAAATTGTAAGATTTCAGTACTTTTTGTATTCCCGGAATCATACTTCATTCCTGGGAATGGCATGGGGTTTAAATAATCTATGAGGTAGCTACTTTTGCATTGATTGTGGTTTTCAACTTTAAATATAAATTATAGCTGTGCTGCTTTGCAATCATTCACCCCAAACTTCCTAGACAGAGGAATGTTCGTTATCCCGGCAGTGCCGTAAAAAGAGAATAATTTCTGAATTAATGAATTTCTAACTTTCAATCAGTTTTAAATTTTAAAATAAAAGGTTGAAATATTTATTAATCTGAACAAAAATCTAAGTAGATATAAAACAATATTGATTTTGCTCTTAATTTTATTTTTATTCAGTTTTATCTTTTTTATTACTCCAGATCTTTATAACTACTATTCAATCTTTGAAGTTTTATGAGCAAACTTGTTATTGTTTAATTTTTAAAGAACAAGAACTTGTCACTATAAAGAAACCCAGAAATGTTTTTTTTTTTGCTTTATTATTTAGTAATTATCAATGGTATATTAATAAAGCAGATATGTACAGCACCATCAATTTTAAATTTAAGTACTTCAGGCAACTTTCTTTCCTTTTTAGTAACATGGATAAATTAAAAAAAAATTATTACTAAGAAGAGCTTGATACTGAATAGCCAAACATGTAAGAATATTAGACTAAAAAAATTAATACAAAGCTAATTAAGGTTACACATTATGGAAGAAACTTAGTCGAAAAAACTGATAAAATGATAAATTCATTAATGAATGAAAGATTATAAGGAATGTAAAATCACTAAAATACTACTAAAAACAAAACATATTTAAACTAAATAAGTGAAAAGCAAAACATTTACTTTTATTAAAGATGTAGCTTTTCGAGGACCAAGACCACATATAAACTGTACTAAATTGGCAGTATGATTAAACTGAACAGCTCTATTAAAATCCACACCAACTTCATTTGTCCTGTTGACAAATTCCAGATAAAGAGCATATAACAAGTCATCTTTATTCACCTCACCCTGAAAGAGAATTTTTTTATTACACTCTCATACGGAAACTATTTATCTCTATTTATCAGCATTTAAATGAAAAAAAAATGTAACACATTTTTTAAAAATGAACATTAACGTTAAAAAAAACTTACTTGCAATGGATGATATTTTAAACATAATATATCTTCATCTGGAGTACATAACTGTGAAAACTCAATAAGAGGATCTTGTAATCGACGACCATTTGATACTGCTTGTCTCAAAAGATGAGGATAATCTCTGTAATCATTCTGTACAAAATAAGAATTCTGTTATTCTATATAAAGTCCAAAAGCCATTTAATATATAATTTTATTTTAAAAAATAATCGTTATCAAAAGTTTAAAAGATCTTTTTAATTTTGTAGTAGCAATTGATATTTAAAAAGCAATGCATTTTACTACAAATATATTAACATTTACTTCTGTAAAAGATACTTTGAACTCGATCACATATATGATTCAAAAGATTTCAACTAATAGCTAATTAACATAGCACTAAGAAGCTACAGGACTACCAGGGATCGACCTTAAAATTTTGAATCATTGTCAAGGGACAACTGAGTTGATGACCTATATTCTAAAATACCACTTAGAACTTTGAGATTTAACAAGCAACAGATTGGGTTTTTAGTGGCCTATCAGGACTGTAACTCATGATTTGCAAGAAATAACGTCGTCCATGAGTTCACTGCCACTACCATACAATTACTATAGTAACTTCAAAAAGACTTTGAATTGCAATCAAATATGATTAAACTTTTATTCATTATTGTGCATGTTAATCATTTACATATACATTTTTCAAAATAAAAGTATTCTTTCTACTTATAATTTTATAAGTAAATTATAACTAAAATTTAATGAACAAATTACAAATGTTATATTAATCAACCTTTATATGCCGCATCATAATCAGAAAGTATCACAAGCTATTGATTGATTAAAACCGAATTTAAAATAAAACATAAAACTGAAGAAAAAATTCAGAAAAAAAAATTTTTCAATAAGATTTATAACATGTTTCATAAATGAATAACATTTAATTTAAAACATGATTTTCGAAAAATTTCATGGTATTTATGCTGATTGTGATTTGTGTACACTATTTTGAGTAGTAAGTTAATTTTTAACATGTTATTGAGAAATAACACAGCTCAGAAAAAAATTAGGCTTTCTGTCAATTTAAAAAAATACTGCATAATTCTTAAGCACGAATTAATATATCCAAAGTTTTAAAACAGGTTATTAGCTTTAACTTCCTATTTTATCTCATAATGCTAATATATTAAGAAAAGAAGAAAATAATTCAGATCTATAGGAAAAAATTCAGCTTTTTAAATCTATTTCTATGCATTAGAAAACAAATCAAGACGAATAGATCTTTTACAAATCTTCATCAGGTACTTGGTGTTAACCAATCACAGCAGTAGTAATCCAAAAACCTTGCTTCTACTGTCTGAAAGGGTTTTGAATGAAACATCTGACCAGCATTATGTATCATGTCTGACTTAAGAAATATGCAGATGTCAAGGGGTAAAAAACATGTGTGATTCTCCAATATAAATGCTACTTCAAGTGAGTTATTAGCAACATTTAGCAATCAAAAAACATATGCTTTTCAATAGCAGACTACGAGTAATCCACTTCAAGTGAGAGTGAGTCATATTCACAATGCACTGTTAAGCAACAGGAGGGCTATTTGCAACGTGACCTCGTAATTTTGAACCATGGTCAAGTGATGGGGAAGATACCAAAGCAGGCACTACCCTTCCATAACATTGGATCCTCAACAGATTTAATGTGCAGTGGCACCCCCAACACAGCAAGTTTCAGCAGAACTAGGCTTGAACCCATGACATGAATCTGTGGCCTTGACCACTAGGTTACCACAGTCACTAATAGACTTCAAATTTAATGAGAATGAATAAGGGAAGGGAGGAAAGGAGAAGGAAGGAAATAGGGTAATTCTACATAAAAGGTTAATTACAAATATTAGAAGTTTCTTTTTTTCCCTCCTCAAGCTCCTGAATGGCATTTTTAATAGCTCTAAACAAAGAAAATTTCTTAATTAAGGAGTAAAACAAGTAGATTGATACATAATTACCAGAAGTATCAACAGTAGTGGTTTAAAATGAGTTAACAGATAAACAAAAGGGAAGGGGAAAATTTAATCTTTTAAAAAAAATTTAATTAATATAGTTATAAATTCTTGTTTTCTAGACATTGCAAGAAATATAGCATAAAATATACATATGAAACGTATTTTAATTTTTCCAACACAAATAATAAAATTTTCAATCACCTCTCCTTTAAGAGAGTTCATATATAATATTCCCAGTTCATTATCCATTAATTCAACAGGAATTGGTGGAAAGCCTTCATTTTGAGCTAAATCATTTATCACATGCTTCACATCCTCAACTATCATCAATGCTTCCCTATAAAAAAAAAATGAAAGTAAATAACTTTTACAACAAATAAAAACATTAACTAAAATAAACTAAAATAATAAATTTAAAAAACCAGGTAAGAATTTAATTTTTTAAAAATTTACCTTGATTCAGCTGCAACAGTCACAACATGAGGTTTCTTTGAAAGAATCAAGTTCCTTAGGGAGTTCAAATCCTTTTCCTATAATCAATAAATTAAAAATGAAATTTGAATTTTTTTTTTTAAAAAAAAAGAGCTGATAAACCATGCAATAAATGCAAGGGAAAATGTATTTTTATGGGTTAGTTTTATTTTTATCGGAACATCTGCTCATGCACCTCAGGGCCCAAGGTTGTGCACAGTAGAACTTGGCCCTCATGGGCTGTTGCACCACTGTGTTAAGTTTTAGTTTATTTTTAACAATTATCAACAATCTTCATTATTTTTCGGCATCAGATTCCATAATACTATGAATGTGATGGTACAAGTGAGTTACTATTAAAAAAAAAGAGAGATAAGAGCAGTGTTCCTCAAACAGAACATATTTGCTGCAGTTTGACCTTTGAACTTACATGCACGGTTAGTTACGTCCTTGCTCTTATGTATTTGTTTTTTCATTTAGGGAAGTACTAGGCCAAGATTTATTTTAATGAGCTATCCCAAACATATAAAGCATAGTGAAAAACGTTTTACATAATTTTTTAGAACATCCATATTGTAATAAATACACTTTTAATCCGAGAGCAGTCACGCTGAGCACAGAGTGCACGAAATCGGTAATTCTGGAAAAACTGTTTAATTGTTACCAATGGCCCTGGCACTATCCTCCTGTTTGACAATCTTAATGTGAACTAAAATATATTTCTCACATATCTCCCTCTTTTTTGGGAGTAGAAAACGTTTTTTCACAATCTTAAGGTACTCGTTTTGTCTGAGTTCCCGATGCGATAACTTTTTTTCCGAAATATATTCTGTGTCCTTGAAAGAAAGTGTGAGTATATTTTCTCTTAATTAAATTATTCACTGGAATCACGACTTTTATTGTGTACTATAGAAATAATTATCAAAAAAGGATTCGGGTGACTAAAAAACCCCGGCTCGACCATTAGTATCGAGTGCGCGCCTGCTCCAGGGTTAAAACATGTTGAAGTCTTTTCGCTTTAAATATTAAAAATGATACAATTATTCTTCATCGGAATTTTTTTTACTGTTCATTATTCAACATAAATTCTAAATGCTAATTCTGTGAGGCTTAAAATTACAGTTAATTATAATTTGAGCAATCATTTAAAAAAAATCATTTTACATTTTTGAAAACATTATCGCGCACTTGGCTTTACACTCTCCTTACAATTCAGTGATTATATCAATAATGTTTTATTTTCTAATAAATAAACTCGTGCAAATAGTGGATACTTCAGCCGGTATATTTTTAATGTATCAGTGCTGCAGCACAGAGTATTTTATAACTAATTAAATAATACTAAATTAAGAACAAGTTTAATAAGTATTAGCGACTTCCATTGTTCTTACAGAGCAAAGTTTTTCAAAGGAATGCTTATGATTAGAAATTGACCTTCTGAGTTATTTTTCTATATTTAGCTGATATTTATATTTTGTCTTCTAAGCAACCACCGCATTTTGCAATATGTTTTAATTTAAAAATTAGAGAAAGGAAAAATAACATAATAATTATCCTATTACTTTTTCTTGCATAAAAGTAACATATACAAAATTTAATACTTATGTCATGAATTTGTACGGTTTATAATAAAGATTGTTGCTTTAGCGTCCAAGTGCATTATTATTGCATTCAGTACATTATTAATGTATAAGGGGGGGCACGATAAAAATTGTAATTGAAAAGGGGGGAGCCAATATTGAAAGTTTGAGAAGCACTGGATAAGAAGATTTCAAGCAAAACATAAATGATTTTTGGATGTAGGTTTGATTATATCTAATTATAAATGTCCAAAATATGGAGAAAATACATGTTTGTGAGAGAATAAGTATGATTGCAGGCTTTGAATGGCAATATCATGATACAGGTGGCAAAAATTCTCACAAGAATAGAAAGGATATGCGATCACCAATGACAAAATCGGTACAAAATCCCACCACAATGTGACAAAAAATATGCATTTGATGAGCAAAAGGGTAGGATCAACGGCTTTGAATAGACATGTTGTAAGAACTGATTCATTATTACCATCACATTTAGAAACGACGTTAAAGATTGAAACAGGTCATAATTTTGAATCACAATCAAGAGAAAAGGACAATATCAGAACTGGCACCCCAGTCTCCAAACTTCCACATCACATAACATAAGGACTTAAAGTCAGTACAGATTTAACAAACATCAGCTTCTCAGCACGACAGGTCTTTAGAGGCATCAAGACTTGAACTTGTAACTCAACAGAAGCAAAGATGCCCATGATTATGACCACTTGATGACAAAGCCCTTAGATGCCTTGAGAAAAATAATGAGAATCCTCATAATGTATGTATTAACCAGAAAGAGTATATAGTAATGAAAAGGTTTTGGAAAAACTCTTGTAAGATGAATGCTTTTCTGTTTATTTCTGTTATTAACTGCAGTAATTACATCACATGTTTATTTATTTTCACAAAATTTATCATTAAAAAATGTTATTTCATGTCAATACAATCCAATTTTGCATTGCTACGGCTATGCATTTGAAAACTGCACTTTTATTACAATTTAGCTTACAATCAAGCAGTGGTGTAAAATAGGATACTATCAAAATCTAAATGTCAAATAAACATTTAAATAACTGTGCATACACACATAATAAAATACATTTTAAATGAAAAATATAGTCTAGATTGAACCACTTTGTATAAAAATTATTACTATGAACTAATTTTTAAATTACAATCACATATTTGTTAAAAAAAAAAGACATTGTTTAATTAATTTTAATGCATTTTCAGTGTCAAATCAACATTACTTCAAAGGAAGATTTTAGCTAATTGTTATTAACAAAACAACATAACTAATTTTACTGGCATTTATCCTGATTTGGATTTTAAATTATTTTCTAAATTCTGAAAAATTAGTCTAATGCATTTATCTTTCTAATAAAAATCACTTTGCATATATTCATGTAGAGATAAAGAACTGATTAAAAAACTAATAATAAAAAAAAAACATACCTTTGACAATCTGTCATCTGGTTTCCATGAATTTTTTCTTTTCATCATATGTGGCAAACGTAAATATTCTGCAACTTCCCCATCACCATCAAGCAACGCACAGAAAGCCGGAACATCCCTAATTGATATTCAAAAAATTATGCAGCTAAATTCTTAAATAGAAAGAAAAGACTGCTCTTTCATAAAAATGGTTCTTCCAACAATAGCTTTCAAATAATTCATATGTAAAAAATGCAAGGAAAGAAATATCATTAATGAAACTAAAAGTCAAGATTCCTATTTGCAACTTAAACTTAAAAATTCCTAACAGCTCATCATTCATTAATGATGTCAGGTATCTTAACTATAAGCAGAATGAAAATATTTTATCTTTGGTTAGCATGATACATATAATGATGATAAATGCATATAATTATTTTTAACTTTCAAAGCAACAAAAAAAAAAAAGGGGGGAAGAACAGTTAAAACTTTTCAACTAAATCATATCTTACACAAATGTTACAGTAAACCTTAACTTATAAATTTTAAAAATATCAAATCAAAATAATTCTGTAGTTAAGATAAAAATTTAACTTCACAAAGCATAACTTAGTGAATCATATATATATATATAAGAATGATCTTGCTCATTTATTTAAATTTACCTTTCTACTGAATAAGCTATTGAAAGCACTCGGACACCTTCTCGAGTGTCAAAATCATCTTCTTCCTCAATTTGAGGTTCTACTTGATATGGAGCCACTTTAAGCCAGTTATACAGTTTTCTACAGCAGGCCTATAAAAAAGGATTCAATATTTTCAATTTCTTTTTTAAAACTTTCAATTAATATTACAAAAATAAAACTATTGAGAACAACACAAAAAAGTATAGAAAATTTCATTTAAAAAATTCCATAAATTATGGGTACTTACACATATACCATCAACTAAGTTGCCAAATGCCACAATATGGAGAAAATAGTAGGAAAATGTTAAAATGCAATAATCTGGATTATGCATGCTTGAAAATAATTACATAGTTTATTAATTTGTTACATTATTCTTCTCTTACTTTTAAGAAAAACAATTAAAATTTGGAGTATATTTTCTAGAAGAGAACATTGTGAAGCATTTCTAAAAATGAATGTCTAATACATAAGTTCCCAAAGCATTATAGGGTTTAGCAAAATGGTAAAACACACATTGTGAAACTGCAAAACAGCATTTAAGATAAATTTATGTGGTGTCATTATATACATTTGCACACAAAATATATAGTTCTTATTAGGTTTTGTTTATTTTGTGTATAAATGTTTTTTAATATGGTATTTAATCTTTCTAAGTCTTTGTCAATTTATTTGAAATCGGCTAACACAGAAAGAGAAATTAATGGGAATTTGTTTTTGTGCATATGAGGAAGCAAAGACAAAATCTGGCAAAATTGGTTGACCGTAAAATTTTAAGTACCAAATTATGTACTATGAATTTCACTTCTAAAACAGTTAACTTACCTTGATAACTCCTTCTTTGGCTTCATTTAACAGACGTAATCTGAGTTCTTTTTGAAATGTAGGGTATAAAATGTTTGTTAAAGCCATTTCTAATGCTTCAAATCTTTGCACATTCCATTCTAGAACATTTTTACTGTATTCATCCTGTATAGGAAACAGAATAAAATTTGAAAAATCAGTATAAAATTCTTTTTGATTGTTTATTAACAAGACTCTTCAAAGTAACATAAGGGCCATTGGATAGAGACCTCACAATTTCAAACTTCTATCAAGTGACAAGAAAAACATATGAGCTTGCACTTCACTCTCCAGACTTCCATACCATGCCAATGCGAGGACTTCGAGCCTCAACAAATTTAACGTGCAACCAGCACTTGGAACTCATAACTTGACAGAAACAATACCAGCTACAAGTTCATGACTATGTGTGTGACCATTTCTCCATAAAAAATTCTTAAAACATATATATATATATATATAATAACTTTCATGAAGAAAAAAAATGTACGTACACGTTCATATAATACCCTTATTTCTTCTAAATATCCATGCAAACTATCATTGCTACCTTGCTTATCCATGGCAATATCTATAGTAAGAAAACCATCCCTTTCAGCCTAGAAAGTAAATATGCTTGATTAAGATACAAAAGAAATTTTTATAAAATATAAACCATCACTTTCAATAATTACAAAAAAAAAAAAAAAAAAAAAAAAAATATGAATAATAAAAGGCAAGTTGAATAATAAAAAAAAAGTATTTGCTATATACTAAAAATATATAGCAAACACTTTAAGGTAACAAATAATTATTTTACCACTTTTAAATCTATGTATTTCTTCAGAAAAAAAGAATTAATACAAAGTCAATTATAAATTTTTAAAATAATGAAAATTTCCTTTGAAGAGGAAAATTTTACCATTGTAAGTTTTAAAAACTGATCTCCTCTCAAATCTTGAACAGGTTTATTTTTCAGATACTTAAAACTATAACATGGATGATTTTCATCAATTTCCTGAAAACAAAATATTTATTTATTCACAACAACACAGTTAACTATCAGTTATTAAAAGAACTTATAAGAAATGAAATATTTTATTATATTAGGCATTAATTTGTTATAACAGTAACTCAAATTCAATAATATAATTTTAAAGAATAGATACACAGACTACATTATGTCCTTATTCAATTATTTATAAAAATTAGATTATGAAGGACACAAAAAGAAAAATACTATTAATTTAATAGAACAGGAACTGAAAATTCAAAGCAAAAAAAAAAAAAAAAAAAAAAACGAAGAGGGAAATTTTAAAATAAAAAGATCATGTATCATGGGGCTAGGGTAAAATTCCTAAGCAAAATTTTTTTAAAAAAATATCAAATATTTACTTATTGTTCTTGTAAATATATAAAAGGAAAATAAACTCAATGTTATCTTATGAGCCACACTTTCTCAATACAATATAGAAATTTCACTGAAGAACATTAAAAAAATGGATATTACAAAACCTTGATATTTACCTTTATTCCTTTTTTAGTGGGTTTTACGCTAATTTTAGCTCTTTCAAAATATGTTTGCCTGATACATTTTCGAACAGCTGGTTCCCTAGCAATCTGTGTAGCTACCATATATTTTGCAGCTTTCAAACAATCTTCAGCAGTGGGGAAACGCCTATAATTAAGCAAAAAAGATATTGGCAAAAGTAACTATTGTGAGTAGGCTTTTACAAATTGTATCAGGCATATTAAAATTTCAAGCAAAATATTACAAGTTATGATTGTTTATGCCTCTTGAATATAAAGAATTTTCTGTGACCACAAGACACTACCTGTGTGAAAACAGTGACACTAGGGATCAAATTGAGTAACTATTCTTGAGCAGTTAAAGAGTTAAGATATATTCTTAATTTTAAAATTTCACTCAATACTTTCTTGTTCTTAAACCTCTCATTACTGGAAAAGCAAAGCACTGGAAGGCACATTACCATTGTTCCTAAACCCATTTAATTAATTACAATGAAACATGCATGCTATATTAAATTCACATATGCTTAAAAGATAGAATATCCAATGCCGAAAGTCGAAACCAGGCAAATTTTGGGGTAAAAGGAATCAGAGCTGGAGTCACTAAAACATGTAGACTTTTGACTTTCAATTTTTGTTGGTTAATTTGAATTTGAATGAAATTAAGGGCTAAGAACTAAGGATGAAATTAAGAATTTTTTTAGAAGATATAAATAACCCTAATGTTTTTCTAACAGAAAGACTACGGAATGATTTTGCTGAATTGGAAAACTTTTTCTACACTGTATATTATAGCCATAAAAAAAAGCTATAATCTGAACCTTTATCAACAGGAGGCTTATTTTTGCAAGAATGGAAAAACCTGATATTTGTTCTTTTTAAAATAATTGTTTATTTCCTCAATGAAGAAGAAAACTAGTTTGCTAAACAATAAGATCTTGATGGATCCAATACACTGATTTTTGTAGTATGGACAAATTAAAAAAGCAAAGAAAGCCATCTATGAACTTTCACAAAGATTAAAATTATTCTCAGAACAATTGGAATATTCAAATTGGGACAGTCAGACTGCAAACATTACAATTGAATTTGCAATCTATTGTCCTCTTTTAATGATGAATTAGATTGAGAAAAATTTGGATAATATCTAAAAGGCTAAGGCAAATCAAATGAAAAGAAAGAACTAAGAACCTTTAGATATAAAAATGAAAAAATACAAACAAGATCTCTACACAGTTTTTGAAGAAAGAAAAATATAATTGCTCTTGCAAGACAACCTCCTTTAGAAATTACACAAATTTATCCTGAAAAGTTCTTCCTCCCACTAAAAATTAGTGCGGAAAGACTTCTCAGCTCTGAAATTTATCACATTGGATTATTAATCCTCTATCAGAGAAGTTCTTGCCAAAGCTATACTGTTTCTCAGAAATTACTAATGCCAGTTTTTCCACTTGATAATAAATGGTAATTAATATAAATAATCTGTTATGCCATCAATTTTTTTTGTGGCTTCTTTTACGCATAAAAATGGAATTTTAAGCTTAAAAATTCCATGAGTCGGAGTCGATTATTTTCCATACCAACTCTTCAGCTTTGTCAAATACAAGTTTTGAAATTCAAGTGCTTTAATTACAAGCAAATTTTGAAGAATATTTTAAATTTAATTACATAGAGATTATACATACAAGGTAGTTAAAACTAAATTCCTCTCATATGCAGCTAAAATGGGTGAGCAGATTGCCATTAAATTTGGTATATAAACTATAAGAGACATTTTCAAAAAACTTTGTTTTAAAAAAAAGCATAGTTAAAAAAATGTTCATTCGATGAGCTTTGTGTAGAAAAAAAGTAAATTTCACAAAGGACAAGAACCCATAAGAAATATAAATTACTTGAACATTAGACCAGTTTTTTTAACCATGTCCTTGAATCTCATTAAATAAAGGTAGGGTAATTGATAACAGTATATTTGGACTGCATGGGGAAAAATTCAGTTCATTAAAAATAGGTACCAATTAATGAGAAGCATTAATAATGAAGATCAGTTCTTAACAAAAAACTTATCAAATGTATTTTATCCAGTATTATAAAACCCGGACACCTTCAAAGCTTGGCGAGCTACATTCAGAAGTACAGTGTCGACAAAGAAACAAAGTTTACATAAGCATTCAGACACCCTCTGGCGGTTACAACAAGAATTTCGTTAGGGAATTCTTAACAAATGTAACAGCTTTTATTTACCTGTAAAAATTTCTATGTACTGCTTTTATGACTGTGTTCAACTGAAGTCTGCAACAGAACTAGAACAAGTTTATAAATCTTTTGTTT
The DNA here is from genome assembly GCA_019973935.1 of Trichonephila clavipes. NCBI lineage: Eukaryota > Metazoa > Arthropoda > Arachnida > Araneae > Nephilidae > Trichonephila > Trichonephila clavipes. Next base: position 2,071,416 of record BMAU01005089.1, on the reverse strand, counting down.
GCAATTGTTCAAATTGATCCTGCATTATGTATGGGTCATTTCTTTTGTTAAATTTGCCATTTTCCCATGAAAAGCATCACTTAGTGGACACATGTTTATCTCATCCCTTTTTTAAAATTCCCTGAGCACATCTCATGTACAATCTGTGTACTATTTGCTTACTTGTGCTTAGTAGCAGCATGCTATTTATAGAAGAAATTTAATTAATATTACTTTGTACATATTGTACATAATAAATGTAACTTCCTTTTTATTCTAGTAATTTGAACCAGGTTATACATTTCAAGCATTATTTCTAACTTTTGAAGATCATTTCATCAAGTACAACCTAAGTGACCCTTATTTTTACATTTCCAATACTGATTAGAATTTCATAATAGAATTTTACATCTTTTTTCTCTGGATAGGTTTTGCATCATCCAATACTAAAGAGATTACATATATAATGAAAATTGAATAAGTAAATATTTTTCAAAGAACTTTTAAAATTCATAGACATTCTGTAGTATCTTCACATAATTCTTTGTCCTAAAGTAAATAATTTAAATCAAAAATAATTCTTTTTTTTTAAAAAAAAAATTATGTTTATAAAATCAAACTTTAAATGCATATATATTTTTGAAAAATACAATTTTTAGCAACTTACTTGCAAACATAATCCGATGCCACTTCTTTTGGTTCAACAGGATACTGGTCCACTTCATGCCTCGAATAATTATCTCTCAAATTTTCAGCAAACTGCTCAGCAGTAAGACCAAATTTCTTAGCTAAGCCATCTGAAATATAATTTAAGTTCAAGTGAATTAGCGGTTCTTGAAATAAATGTTGTACATAAATTTTGTTCAAAAATTTCGAATGGTTGAAAATTTATTTAAAAGTTAAATAAAAGTTGCTGTTGATTATATAACATTCATACTTAGAATACTTCATAGACATAAATAAATTTTACAAAATATATTACATTAAAATTAATAACCATAAAATAGGGAAATTTATTTTATCTGACACAGGAAGGGAGGGGGGGGTATCCCCTGTCTGCTGAGCTGCAAACCAACCCTTATTAAACAAATTATACAACTCTGTTCCTACTCATTGCTCAAATTGTAAAACTGTATTATATGTATTAGGTAGTTCTTTCTCCATACAATTTCTTAGTGCTCCTCTTCAGTTAAATTCATCACTGAAGCTGCATTGTCTAACACTTTATTGATAAAATTCTCGGATTTTGATAAACCTGCAGCTTTTCCAGCCTCCTGGAAAGATGAGTATTTAGTTTCTTTGATTGATAATGAGTCTTCGTATGAGACAATGCTTTTCTTCTCCTGCAATGATTCATGTCTGCAATAGTTTGCAATAATGTACTATCACAATCATATTGGCAACATTATATGGAACGAAAGACATGGCTGCCAATTCAGTACTTATGACACACGTGAAATTGGCGTTGCCAACTTGGCAAGTTATCTTGAACATTGGCATTGTTGCGATCATACATAATAAAGTTATAACAGCATCACAAAAAACTTTTTATACATACAGAGAAATGAAATCTGATTTAATTCAAGTTAACTTTGTTTAACAATTAACAAATTTATAAAAATTGTACAAATATTTAATTAGACAGCACCATACACAGATTTGAACAATGTGTTATTATCTTCTAAAATAGATTAATTTTAATATAAATTAGAAAGTATAGAAAAACTGCTATTCAGCAATTTGTTCATGTGTATGCACATGTCTAACTGAATTAGAAAATAACATAAAAACCAGTTCAATAGTAGGAGATAAGAATTCTCTATTGATCTTGATGAAATGAAAAGACTGAAAATCAAACACAAATTGAGGCAGCCTAATAGTAAACATAACAAGTATTAATTATAATTTAATAGAAGGCAAATCATATTAAAAATTGTAATAATTTCAAAGATGATCATTTGAGTCTATTTTAGTCTTTATAATCAGTATTTATCGGTAGTTGAATTTATTTAATTTTATAGAAATTGAACTGAATGAGCAGAATTAACCAGAATATTGATGTGTAGGAAAAAGATATTTATTTCAAATTAATCCAAAGACACCCACACACAAAAAAAGAAAACAATGATAATAAATTTTTCAGTAGAAATCATTCTTTTATATAGTAAAGTTTATATAAAAAAACTTTTCAATGAATCTAGATTTAAAATAAATACATTTACAAACTTACCAAGACCACACTCTTTGCAAATACTGTAAGTATTCTTGTGAGGCATATGTTTAACTTTAGTATTTTCTTGCTCTTTATCTGTTTCTTGTTCAGTTTCTATTTCTTTTTCTTTTGCCTCTTTCTTTTTCAGAGCTTCTTTCATAGCAGGAACATCCACGCCATAATATAACATAAAATGACCATAACAGTCCTGAACTTCTTCCACTGCTTGAGATTTCTTTAACCTATAAATACAAAAATTTGAGTGTGTGAGCGTATTGAGTAAAGCATATATGTTTCAACACATTCTTAAATAAAGAAACATTTGATTTTTTTTTCAAAATAAATATTTAAAAGATTATTGAACTGACAAATTAATAAATGCAAACCTTAAAACAAAGAAAATATTCAAAACATATGTAATATTGTTATTTTGAGGTTGGAGATCTCACTCCAAAATTTAAAAAACCCACGAGAATGTTGAATTATATTTTGAATTTGATACATACATATTGTTTAAAATATAATTTTAAGTCTATAATTTGCCTGCTTCTTAACTACTTTATTCAAGATACACACAGTAAAATGCTGTTTAAAACAATTGTCAAAAATTTTTAAAAATAAGTTTGATTTTTAAATTCATTTAATTCAAAAATTATATTCAAATAGCCCTTAGCACTTTATATTAATATCCACTTAATAATTATTTTTAGAACTTTTTCTTAATTTGTATCATAAAATATGCATACAAAAAAAAACACTCAAGCATGCAGATTAATAAAAACCTGGAAATTACAAATTAAAAACTTTTTCATTGCTATCTTCAAAATATATATTAAGTACATACCTCAAAATGTCGCTATGTTCTAAAGTTCGTAGTCCCTCTGAAACTGGTTTGTCAGGGTCAGCCATAACTGAATCACATTGATATTGTTGCATATTTTCAAAGAGTTTAGCAAGATTATTCTTTCTTATCCTTAACTGGCACCACTAACATTAAAGAATAGAAACAAATGTAACAAAGTATAAAATTAAAATGAGGAGAAAAAAATGCCACTAATTTTTTAGAGATTGACTTCTCTAAAGAATGAATACTAAATATGTTTCATATATATTGTAATCCTCCTCAAAATATTCAAAATTAAACACATCATTCATTAAACACAGCATATTTAAACCCCATCTATAAAATAAGTATTAAAATCATTACATGATATTTCTAAGATTTTTAGGAATACAGAATTAAGCATTAAACACATTCAGTGATAAATATAATTTCCTTATTCTGAACCTTCCATTGCCCCATTTTTTTTTTAAGTATCAGAAAACTATTACAGTTATTTTGTAAAACTATATTTACACAATTACAAAAATAATATAATCAGACTTTATAAGAAATAAAATGCGGTGACAGAGAGGAAATAAGAAAATATTACAAATACAGGGAAAAAATTACACAACTTAATCGAAGTATTGTAGCAAAATGTATATCTAGAATGATAAATCATTACAATCCTAATAAAGTAACTCATTATAAATCTTATCAATTTCATTTTACAAAAAAGGGCAGTAAAAAATTAAGCAAAGTTTATATTATCAATCAAATAAATTGCTTTTAAAACATCTTACAATTAAAAAATCATAATACAAATTTACAAATATGAAACTTACCTTTTCATCCCATTTATAAACTGTCCATAAGTCATTAATATTTAAATCTGGTTCTACATACTCTTTTCTGTAGAATGCAATAAAAGGTACCTATTCATAATTTTTAAAAAAAGTTAGCTAAATTTCAAAAAATTACAAAAGAAAATTAAAGACATTTGCAGTATAAAAATGAATTTTTAACTCACCACGAAAAAAAGAATAAACATTTAAAACTTATTTATAAATGTATTTAGTTTCAAAATATATTTGTAATTTATCTAATTTTTAGGAATCTATATTCAAGTTTTTAAGAATCTATATTCTTTCCTTTTCTTAATTTCTCTGGAGCTGGTCACTTTTACAACAAAATAATACTAAAGATAGGAATAAGAAAGAGGATAACTAATTTCAAAATGATACACACTTTGCAAACTGAACTCAAAATCTATAAGATAAATTTTATAAACTGAATAGCATTGATTCAAAATAAATTTAAAAAATTTCCTATAACAAAATATAAAATTTGAAATTCTTAAAATTTCAAAACATAATCAAAATTTTTAACAATGAATTACATTTAAAATACCTCAAACTGCTGGTTTCGAATGAATTTCAATGCTTCTCTGATTTTTCCCACAGCACTAGGATTTTTACGTCCAGCAATGGGCTGATGTCCAGTACCAGAGTGTTCACCTTCTTGAATTGAAATTGTATTAATACTAAATGCTTGCTTATAAATCCATTCAGCTTCCTCCGCAATTTCATCTTCTTCTGCTTCTGTTACAGGAGTTCCTCGAAGCTATTAAAAATGTACATGGCATGTTAGTTATAACAGAAGACATATAAAATCATATAATCCTCAAAAATTTCTTTAAAACATGTATAGATAAAAAAAAAGTTTTAAATATCCATTAAAATAATAGATATACGATAAAAAATATAAATTTATAGCTTCAAAATGGAGATAGCCAAAAATATATAATGTAATAAAAAATATTTAACTATTTAAATCAATAAAATACAATTAGTTAAATATATTACAGGTTTAAATTTTTAAAAAACTATCTCCAAGTCAAAAATTTAACTAAATTTATGCTTAAGTATAAAACAAATTTAACAAATATATGCTTCAAAACTATCGTTAATAAAAATAATTATCCATCTAAAAATATTTATTTCTTGTTTTGAAAGTATCACAAGCAATAATATTAATAGACATATGGCCTTATATTATAATTTAGCCTTTCATATAATTAATTAAATAAATATTTGCATAATTTATTCCTATTCACTAATTTCCCAACATTTCTAGTAAGTACAAATTTAAAAGACAAATAAAAACAAAATCCAGAACAGAATAGAAAATAATTATAATCTATGTGTGTGAAAACTTGTGAAGAATAAGATATTTTCTAACCTGAAATCTTTCTGGAAGATCAGCAAGTCTTATACTTGCATCACGATCAGTAAGATGACTCCTTTCAATTTCAATAGGTTCAAATACCTAACAATTGACAAAAAGACAAAAAAAAAACATTATTGCAAAGTATTTTTGTTATAGTATAATCATACGCTAAAAAGTAATAAACAAAAAAGCCTCTAAAACACTCTATTAATAGTACTTAAGAGAAGACATAGTTAAAGTAGGTATTTAAAGTCATAAATTGAAATTTTGAAAAATTAAAAAAAATTCTACAGAAAACTGCACAAAGTACAAAAAATTGCATCACAAGTAGCAATCAAGGTTCAACTAGGGAAAACAGTAACTAAGCTGCAAACATCTGTTGCACAAACAGCTGAAAACTATAGAAAAAGAATGAGTCTTAAATAGTTCGAATTACAAAATTCTTTAATGCATTTCCTTAAGTGGAACTTAAAAAAAAAGCTTTTTAACACAAGTTGTGACAAAAAGGTGTGTACATGCCCACTTCATTCTTTGTCAACAAAACTTGATAATAACTAAATAACAATATAATTTCACATGCTGTAAGTGAAAATAAAAACTGTAATATTTAGTATCAGGCTATCAGCAATATTTAGAGTGTACACCCTTGGCATTGATGACAAATGCACAACTGGTGATTAACACAATTAATTTCAGATAGATTCAAAGGCTATTTCATAGCAACAAACTCGCGTACCATAACCAGGCTATTGCAAAGCAGTAAAATTACAGTGCTGTGGCCACTTTTTTACCAGTGGATTCGGAAAATTCAGATGAAGATGACAGTAAACAAAATATGCAAAATAACCAATATGCATTGCTTCTGTATATGATATTTACCCCTTTGGCTCTAAGGCAAAGACCTGAGTTATCCTGGAAAATATATTCCGAAATAGATCTATGGTAGTATTTAATATAAGACAAAATATTCCCCAGAAAAAAAGCATTTGTACACCCATGCATTCCCAGCACTTTGGGACAAATTTGAGTCTTTCCAATACTTGGTACAGAAATATCCTCACACCATCTCACATGTTTCTTTCTAACTACACATAACACAGTGAGTGTTAAATTCTTTAGGGTTTTGATAGACTACCTGCTGAACACTTGGCCCACTGAGGTTCAATTTTAATTCTTCTGGGAATATAACTGTCTTTCATTCCTTGGAAGTTCATTTTTCATATGGTTTGGCTTCCTTTCTGCAACCAGTAGAGCAGGGATGGCGAACCAGTGGCACATGACACAATATTTTGGGCACACCATCAATCAAAACAGTTTGCATTTTAGTTCAAAATAACAAAGTTTACTATGAAGTATTACGAACAAACGTGGGTGATCGGTCGCAGGGCGCACACACGTTTGTGTCTTGCCTTAGTTATGCAGTGAGTAATTGCTAATGATACAAAATATGTTTATGCATAGCATAGTCAATTTCGTCGACAAATATTTTAAAAGTTTATTTATGTTATATATATGATTTTTAACTGTTATTAAACATGGCTAGCTCACGTTAAAAACAAAGTGCAAGATAGTTAGTGCAACAGAGAATTTCAAAATTGGTGAACCAAAAAATTTGGCACAATTAGTAAATGTGACAAAACGGTGAGTGTTTTAAGTTCTAGAACAGTAGTATGTAGAATATTGTTTGTAAAATAGCATTTTGAAACAAATCCCAAATCCTTTTGTCAAAAAAGTGAACCAGAGTAAAAAAAGTTAATTGCCTAGAAACCATTTGGCAGATGACTCCAGTTCAGCATGCATTCTGCTAAAAGTAACATTTTATAATCATAATATGTATTTGTCGTCTAATGTGCAACAACAAAAGTCACACTAATGTTACTTTAATTTGAAAATTGCATGTATAACTAAAACATTTACTACTATACAGTGCAAAATATGTTTTTCAAATAAATAAAGTCACACTAAATGTTACATCTAAACCTCATTAAACATTTCTTCAGAAAAAATGGCACGTTGATTCATAAAGGTTCGCATGCAGTATATGGTCACTAAAAATCAAACATTTACTGCTTACACTATACAGTGCCTGAAATTTAATCTATGTTTTGTTTTCTGCACTTGAATAAATAAAAACTGCTTGTTTTGAGCCAGTTTCATTTTCATCAGAAAATAAAACACATTGGTTAATTATGCAGATTCTTTTGATTTCAGACAGTTTTATGCTGATTTTTAGTAATTAGTTTTATTATTTTCCCAATAAATCAAAATTATTTGATGGTACATCTAAACCTCATTAAACATTTCTTCAGAAAAAATGGCACGTTGATTCATAAAGGTTCGCCACTCCTGCAGTAGAGGCTTTTTTCATGGTCAGAAGAGCTTCCTATAGTTTCCCTTGAAATCAAACATCTGCATATAGTACTGCTTACACTCATTCCACGTTCACGATTCCCATGCCTGAGATCTATTTAATCTACTTTTATGTGGCTCCTGTTTTCTGCACTTGTGGTGCAACCGATTTCTTTTGGCATCCACTTATAAACTGCTTGTTTACTGAGCCAGTTTCATGGAATTTCATCAGAAAATAAAACACATTGGTTAATTATGCAGATTCTTTTGATTTCAGACATAAACAAAAACTTTTGTCAGACAATGCTTCCACAACAATTTTCTTATGCGAGGTTAGCTCCACTTATGCTGCTATCGCCTTAACATACAAATGGAAATGCTTACTCTCTGCTAACTTGTATGGCATAGACAGGCTGGACCAATCACCAGTAATTTGCAGGTGCTGATGTAACTTTACATTTGACTGTATAATCTTCCCATTATTTTAAAATATTTTTGCAAGTTTGTTCATTAAAATAAGGATGCTATTTCTTTTACATATCTCTAATTAAAATGATTCTAATCCAAGAATAAAGATCAATGTCATCCATGAAATTAAAATTATAAATTATCTGGTTGTGGATACTTACGTCAAAAATGCTTTTCTTGGTTCCATGCTTACGAGAACCTTTTTTTCGTCTTGGACGTGCTTCTCCGACCTCTTCATCTTCCTCCTCTTCATACTGTTAACAATAGATTAGAAATCATATATAATAATATATTTTTATATTTTCCTTCTTTATTTATTAACCTTAATTCAGAATCAACACCAGAATACAAATTTGAATTTTAATAAAAATTCAATATTTTACTTACATCCTCATCAATTTCATCTTCATCATATTCATCTTCTTGAGCAAAATCTTTATAGTCAAAATCTACACCAAAAATTTCTTGAGCTTCTTGCAAGGCACTAAACATTGAAAAAATATTTAGAAAAATATATTTTTCCCTAGTAACTTCATTAACATTTTGTAACATTAATTTATAATGCAAAAATTTCATACAAAAAATATGACATTCTAATAAACATGTTCAAAATAAGTAATGCATGCAATATAAAAAAAATTATAAATATAAATTATAACAAAAATGAAATGTAAACAGGAAAATATTTTCTTATGCAAATGCTATTTACTTTATTTTAAATTTAGATTTAAAAAATTTTATTCCACACAATTAATATTACTCAAACTTACAATTAACAGCTATGATTGATAACATTAAGATGTACATGAAACAAATATATCATCAGTTTACAGGAAATGTAATTCGACCAAGGATAATTTTAGTCTACTAAATTTGAAAAGGAGTCCAATGAGTGAATGAGTAAATATTAGCAGCACCCTATTCAGCTACATGAGGGCTTTTGGCGACAGACCTCCTAATTTTGAACCATGGTCAAGTGATGAGGACACCACCTGAACTGGCACCCCACCCCCTCCTAACTTCAACCCCAATGAGAGGTTTGAGCCTTGACATATTTAACGTACAGCGGGTCTTCAGCAGTACTAAGCTCAAACTTATGCCATGTCATGAGTTCCTCACCTTGACTACTAGGCTATAGGCCCTAAGAGGGCAAAAGATAAACAGATGGATATTGATTGAGTCATAAAAATATATGCTGTAAAAATTTGACTAAAAATGCAAATTTGCTGTGAAATAAAAAAAATAATAAATGCTAACACCAGTTTAAATGAATTCAATTCTTGTGTTCAAAATATACATCACTTTCTCTAAAATATTTTTGTTCATTTTATTAGGTAACTAATAAGGATTTTCCCAAGCCCCGACAGATTTAACGTACATCGGCCTTTCTACATGGAAGGTCTTCAGTGGCTCATGACACAATGGGCATGATTCAGTGACCTTAACCACTAGGCTACCGTGGCTGCTAAGGAGTCCAGAATTCGTCTTCTAGATTAAACAAACTGGAAAGTATTTTTTTATCATTACCTTTAATTTTTTATTGCAATTTTATTGCTTAATAGCTTAGGAAAAGAATGTTTCCTTAAAAAAATTTTACAATTTGTGTATAATCTGAAAAAAAAATTTTTTTTTCTCAATGTCAAAATATATATTAAATACAGCTATGAGATGTTTTTTAGTAATGCTGTTCTAGTGTACTAAAAATTAATACATGGAATTGTATATTTAATATAAAATCATGTTTTTTAAATTTTATAATCAATGATATTTTTAAGACATTTCTTTCTACGTCTATTTGATATTTTATGTATCTCATTCCCAACCATTCTTTTTCATTGTTATACTTAATTATTATACTTTTTTGCTGCCACAAAGTCTTCATAAGTAATTACTCTATGAGTTGTTAATCATTCTTTATTACAGAACTGATGGGAAATAAAATGACATGAAGATATTCTATGCACATTACATATAAATGTTTTTTATAAATTATTAGTATCTCCACACACATACAGCAAAGGCATACAATGTGCCTTTGAAAGAAATTTTGAAAAAACATTTTTATTAATTGTCCCACTGTAAGAATTATTTCTTCTCCATAAATACTTTTCTAAAAACTGAGTAAATAACAGTGGCGTGTAATTCAAATACTTACGCATCATTATATTTTATGTGCCTTTTCTTCTTTGCTTTTGAAATTGGTTGACCATCATCATCAACAATAAAATCAGATTCATCTATAAACAAACATATGATTATCATTATAAACATGAGTAAAGACTTACAAGAAAAATTTTCTATTTTTAAACAACTGAAAATCTATTCAGGTTTTATTAACATTTTAAACAAAACAAATAAAGTTGTTTAATTCTACAAAATTTTAACCTATAATCTTCTTTAAAAAAAATTTAATTTCTTTAAACTACTAATTTAAATAAATCCCTATAATGCTATCAAAACATACCTGATTCTCCTTCAGACTCTTCTAAGGCATCTTGTGTATCATACGTGGGTAAGCGAGAAGCATCATCATCACATTCCTAATGAAAATTTTTTTTTATATTAAATACATGCATAAATGTCAGCTTAATCCACATGCTAAGCAGTTGTCAAGGGGAATGAATATTTAAATTCCTCTTTTTAACCTACCATATCATCTCCTTCAAACAATTCATTGGCAATTGCTTCTCTATCATCAACTTCTCTGTCATCATCTGCTTCGTTATCACTTTCTTCATCTTCAATACGTCTTAAACGTTTAAACTTTTTCTTCTAAAAAAAGGAAAGGAAAAATATTGAGTGTTTCATGGTCTAACATGCCCTTTTCACATATAAAATTTGTTAAACAACTAATTTAATTAATGCAATATGAATAACCGTACTCTTATAGATAACACTATTTTTGTTTTATCCATAGCAGTAATTAATAATATTGCAGTATTAAAATATAATATGAATTAATTATAATAGATACATAAAAAAACATCAAATTGCATATCTCCAATTTTCTTTAAAATCTAATTCTAAAAAAGAATTAAATAATCCTATTGTTGATTAACAACAATAGGATTATTCAATTCTTTCCAGAGTGTCATAGATGCGAGGCTGATCAGGCCTCCCCAAGTCATATACGTAATTGTTTGAGTTTTACTTTTGATGAGGTTTTAAGAAATCTCATTTTATATCTGAATTTCTTGGGAGATTTTTGGTTTTGTGGAGATGGTGTAGCTGGGATAAGAAACAACAAATAACCCTATTCAATGTTTTAATTTAAGAATTATTTGCAATTTGAACTTTTAAAATTTAAATTTTTATTACTTGAGCATTTGGAGAAGAAAAAAGTATTGTTTAAAAAAAGTCCATTCAATGAGAAAAGGGAAATGTTACTTCACACACAAACTTACCTAAATTTTAAAGATAAACAAGCTAATATCTTAAAATAAGAATTTATCCCTCATTAAAATTGTCCTCTTTAGATCTTAAAAATGTAAAAGTTAAATTTTTATTGAATATATAATCCTTTAAAGAATTGAACTCTTACTACTGAATAGTTTAAAATGAGATGTCATCACAATTTGCATTTTAAAAACTGAAAATATTCTTATTGCTTTTACATTTAAAGGGGGGGATTTTAAAGAATTTCCTTTCCTTTTTTAAAGAAATCCTTTTTAAAAAAAAAAGTTGTTAAATGGGGAGAGAAACTGTCATAACATTTGCTAAATTATCAAAATTCCATTTAACCAAATAACAATGTTTACCAGATAAAAGAGTAAATTTAAATTTAAGAAATTCATTCTAAGTTATGCACATGACAAAATAATTTGACTCTCTCATGATAAATTAATAATAAACTACAAAATAATTTCACATTTTAAATGCTATATCCTTTTATTATATTCTGTTTAATTATAATAAAAAAATATGTACAGTATTTAATCTACAGTTTAAACAAACACCATAGCTTTTTATTTATCAAATGTCATTTATTACAATTTGAAATTTAGTATTAGTCAAAATGTAAAATACTTTAAGGTTCAAAAATACAAAACACTACAGTAGTTTAAATTATTGTAATCAATAAATTAACTATTTACTATTTTTATAATAAACTTTTATTTAGACTTTTAGAGTTTAAGTATTGCTGGATTTTTTTTTCACTTCAATTGTAGAGAATTATTATACGCTTAAATATAAATGAATTTTTATCACACATATCTTCAATTATTTTATTAATAGTTAATACTTTTATGTGCATTATCAATCAGTAATTAAATTAAGAAAAAACCTAATATTTTTGTATGTTTGAAATACTTGAAATAAAAATTATATATACACTAAAAATTCAAAATATATAAGCATAAATATTTTAACTTTAATATATATGCAAAGTTACATGAACAAAAACGATTTTTGTACTTACTCTTTGCACTTTCACACCTAAATTTTCCTCTAGTAAATCATAATCTTCATCTTCTAATCCATCATCAAAATCTTCTACAAGAGCATATATAAATAAAATACACAATCATAATACATTTAAAATACAAATACATCAATAAGGATAATTTAAATAATAAGAATATAATTTTAAAAAATATATATGAATCATCCATAGTGATGCATAAGTTTTTTTCCCCTACTAGAATTTTTCCTTATTGAAAAGAAAAGTGTATAAAATTAATTTTTTTTTAATCAAATGCATTTTGTTTATATGATACTAGCCGTTACCCACTCGCTTCACTGGGTATTTCACGATGTCGTATATATGTACACTGTTTACATATATATTAATTATTGATATCTAGCATTAAGAATTTGATTGTATTGAAAAATATATTTATAGCTGTTACACTCTCGCCCCTTGATATAAAAAGAAAATAAATTACAATATCTAATTTCTATTTATATCTAAAATACAAGTAGAAATATTTTTTTCGCTCACTTAACCTAATAATCAAGTGGATTTCCACCAAAGCAACTTTCAGTGGATCTCTACTCCATAACATAAACATGCGTGCTGAATTTCAAATCTAAATCTAACAGAGCAAAAATGGAATTTTTATCATCAATACCTCGTTGACAGCATTCTTAGCGGATTCCAATTCAACAAAAGAGACATGCAAACCAAATTTTATTATTATAGTCTTAGCAGTTCAAAAACTGGAATTTTGTCTATCAATACACCCCAATAACTTTCCCCGCTTCCCCCTGGAGTTGATTTCCGTAAAATCCATTCTTAGTGGAACTCTATTCAACTAAAGAAAAAAATGCTCAACAAATTTCAAGTAAGTGAGTTAAATTCAAAAACAGGAATTTTTCTATAACATGCCTTAATCCCTCGCAAACTCACTCCTTTGGGGGTCCGTTTTCACAAAAATCTTTGTAAAAGGAACTTTATTCCATGAACGGAACATACCTTCTAATTTTCAAGTAGGTGGTTCTATTAGTTGAAAAGTGGAAATATTTATCAAGTACGCCCCTTAATCCCCCTCAGTGACCCTTGGGGATCAATTTTCCGCAAAACTATTTTGTAGCGGATCTCTACACCATAAACTGTACCTTTAATAGTTTAAAAATGAAATAATTATCTATAACGCCCTTAAGCCCCAAATTTTAAGACTGTACGTTTAATAGTTTAAAAATGGAAATAATTATCTATAACGCCCTTAATACTCTACAACGCCCTTGGTAGTCGCAACGCCACTTAGTAAATGCGATTTTCACAAAAAACGCATCTTATAGCGCATCTCTACTCAATGAATGGAATCAGTTTACTAAATTTCGAGATTTTACGTCTAACAGTTTAAAAAAGGAGTTAATTGCTTATAACGCCACCTAATACTTTAGAAATGGAAATAATTATGTATAACTACAACGCCACTTGGGAGTCGATTTTCACAAAACCCATTTTGCAGTGGATCTGTATATTAGTACTCTACAAGGAATCCGCTTTTGCAAATTTCAAGACTGTGCGTCTAATAATTTAAAAATGGAAATAATTATGTATAACGCCCCTTAAGCCCTCGCAACGCCACTTAGGAAATGATTTTCACAAAACCCATCTTATAGCGGATCTCTACATAATGAATGGAATCAGCTTACGAAATTTCGAGATTTTACGTCTAATAGTTTAAAAAAGGAGTTAATTGCCTATACCGCCACTTAATTCTCTACAACGCCACTTGGGAGTCGATTTTCACAAAACCCATTCTGTAGGGGATCTCTACTCTATGAAAGGAATCTGCTTACCAAATTTCAAGACTGTATGTCTAATAGTTTAAAAATGGAAATAATTATGTATAACGCCCCTTAAGCACCCTCAACGCCCCTTGGAGGTCGATTTTTGTAAAAATCATTGTGTAGGGAATCTCTACTTTATGAAAGAAATATGTGTACCAAGTTTCACGACTTTACATCTAGTAGTTTAGTAAAGGAAATAATTATCTATAACGCCCCTTAAACCCTCGTAACGCCCCTTGGGGTTCGAACTTTGCATAATCCGTTCTTAGCTGACGTCTACACCATGAAGGGAACCTACCTACCTACCAAATTTCAAGTTTGTAGGTTTAATAGTTCCGGAGATATCGTGATTAGTCAGTCAGTGAGTGAGTGAGTCGCTTTTCTCCTTTATATACATAGATTTATTCGAATCTACGCTGGAAATTTTTTCTTATGTTAATGCTAATGAAAATTCGGTTTGGCTTAGAATAGAAACATAAAAATTTGTTGGATGGGGGAAATTGAACAAAACACTGATGGTTAGAGTAATTTCAGGTTCATGTATGAATTTAAGATTTAAAATTCTGGTAAAATAATTATCCACATTTTTTTTTATCATTTTAAAATTCGCAAATATCGAATATTGATAAATCTTTTTTATTTTTTCACAAAGATGCGTTGAGAATTTGAGGTGCAGCTTAGATTCAAATAAAAATGGTAAATAGTTTTAAAAACATTTACGGTATGCAAAATGTACTAACAAAACTAAAAGTTGCAAGATAAAATAAAAGCAAAATTCTGTAATTTCAAGATTTTGACATTTGACACTTAGAAAGTTTTTTTTTTTACATTATATTAATGAGTTTAAATGAAGATTTCTATCAAGTTACAAAGTTATAGAAAGGCTCGGTACATTTTGAAAAAAATTTTTTTTTGAACTATCATAGGGAAACATTTAGCAGATTTTCAATAAAAAAATGTGCTTTATTTAAAAATAATATTTGAATTAGAAAGTTTGAATAATTTATTCTTATTGTTTAATACAAAACAGATTAAATTTCAAGCTACTTTAAGTTCTCGTGAAAAGAATTTTGAAAAAAAAGGTTAACTAACCATGTCGCTTTTTTCTCTTACGACCAATATCATCATCTGAATCCTCTTTATCTTCTTCATCTTCTTCCTCATCATCATTAATTAAATCTTTCATCTCCTCCCGTAATTTTTCATCATCTATAAATGCATAATACTTTTAAACATGTACTATTTAAATAGTTGATTGCATGTGTTTAAAATAGATATACACTTTAAACACATAAAATACTTTATTTCATAATTAATTGCATAAAGAAAAAATTGCAATAAGTTTAAAAAAGACAATTTACCATTTGCTCCTTCATCATCCAAAGGTAGCAGAAAGAAGAAAGAAAGGAAACATTTCTATGTTAATTTAGAGCAAAAAATGATAAAATGTTATAACTGAATTCTCATAATCAATACATAATTATAGTAGATTTATTTAAAAAACAGTAGAAAAGTAATAGTATTATAAATTTTTATTAAGAAAAAAAATTGTGAGAATTGCAAATTTAAAAAAAATAGTAGAAGTAATGTGTATTGTCTATTTCCCTTAGCTGTAAATTATTTTGATTTTCAAAACATTGAAACTAACAATGTTACATGAATTAAAATCTCCCTCTAATTCTCTGTTTTATGCAAGTCTAATAAGTTCATAATCCACAAAATATTTTCATTAGGAACTCTGACCATACAAGTAAAGCTTACTACCCATAACAAACTAAAAATTAATAGAATTTCTCACATTAACTTATACAGCCATGATATAATATTTATTAAGTTCCGATAAACAATACAAAGTACTTTTTGCAAAATAACAACTGACAAAGCAAGTTCTTTAAGCAATAAATACACCTTCTGGTGAAACATTTTATCACGGGAATTCACACATATCTACAAACAAGGATTACTGTCCAAAGAAATCCCCATTCAATGTTATGCATTGTTAAACATGCACAATGACAATTTTTCAGTAATGGAAACAAAAAGTAATTCGTGGGTATCAGATCAGGGAAGTAGAGGGGATATGCAAGTGACACAATCCCTTCTTTGGCTTGAAATTGGTGTACAATGTGGGTTCACTTTGGGTCATGCATTATGAAGTAGGAATCATGAAGCCTTTACTGTATACTGAGGCCTCAGTCACTATGTTCGGTTCACATGGCAATCTAAAATTTCAATGCATGTGCAAAACAGAATTTGCACAATGATAATAAACAATCCATATGTGTGTGCACTAGATTTATATCTTTGAACTTTTGTATAAATTATGTTACACAAATTAATTTTCTTTTATATATTTAATGAACACTGATGTAGCTAGTCCTGAGTGGGCTTGTTTTGAAATTTCTTGGGGGTCTTTTATTGAAAATGAGAGCTCTTTGAATGGGACTATTGATAACATTTTATGAATTTTGCTTACACACTTGGGAGCCTTGTATCATTAATACAACTGATATGGCGATAGCTATGCCTCTGTTAATCAATAGAAAGGATATGAATACGCCTATTTCCCTTCTGAATATATTTCCACATCTCATTATAATTATTTTTTGTATTAATAAGATGTATGTGTTCCTTCTAACATAAATCTTATTTAAAATAATGTGTGTAGGTTCTAAAATTCGGTTATGCATAATTCTCGTGTATATTGCATTATGCTAAAGTATGTTTTAATGAAGTAAAAACAGAGAATCAGGAGCCAGTTTTCAAAAAAAGAAAGCTTTAAAAGAAATTCTTTTTACAAAACATTTAACATTTTGATTATTTTAAAGTTGATTAATGCATCAATAATTAAGGAGGAAAGGAATTTCATTGCATAAAAAGACATTTTTTTTAACATTTGCTTTAATTATATTTTGTTAAAAAATTATGCTGCAAAGCGTCTAAGAATTAATTTAATAATACTGTTGATTTCTTTTAAAAATTCTTATAAAAGCAAATATATTAACCATCATCTTCCTCTTCATCATCATCTTCATCATCCTCTACTTTACGCTTTCTATTAATTATTTCATCTTCCGATTCTTCAGCCTCGCTGTCTACAAAATCAGCCATTTATGATCGTACTGAAAATATACAAATGAATATATTATTGTCAAACAAACAAACAAAACAAAAACTTTTTCATTTTATAAGAAAAAGAAAAAAATGTATTAAGTTAAAAATACCAGTTCACTTAGGAATTTTCATTATAATTAATTAGTAGTATAACTTAGCCATTACTGAAATGTACATTATAATTCTCCAAATGAACATTGATACAAAATTACAAATAAAATATTATACAGCTTAGAAAGAAGATATAATAAAAGGAAAGAATTTATTTCATACTTTAAATTATTCAAGTTTCATATTTTTAGTTTACCTTACAAGGTTACAAGAAGAAGGATGTTCATTATAATGTCATATCTTCCATAACAATAGCAAAAACATGTAGCATACATTTAATAGCTCTTTGACAGCACAAAATATCGTGTGTTAGAATAAAAAACAGAAGTAAAGTAATTCTTCAAATCAAGGATTATTAAATTACACCCACTTTACAAAACAAAGCCCTTTCATTTTTCAATTTTGCATCTGATCTTTAAAAACTTCAATAAGCCCCAATTATATCGATTCTTTAAGAATATATATATTTATTTTGTGGAAACAATAGTTTTATAAAAATATTCAGAGAAGAATAAAGGTTTTAACAGATATTGAAAAGGGATATGTACACAGTAACATTTTTAGATTTCTGGTGGTCCTGAGCTCATATACAAAATTAAACCTACTTACAACCCTTTGAGTAGACAGCATATGTTGTCAAATACTCATACAAACAGTAAAAAAATAAATGTGCGTAACTAACAATTTCACAAAGCTAAGCTCAAACCAAATGCTACCTTTCAACTAAATAAATACATGATGAATGAATGGTGGCACATTGTGATAGGCATTTAGTCTTACCACTGCTGCCAGTTGGCATTTAGTCCAAAATTCCTAGTTTTTTTTAGGAACAGCATTAGATGATTTTAATTATTTGGATAATGATCTTACCGAAGCTGAGTCGAGAATGAGACAAAGCCCTTTCAGCAAAATAATTATTCAACTACATTTATAAAAAAAAATACACATACAAAAGGTAATAAACCAGTTAGAATAAACTGATGTCAAGAATAAGACCAAGTAATAATCTTCAAATACACAATTGCTTTAAAATTGTTTAGACCTTTTTATTGTGCAAGCTTTAAAAGCTTTAAAGGTAGTCGCATACATTTAAGAGCATCTCAACTTTTAAAGATAAAGCCCAATTTTTTTCATGCCGAATTTATTATCTCCTTAACTGCCAATTAAAAGAAATGCGATTTGCTTCCCAGTGCCACCATTTTTCACATAGGCACACATATCGAACATATTGGAGAGGAGAAGATGGCACAAAAAAGCAAATTTTTCTTTGAAAGTGTGAGTGGTTGAGGGCAACACTGCAAAGGTCATTTCATTTCATTCCAAAGCCATCAAAATAGTTTTACTGATATCAGCACAAAAACAAAACAAAAAAAAAGAATTGTACTTTGGAGGGTCAGATATACATCCCGGGCGCTTAACATGCCAGTTGAGCCAGAGGGCACTTATGCCAGCAGCACTTAAGAGGTTAAATAATGAAAGCAACCCATACAGCAAAATGATCTGCCATAAATGATACCAAATGTTCAAAAGGAATTCCCAGTTTTTTTTAATTCATCCATTAGAAACCACAATCAAATATGGAATTGCAGAAAGACTGAATTACATTTTGCAGGATTAAATTATTTTTGTTATCCTATGCCAGATTCGAGCATGATTAGTATCAATTTATGATGGTCAGCTCAATACAATTCAGGAACACAGTAAAAGATACACTGATTTTTACAGAAAGACAATAAAAGATACAATGATTTTTAGCAGCATTAGCTGCTGCCATGTTGCCAAATCTTACACTTGCCTTTAGCATTGCATAAAAGGCAAGTTGAGGAATCTACTAAACCATACATATAAAGGTGTTTCATGAGGTAGTCTTGTCCAATTTTAATTCTTAAGGAATTCAAACTCTTACTTCTCACAGAATCCCAGATATTCTCTCAAATGTGAGCTTTAAATTTAGCACTGATTATTTATTACTTCAGCACTTTGATAAAAAAAAAACATGAAGATCAAGTTGGGGAAAGGTCAGAGCCAGACTTGGCCAGTATGACAGCTAACTCATTATCCACGATTCCATTGTAGAGTAAAACCGCAACGAATTAAACATACAAAAATTGACAACTAAGCACAAGTTCATTGTTTGAAAGTAGGACTGAAGATATTGTTTTAATAGTGGCTTGTGAATCAATGAATATTACAATGTGATCAAAGTAAGTGATCACAAAAGGATACAATTTGCAGCAAAAAGACTGCTTCATATATTTAATAATAGACCCTTTTTTCCTAAAAGATACTTTACATTTACTCATAGAATATGTCTTGGTCCATGCACATCCATACTTCTTGGTAAATTCAGACTTTGAAAACATTTTCCCCAAAAAAAAAAGAGGACTGGAATGATCAACTGCAATCAAATAGAATGTTATATTCTACATTAAAAAATGTAAAGAGTACTTCAGCACTGATTACATTTAACCTGACATCACTCTTGAAAAACGATACAAAATAATGGGCAATATCATATCAGCCATCATGACGAATGCATAAATCAGTAAAACATGTCAGAAAAAAAGCATACTCTCCCTCCTTTTTTAAGATATGTTAACACTGTTGAATTCCTTTTTATTAAATTTTTCATATGTATGAGAGTATACTATTTTGACTTTGTTATGTATACCTCGTTAACAAATAAAAACAAATTTTTCTGCAATATGAAGCATAAGAAATAAACACGTGTGTTAAGTATAAAATGAGTTCAATTCCATGAAAACAACAATGCTTTGCTTAATAAACTGTGCATAGTTAGACTGTTAATAGTTAGAAACCAATAGCTAATATATCATATGTAGGAGGAAGAACAAATTTCCAGCTTTTTTAAAACTCAATGGCAAAGAGTTCTACGGTTTTTGTCTAAATATTTTTCAATTATGAATATAAAACCCTAAATAAGAGCTGTAAGGGAGAAAATAGTTTGCAAATGACTGAAATTTTACAAAAATGCATAAAAATAAATGATCTAGAGGTAAAAGCATAATGAAAGGCTGAATGGTGTAAATTTTACGTGTAAAGCATAAATGTTGGCAAGTATAATGTTAGTATATTGTTAGGTATACACGGGAATAAAACATAAGCCCCAATTCTTCATCTTCACCAATTTACTAATCTATGCCCTAACCATTCTTTGAAATAAAACATGTGAACTAATTTAAATTTCAGTTAAAAAATTATGTGTACACATACACACATATGCACACAATTTCAAACAGCACTTTGTATTGTTGTCTATGAAACTAAAAAAAAATGTAAAAAAATTCAGGGATTTTTTTAAAAAATAAGTCTCTGAATGTAGTCAGAAACGTCAAAGTTTTAGAGTACTACATACTTTGTAACATTTTTAAGCAGGGATTCATTATAAATCTGCCCATCCGTGAAGTTTTAAATTTGTTTATTTAAAATAAATAAAATTAAGCCACATTAAAATTTTAAAGGTACATTCTTTTTAAAATATATATGTTTTGAAAACATAAAATATCTTAATTCTGCAAATTTGGAAAGAATATCCATTTGATTTCCTATGTTTGATTTGATATTTTCTGTGCTGTCTGTTTTAGAAACCACATTTTTTCCACAATTTTCGTCCCTTATCACCATTTTGGAAACCACATTTTTTAACTTGTTTTTGTCTCTGCCATTTTGAAAAACACAGTTTTTTCCCTTGGCGCTAAACAGATAAGGAGGTAATTATTTTACCCTGTAATGATTTTGTTAGCAACCTTTAGTAATTTTTACATTATAAAATACTTTAGATGCTGCTTTAATAAAATAATATTACAGAAACTACAGAATGATAAATCAATATCAAGCTTTCACAATTACAATAATACTATGAAATTTTTTTTCATACACCATTTACACAATTTTATCACTGTTACTTATTCATCCACTGTGCTGTTATAAAAAAAAAGTACAGTAAGATTTTTTTTTTTTTTGCATTATTACTCCAATCAATGACAGTAACAATGCAAATGTCTGATTGCTAGCCCTTTATCCAACAGTCTTACCCAATGATACAAAAAAAAAAAAAAAACTAATTCCATATCCTCTTCCATTTATAACTTTTTGGCTATCTAAATAATATCCACAGTAACAAAAAATTGTTCACACTTATGTATTAACATCACCACAGTCAAATTTACGCCCTGTGAATTGCGCCATTTTCCAACAAAGTCTAATTGATTAAAAAATTTTTTCAAATAAAACATGCAAGATTTTTTTGTTTTGATATCATGGTGTGATTCACGTGGCACAAATTTTGCTGCAGTGATGCTAATACTGGTTCGTTTTGCGATTACATTTGAAAATCTTTATAAAGTGCAATTTGTATTTCTTGTTATTAAAAGAGAACTATGACATTCTAATTTAATAATAAATTGTGAATTGTTACAAAAAAAATGCAATGACACTTAACATTTGACTAGGAAGTAGAATCGATATAAAGATCATAGACCATAAGTTAAATCACGATTAAGTAAAACTTTGATAATTACATGAAACATTGAAAAAAAACTGAAAATTTTAGTAGTTTACACTAATTTTCTTTACATTAACTTATTCTAAGTCATAGAAAATTCATGAAAAGAAATAAGAATGTATTTTAAAGATTTTTTTTTAAAAAAAGTATAAAACTTTCAATTTTGTCTCAGTCCTATAACCCTTTCTTAATTTAGTTTATTTTTTAAAGTAAAATTCATCAATAGGTTTTGAATTACAAATCATCATAACATTGCAATTTTTTTCTCCATATTAAGAAAGAATTATAACATTACATTCTTTTAGAGAAAAAGATATAAAGTACAGTGCATGATTTTTTTTGTAATTGTTAAGCCTATGTGTAATATAATGCAGAATAAATGTGTTCATGCTAAGCCTTTCAGAGTTTCATGCTAAGCCTTTCAGTGTTTCATGCTAAGCCTTTAAAATTAAACCTATCTATTGAAATCCACAAATTTTTTTAAAAAAGAAATACTTTAAAAAGCTCTAAAAAGTACTTTAATTTAAAAAAAAAACAGATCTTAAAAATAATTCACATTTTAAAAAGTCAATGCAATAAAGTTTTCAACTGCATCAGTTCTAAGCACATAAAAAAAATTTCAGAAAATAAGAAAAAAAGGGGAGCTCTACAACTTATTGTATTTGACTGTGGTAATAATGCAATTAAAATCACGTAGTTCTGAACCAATTCAAAAAACTGTTAGGATAACAATCGCATTTCAGATAGGGCAGGCTTTTCAGTACTCGTTGTTTCATCACGTGTACAGAAGACATCATAGAATTTTTGGTCAAAAATACGTACCTAAAGTAATAAGTGGTAGGCATTTCTGATCTACAAAGTTTATATTGATTAACATCGCGATGCGTAAGTAACATTAATGTATTCCCCCTAAAACATTTTTTTAAACATTACTAACTATTTGCACGCTTGAATCAAGAATATTTTAATTTAAAAAATAATATTAAAACTCACTTGCAGCAAGTACACACAACTGATGACAAAAACGTTTCAGATGATCTCAGTCGATAGATAGCAGTTATTGTTTATCAACAATCGCGAAAATTATGCTCAGTAGCATACAAAAATAAATAAAATTCGGGGAAAAATAGAATTAATTATTTAGTTTCAAATAAATAGTATCTTGAAACACTCGCATATAGACAGTCAAAAGTCGTAGTTCACATACGAAGGCTCATAAATTCAGCAATGTGTGTGCTGTTAAGTTGAGTTGTTTCTTATTACAAACGTACATTTTACCATCGCACCTCTGAATAAATGCGGACCCAGTCAGTAAGCAGTGAGCGGTGGAGATCTAGCCAATCAAAAACTTTTGCGCGTTTAACTAACTTAATTTGTGGCGGTGAATCAGGCGTCATTTCATGGTAACATTCCATTTTGCACAAATTGAGCAACTAATTTCTAAATCAATGATTAAAACTGGGATATGTTGTTTGCTTTGATATTTTTAAAATTATTAACAAGTAATATATATAAAAAAAATTTAATCAATTCCTACGTAGGTCAACAAAGAAAATTTTTATTTTAGTTACTTTTTATTAAATGCCGTCAGGGTGGAGTGCTTGGTTTGTCGCTGGTCTTCTGCACCCAAGGTAGTAGCTTCGATCCCGGCCCAAGTCGGTGGATTTTCATGATGCAGAAAATCAACAGTGGCCATGTTGTATGATTATATGGCATGTAAAAGATCCCTAGAGTGTTTGTTTGACTTGGGTCACCTCGTTAAAATTAAAATCCTAGTATAGATTCGCAGCGTCGGAGCCCAGGTGCCTCTCCCTCTAGGGAGAAAACTGGGTTTCAAAATTATCTGCGGTGATTGGTATCCGCCTACATCAGCGATACTCAACCTCCGGCCCACCGGGACTTTTTAAGTGACATGGTTATGCCCTATTGCTTTCAGAAATTCATTTATTCATGAAAATTTGGTGGAAAATTATTTGTTAAGAAATCAAACATATTAATTTACATGTGAAAATTGATATTTTTTTCCTAATTAGTGATAATGGTTAATAGCGGGGTAGTGACCTGTTTATGAGGGGAACTGATTTTTAACAATCTTTCACATTTTGAAAGGGAAAAATATTCGAAAATAGGTTGCTTCAAGACGATCAGGAAGTTGTCTATTTTGTAATGAAAAGCAAGCATGGATCAGTAATTGTTTGATTTGTCACGAAAGTGCTGTATTTAAAAAACAGTAATAAATAGAAATCATCCAATAACACTTTTCCTCAAACATCTCTTTCAAGAGGTGATAAATAGACTTTTCTTGAATAATTTATACAACAGCAAAAAAGGTGTTTGTTTTTGTCAGTGGTATTGTCACAGCGGAAACACAAAGGCACCCTATGAAATTTGTTATATTATTGATAATCATATGAAATCGTTTATTGGTGCAGATATTGTGAAGGAGTGATTCTTAAATGCTTCCAATTTAGAAAAATTGAGTGACAAAAATAAAAAATAATAATTAAAAAAAACAAAACAGGAGTTTTAATATTTTGATCAATTTTCCACATTTTAAATTTTCTATGTTACCTTGATCTTCAAGCATTTCTCCCCCACTCCCTCCATTAATCCTTATGTTGCGGCCCGCGAGAAATAGTCATCATATGTTTGCGGCCCGAGTGAAATGAATAACATATGTATGCAGCCCGGCAGAAAAGAGGTTGAGAACCCCTGGCATACATGGTACCGCACTAATAAGAGATACCAGCTTACGGGAATGTACTAGGTATGCAATGATAAAACACTAATCCGCAGCCCATTAGAAATAAAAAAACTTTTAATTAAATAGTTAAAATTAATATACACTCATGTCCATAAATTAAGGATAATTCAGAATCACACAGAAATTAAACTCTAAAATTAAAATTTCACCTGTAGAATTATCACACACATCTTGAAGAAGAGTATTCAAATTACAGGAAACCACCATATGGCGCGAATAGTACGTCACAATGACGAGAGTGTAAGAGAGGGGTACATAAGGAATGGTTGAAAAGAAGTAAAATTGTTCACAAGCACTTTAATAGCCTTTCAGTGCAATAACCACATAGTTATGGCACAAAGGAAGCATTTGGATGATTTTTTACGTGGTAGAATTATTGGACGACTGGAATTTGAACGTACCCAGCTGGAAGTATCCGAGGAACTTGAAATCACCCAGAGTGTCATCTCCATGCTTTGGCAACGATTCCAAGATGATGGTAATGTGAGTAGATGTTACAGCACACATCGTCCCCCGAGTTACAACGCCGAATGAGGACCGGTATATATATTTGGCAGTTACTGCCAAAAGAAACAGACGGAGCACAGCATCAGACCTGTCTCGTCAGCTCTCTTCAGCTACCGGTACGACAGTTTTAAGGCAGACCGTGTACAGACGCTTAAGGCACATTGGTCTATATGCTCGTAGGCCTGTCAGATGTGTTCCACTTACCGCAACTCACTGTCGCCTGCGATTAACCTGGAGTAGAGAGCAAGCATTGTGGGCACAACAGCAGTGGTCTGTGTGATAATTTCCGACGAGTCCAGGTTTATTTTGAAGTCTGATTCTCACCGGACTTTCATACGGAGAGCGTCAGGTACCCGTTACCACCAAGCGAACACCATTGAACGACACAGTTACGGTGGTGCAGGAGGGCTCGTATAGGGAGGAATTATTCTTGGTTCCAGAACTGACCTGCATGTTCAGAGTGTAACGATGACAGGCCACATCTATCGGGATGTCATTCTGGAACAACATGTACGTTTGTTTCGGGGCTCCATGGGTGCTGAATTTCTGTTTATGGATGACAACACCCGTCCTCACCGTGCAAACATTGTAGACGAATGCCTTCAATAGGAGGATATCACCCGTATGGATTGGCCAGCATACTCACCGGACTTGAATCCAATAGAGCATGTGTGGGATATGCTTGGCCGACGAATTGCATCCCGTCAACCCCCCCACCAGTCTACCTGAACTTTTGAGGGCATTGCTTGATGAGTGGTGTAATATTTCCCAAGATCAGATTGATAATTTGATACTCAGCATACCTAAGCGTTGTAAGGCCTGTATTGCATCGTCCGGGAGACATACTCCGTATTAACCTTCATACTAACCATGTCATACTGTTTTTTGTAAATGGGGGGGGTTAAATTTGCTGCAGGGTGTAAAAATCGCAATTTTTATTAATTATGTCAAACATATAGCATCTTTTTTGCTTTTTACCTTTTGTTTAATAAATAGACTTTACAAATAAGTCAAATTTGTTTTGCTTCTGTCTCTTTCTTTGACTGAACTTCATTTTCCTTAATTTATGGACATGATTGCAAATATGTATATACATATGACAGAATCATAATGTTAAGTGACCCAAATAGAAAATGATTTTTCCCTGCAGTTTTTCATTTTCCTTTCTATATATGGTGTTGGACTATTTTTGTTTTGTCTGTTACTATTTATTCATGAACTAAATTTAATTATTCTAGTAAAATAGTATAGTAAAAAAATCACATTCTCAGAATTTAGGCCATCTCAGAGGGGATTCTAACCTATGACCATTGGATTAGAAGTCCAATGCGCTATCCATTGCACTACAGAAACACAAGGAAAGATTTTCCTTTTTATATATGTTGTTGGATTATTATTTTTGTTTGTTACTATTTATTTATATTTTTAATTTAATTCATGAATATTTGTAAAGACTGTATTAACATCAAGTGTCATCCACTACAAGTTTTAAAAATGTATTTGTACTTGAATGGATGAATAGAAAGTATTTTATTAATGATTGAAAATTTCAACAAGATATCTATACACTGAAGTGCCGCTGAATTAGGGATACCTACTTAGTAACGAGTTGGACCCCTTCTGGCCTTGATAATGGCTACCCCACGACAAGGCATAGAATCAACAAGTTTCTGGAAACGCTCAACGGAAATGACTTGCCAAATATTGGCTAAAGCTGTTCATAGTTCAGTAAGGCTCGTTGATGCTGTGTGATGGCCTTTCCCATTTTGTTCTAAACATCCCAAAGATGCTCAATAGGTGGCCAATTTTTGACAGAAAAGTGAGAAGAATGCTCATCCAGCCATCCAGTAGCCAACCGGGACTTGTGAGAGGTACAGTTGTCTTGCTGCAAAACTACATTACCGTGCGGGTATCAGAACAGCATAAACGGATGGAGGTGATCACCCTGCAACTCCACGTACCGAATCGCATTAAAGGAGGTTAGAACACGTACCAAAGATTCTAAACACTGCTACGAAAAAACACCCGAGACCATGGTTGAGTCACCATGCCCTTGTACAGTTCCGACCTAGAATGCTGGATCCATAGCTTCATGAGCCTGACGCCATATTCTCAGCCTCCCATCGGCGTTAAGTAGTCGGAATCGAGACTCATCAATCCATGCTATTCTTTTCCAGTCGTCTACACTTCAGTCTCTGTGTTCTTTTGTCCAGGCAAGATGTGCAGCCCGATGGTGAGCATTAAGCAATTAGGTCGATGGCTCCCAAAACAAGTACGGTGAAGCGAGCATTACACAGTCTGTTTATTGACTGTTCGATTGGCACAGTCACATTCAATGGGGTGGTTATTTGAGCTGATGTTTGCATTCCCTGGCTATGCACAATACGCATGAGCCGTCTCTCCCCATTGAAAATCCTAGCTGTCAGACGATTTCGGAAATCGAATGGTCCATGCGTCACGCACCTACGATTTGTAAGCGATCGAAGGGGCCTAAATCAGGCAGTTTACCCTTACTGGAAATTCCAACAACTAATTTAGAGCAACCACAGTACGTGCTATATATGCAGTTACTACAGCGCCCTCACTTGCGCATAAATAATGCTCAACGCTACACAATTTGTACAGCGCTTGCTATTCTTAATTCAGTATATATATATATATATACAAAGGGAGAGAGTGAACTAATAGTAGGAATTGAATGAAAATCTTGAAAAACCTAAACAGTTATAAAAATAAAAAAGTTTCTCTGATTTAATAAAAAAAAAATAATTTTTAACCGTAATATGTATCTGAAAGCAGTCCAGCTTCCCAATTTTATTACAGAGTGACTACTTTAATTGGTCTTCATACTGAAATAGCGATTTATACTTTTGTCACACAGCATTAACAAAGCTGTTGTATACATGTAGGGGTGAATAATTTTTATATTATTATTTGAAATGTAATTAAAATTTATAGTCTATGTGTTGAGGCCATATGTATGCGTTCTTCGTTTATTTTAATTATTTACAGAATCATGTATTAATTTCAGATTCATGGTAAATGCATCCAATTTTTTAGCAGTTTTTTTTCTTAATTTCATAATGCATGACTTAAAAAACGTGGAACGTAACTCCTTTTTTAATACAAATATACTATTATCTGTTTCGCATAGCTTTACAAGGTGTGTTTCATAAAACGTATCAATTATATAAAAATGATAATAAAAATGATGTAACATGAACTTTATTATACAGTATAAGGAAAATTTGAAAAAAAAAAACTATCTTGGCGTTACGATCCAAATACGTCAGATTTGTTGACTGTAGAAAAGAAAAGATGAAGTATTTGAGAATTTCTTTACGATATTTACTTTGCTTTTCTTAATTTGACGTATAAAAGCGCCACTACGTTGGAAGATTTCCTATTTTCGTTGATATTTTCAGCAGCTGTGCGCCCAAAGAATCACTACGTAATCAATGGAATTAAAAGAGTGAAATGAAAAACAAACTTTAAGACCTCCTACAGATCATGAGTCTGTTAGAGTGATTACTCTTATGGAAAACGTATTTTGGACCAAGAATTGCTCACCACGGGGTAGCTGCTATACGGGGCAATTAAATAGAAACTAAGAGGGTGGCGCCTATGGTCAGGGACGTCTTAAGACTTTTTGAGGTCCTAGGCCCTCTGCCGGTTTATCCATTGGGCCTGGGGTTCGGAAGGGCCGGGTGAACTGCACTTAAACAGATTTTCTGGTTATAAATTTCGATCCTTCATTGCCAAGGGCGCCCACAGATTTTTTGCGCCCAGGGCCCGAAATGAGCTCAAATCGGCTCTGACTGGGTCCCTTCAAAATGTAGGCCCCCTCATGACCCTTAAAAGTAAAAAATATATAGCATACGTTGTGAAGATCCCCTTGGATCTCACTTTGAGAACGAGAATAATTTTGAGTCAAAGAAGAACCAGTAGCCATTTTTATAAATAACTTTCTTTATTTGGTTATCTTTCCCAAATAGAATCAAAGACTTTTAATAACAAATAACTCAAAATAGCTTTATGAGGTTTAAAAGGGACTTTCCTTTATATTAACTTAAATATTAAATGATCCAATTAATTAACAATTATAATATCGATCACGCAGAGATTACCGTAATAAGAGATCCCAGAATTATATTCAATAATGTTCCTATTGAACATTTAACTTTAATCTCACTCCTAATATAAAACTTTAATGAGACTTTAATTATAAATCAATATTTACCACACTGAATCTCAGCTCTTCCTGTGCCTAATTTATCCACCTAGAAATCTTCAATAATAAATCTTTAACTTCACTATTATAACTTTCTGCTTCAATCTCTTTCTCCTACTGCCTCTCGCTTTACTATTCCGTTTGACTTAAATACTTTATCTAATCTGCATTTAACAAGGAATCCCTGTCCTCTTTTTGGAGCTGATTGGAAATAGGTAGGGAATTAAATTTCCCTAAAAAAGACGTCTCAGAAGGTTATTGATAAAGTTCCGTATAGATTTGTCACAACGTTGTCAAATATCAGTGCAAACAATAACCCGAAGAAATAAATGTGCATGATTTACAATCGCACAAACCGCAGGACCTACAGCTACCCTTTGACTAAAACTGTCAACTTGCTAAAAAACTGTCTATTATAGAATTTAAATACGTATTTAGTGTAGTTTGCATGTGTACTCTCAGAATTTATTCAATAATGCTATTTGTAAAGCAGTGAGGAAAAGTTAAGAGAGCATTGTTTATATCATAAATCTTAATTCTTTTCAAACTATTAGTCACTTAGATTTGGTGAATTTTCCTGTGTGTATTTCTTTTTATGTAAACAGTATTTTCCTTATTGTTCTACATTTTTTAAGATAATTCTTAGTAATACTTTTTATGTGAATGTGCTGATTTTGTATTTACTTATGTGTTTCTAGTGTAGTGGTTTTTAAACAAAACAAACCCGTTACTTGTTCACACATTATGGGTCAATTGCTAGCTGAGAGAATTTCTCAGTTTTCCTTTTAGTAGAGCGGAAATAGATTTTTGTGGACATTTCTGGATTAAACATCCTAATCAAAGAAAAGGAGTTTTAAATAAAATCTGTGCGCATTTTCCTGTGCATGGTGACAAAGACGTGTCGCCTCGAAATAGTTACAGATTTATCTAGTGAAGCGTTCATTGCAGCTTTAAAGCAGTTTTTTTAGTAGGAAAATCGGAGCGTATATTCTCAGACAAAGTTACCAATTTTGTTGGCACACAATTAGAGTTAAAAAGACTTAGAAAAATTATGAGTAACTGCGATAGTAATTTGTGTTTTTTTTTGTGTGTGAAGAACGTGCTGAGTGGTGCTTTATTCCACCAAAAGCTCCAAATCACGGAGGCCTGTGGGAAGTTGGAGTGAAGGCTGTCAAATACCACCTCAGGCGTGTAATGAGTAATTCAAAATTTACATACGAGGAATTTTTAACCATTCTTAACCAAATTGAGGGAATTTTCAACTTACGTTCCCTTTACCTTTTGTCGTGCGACCCTGACTATTTTGTAGGCTTTGACTCCTGGTCATTTCCTAGTTAGTCGTCCCATTACAGCCATTGCAGAGCCAAGTTTGCATGAAGTGCCTGATAACAGGTTAAATGTTTGGCAAAAGCTGACAAAAATTGTGCAACAGATTTGAAAACGTTGGTCAAATAATTATTTGAGTACACTTCAAAATCGAAATAAAAAAAAATGGCCTTTTGCAAAGAATAATGTAAAAATAAATGTTATGGTGATTTTGAAGAAAGGTAATTTAACTGTGTGTAACTGGCCTCTTGGTCGAATTCTTGAAGTGTTTCATGGTAAAGATAATAAAATAAGAATAGTGTGTTAGTGAAAACTAAAAAGGGAATTTTTAAACGTCCAATAACTTATCTTTGTAGTTTACTCTTTTGTATTTTTGAATTCTATTTTGTGTGTTTGAGTACTTTACCTTTTTATGTATTGAACAATGTTACTTTTATTGTGTATTATTGTTTTCTGTATTGTGTATTATTCTTTTTGTGTTTCGTGTATTATTGTTTTCTGTATTGTGCTTTATTGTTTTTGTATTCTGTATTATTGTGTTATTTGTAAATTGTGTTTAACGTGTCATTCAACCCGGGGTGGATGTTCAGTGTTGAACAAATAATTCTTGGGTGTGGCTCCCACAATGACAAGTGAATATTTGTCGCAAGAGGACGCTAGTGTGTGTAGAGTTCGGTGTATGTGTAAACTTTGAGCGAGTCAGCTAATCAAGGTATCTGGAAGATGTAAGTTGGAAATATTTAATGCGAAAGAAAGTGTAAAGTCAATGATATTTTTTATAAACAAAAGCTCAATATTTTCTCTGAAACTTGCAGAAAAAATACACGTTTTGAGTCGAAGAGTACGTGAGAAATTATTTAATCCGTTGACTTCTGAATCAATTCTCATTTGTTTTGGTAAAATGAAGTAATGAATGGTGTTTCATTCCACAGATTCGACAAGAGATTTAAGATAAACAGACTTTATGTCTGGGTTTCAAGCAATTAGAACATAAATTATTCTTTTCCACATTTATTTATCCGACATTTTATTTCCATTTTCAGAAAAACCGGGCAATTGTTTTTATTATGGTGCCGCGTTGGGTGGTTAGGCATTCTTCACCACAACACGGTTGAATTAAATAACAATACACATTTATTAACTTTAAAGATTAAATGAGCAATTAAGAGGTAAGCTTTCAAAAACTACAACACATGGAACCAGGCACGTTACAATAATAACAGATCAATTCAGTTCAGTTTTGGAGTCGTTATGTTGAGCTGTAAGGTCGCTGCATACTCCCCTTCCAGTGTCAACGATACCTAGTTGGAAGATGAACTTTGCGACCAGAACGTGTAGATGGCTGGGTAGGTGTTGAAGCTGTTGGATCAGATTCCACAGTAGCAGGTGTTGAAGCTGTTGCATTAGGTTCCACAGTAGCAGGTGTTTCATTCTTGGTTTGAGGTATTTGCAAGTCCTCAGTGTTAAGAAAGAAGGCAGGTTTGCATCTATCAATAGATACAGATACCCGTTTACCATTGATGTCAAGGAAAAACACTTTATCCTTCCTTTGTAAGACTTTGAAAGGGCCATCATAGGGTTGTTGAAGTGGACGACGTAACATGTCTCGGCGAAGAAAAACATGTGTTGCTTCCAACAGTCCTGGATGGATAAAAACTGGACGTTTGCTATGGTGTTTTGGTGGTTTAGGGTGAAATGATTGCATGTGAGACTTAAGTTTCGAAACAAAATTCACAACATCATCGTCTGGCTTGGAAGAGTCAAACATCTCCCCTGGCAGTCGAATAGTGGTCCCAAAAACTAATTCAGCTGGGGTACACAGAATATCTTCTTTAAGAGAAGCTCGTAGACCTAGTAAGATGATAGGGAGTACTTCTGTCCAACGCTCAGTAGCATGGCATTTGATTGCACTTTTCAATGGGCGGTGCAATTCTTCGATCATCCCATTAGCTTGGGGGTGGTATCCAGTTGTACGACACTTCTGAACACCAAGTAGTTTGCTAAGAGCTTTGAAGAGCGAGGACTCAAACTGCCTGCCCCTGTCGGTTGTGAGAATTGCAGGAGTTCCAAAGCGAGACACCCAAGAGGAAAAGAAGGCCTCAGCCACAGTCTCAGCAGTTATGTCTTTGAGAGGTTGGGCCTCTGGCCATTTCGAAAAACGGTCAATCATTGTCAGGCAATAGGTGTAGCCATTTGATGGAGGTAGAGGTCCAATGAGATCCAGATGAACATGATCAAAACGTTGGGAAGGTTCTTGAAATGATGAAAGAGGTGATCTAGTATGACGATGAATTTTGGATTTTTGGCAAGCTAGGCAGTGTCTTGCCCACTTATCTACATCTGATGAGATTGATGGCCAAACAAAACGCTGCTTCATCAAATGCACTGATCGACGTATGCCAGGATGGGATAAATTATGCACAGCAGAGAAAACATCTTGGCGATGCTGTTTTGGGATGTAGGGTCTGGCTGTGCCCGTTGATAGATCACACATAATTTCAGTAGACGAATTGGGAAAAGTTACCTTTTGAGTTCCAAGGAAGTTCCAGATGCTATTAGGGTGTGAAGCTCTTGATCAGTCTGTTGTGTCTCAGCAATACAGTCATAGTCAATTTGACTTGGGAAGGTGATTGCAGAAACACGAGAGAGAAACATCAGCAGCAATATTGTCAGATCCTGGAATGTGTACAATATTTGTGGTGAACTGAGAGATGAAATCCAGCTGACGGATCTACCGTGGAGAACACTTGTCACTTTTTGCCTAAAAGCATAAGTGAGGGGCTTGTGGTCAGTAAACACTGTGAAATCTCTGCTTCCAGCATATACCGAAAGTGTCGGATAGCCGAGTAGATAGCAAGGAGTTCACGGTCGTAGGCACTGTAAAACTTTTCAGATGAAGTAAGTTTTCTGAAAAGAAAGCCAATGGCTGTAGCTCAGAGTCCACAACTTGGTGAAGTGCACCTCCTATGGCATAATCAGAGGCGTCCACATGAAGAGCAAGCGGGGCAGAAGGTGAAGGATGAGCAAGAAGTGCAGCATCAGCAAGAGCTTGTTTACACCTCTGAAATGCTGTAATTGCCTCAGAAGACCAGTTTAAAGGCTTTGAGTCCTTCTTACCTTTAGAACCTTTTAAAAATTCACTTAAAAGATACCGTTGTTCAGCTGCTTTGGGCAAGAAACGTCTATAAAAATTTAACAGTCCTAAAATTTTCTCAGAGAGCCAACAGTCTCTGGTTGTTTGTAATCAAGAACTGCTTGAACTTTGTCAGGCAATGGCTTAATGCCATCAGGAGTGATAAGGTGGCCAAGGAAAATGAGTTCAGTCACACCAAATACACATTTAGAGATATTTAGTTTTAAACCATATGAGCTCAGTCTTTGGAATATAGTTCTTAAGTGAGAACGATGCTCCTCAGCATTTTCTGAGTAACACAAAATATCATCCAAGTAGACAAAACAAAAAGGAAGTCCTCTTAGTACTTCATGCATGAATCGCATAAAGGTTTGTGGTGCATTCACAAGGCCAAAACACAAATGGGTATATTCGTAAAGACCCCATGGAGTTGTTACAGCTGTCTTAGGAATATCATACTCAGCTATAGGGATTTGGTGGAATGCCTTAAAAATGTCTATTTTGGAAAATATCCTCTTGCCATGTAGTGCATGAGCAAAGTCATTCAAATAAGGCATGGGGTAGCTGTCGAACTCAGTAACAGAATTCAGCTGCCTGTAATCCCCAACAGGTCTAACTGTAGAGTCAGATTTGGGCACAACATGAAGAGGAGAACTCCAGGGACTTTTGGAAGGTCTAATAATGCCTTGAGCAAGAAGAAATTCAAATTCTACCTTCACTGCATCATACAGTTTAGGTGTAGCCTTCTAGGCCTGGCAGTGACTGGTGGGCCAGTAGTAATAATATGGTGGACTGTGCCATGTGATGCTGATTTGGAAATTAAAGAAGGGTTGCTGAGGTCTGGATATTCCGATAAGTTGTTTTTAAAACTAATGTTTGCATCTACAGTGAGGATTGAGGGCTGTACAATATTTGAAAAAACACAAGAAGTGAAAAGAGAAGTTTCCACATCCATCAACCTTTTTTTCTTAAGGTCAATTAAAAGGTTGAAGTGCTTTAGAAAATCAGCACCAATTATAGGAGATGATACATCAGCAATTATGAAAGTCCAGATAAAAGGTCGTCTCAGACCCAGGTTCAGTTCTTTACGGACCATACCATAGGCTGGAATTTTGGTATTAGCAGCAAATAAGGAGAAGTTAGACTGAGGTGATTTATTCATAGTTGGAGAAGGTGGGATGACACAGATTTCACTTCCAGAGTCTATGAGAAATTTCTGGCCAGACTTGCGGTCTAATAAAAATAACCGGCTGGTATGTTTCGAGGGCTCTGCCATTCCA
Source organism: Trichonephila clavipes (assembly GCA_019973935.1). Classification (NCBI taxonomy): domain Eukaryota; kingdom Metazoa; phylum Arthropoda; class Arachnida; order Araneae; family Nephilidae; genus Trichonephila; species Trichonephila clavipes. The sequence continues at coordinate 2,036,125 of BMAU01005089.1, read as the reverse complement.
GCTATGACAGAGCTTACTCGTTTTTTTTTTGCACAAATGCACAAGGTGAAACACACTTGCGGGCCTGCTCTTTATAACGGCGATGATAGTAGCAGATGCCACTTCCTCTATTGACACTCCTATAGCGTAAATGTGATCTCCGGCGGTCAGAACTATATCGTTGGTGGCGAGAGGAATTGCGCTCTCTTGTCAGTTCAGCAACTTGTAGAGACAGCTCTTGGATCTGCCTGGCGAGAGAGTCCATGGTTGGCTGAGCACTGCATGGAGATGACTGGGATGGTGGAGGCACAGTTGTGGCAGCACAGATAGTCGAGGACGCACCAACAACTTCAGAAACCTTATCAGCGATGATAGCCAGTTTATCCAAAGGCTCCGAGGATGCAGACAAAACAGTCTGGATATGTGGTGGCATTCTTTGAAGCCACAAACTTTGCAGAAAGTCATCCTGGAGTTGGCCATTAGACAGCTCTTTCATTTTTCGCAACAGGTGGCTGGGCTTCTCATCTCCTAGCTGAAGGTCAGTAAGCAGTTTCTTAATTTTTTGAGTCTCCGAGTCGCTAAATTGGGTGATGAGCCGCTGTGAGAGAGTGTGATATTTGTCACTGTTCGGAGGGCTTAACACAATGTCCGACACATAGGAGAGAGTTTCAGCATCCAGGTTCGCAACCAAAGCAGAATACTTAGTATCATCACTGGAGATACCACTGAATGTGAATGCATGGTCGCATTGCGCAATCCATAGACGAACGTTGGATTTCCAAAACGGCGGCAGCCGCAACGCAATACGAGCGACTTCAACGGTTTCACTAGTCATATTGTTGAATAAGCAGGAAGGGAAACGAATCTCCGAGCAGATGCTTCAAGTGGCCTTGAGGAGAAGGAGAAAAAAAATCTTTCGCTACGTACTGATCATCCGTAGTAGAAGAATTTTTATTGCATTCGCCAGTAGAACAGAATAGCTTACGTGTTTTTAAGTCCAAAAAGGGTCACCACTGCCGCGTTGGGTGGTTAGGCATTCTTCACCACAACACGGTTGATTTAAATAACAATAAACATTTATTAACTTTAAAGATTAAATGAGCAATTAAGAGGTAAGCTTTCAAAAACTACAACACATGGAACCAGGCACGCTACAATAATAACAGATCAATTCAGTTCACACAGTTTTGGAGTCGTTATGTTGAGCTGTAAGGTCGCTGCAATGGTAAGAAATTGCTGACGCATTCTTCTCTTTTTTACAAAAAGACCATTTTTGTTTGTTTGTTGTAGTAACCAGGAGCGGTTTCGCTTTTGGGTAGTAACTTAATATTTTAGTCGCCAAATCTGGAAAAGGGATCTGGAATAAGTCGCCAAATCTGGAAAAGGGATCTGGAATAAGTCTCCAAATCTAAAAATGAGAAATCTTTAATTCTGATGATCCTGATCAGGACAATGGAACAAAATTATTAAATTATTGTATTGTCGTCGGTCCCTGACAAGTATGCAAAATTTCGAATTAATCTGACTTTTTAAATTTGGTAAAAACCGAGTTCAAAGATTCCGTTACATACATGTGAAGCTAATAAAAGCTTGTTAAAGAAAGACTACAATACTAGAAGCAACTTCCCTTTTGAAACAGTTGGACAAATATGAAATTTCCCTAAAGACCACACATGATTTGGATTACCATACTCCAGAGAATATATTCTGATACCAAATCCTTATAATAACTTAAGTGTGAATTATTAAAAAGGATCTAGACTATTAAATCTCTAGAAAATTGTATCCAGAATTTCAGAAATGAATTTTATTTTGATAATTTAAGCTCAGTGAATCTTATCACTGTTTTAGTTTTTCGACTCTTGAGCACATGGGAATCTACTCTTTTACCTCCAGAAGCCTCCAACAAGCTTAATCCACCTCTACACAGGACATATTGGATCATCTTAAAAACCTGGCATCACTTGAGAAAACTATAGTCCTCCAGTAGATCACTGCCCACTGTGGAGTTCTAGGTAACGAGAAAGCCGACTTCCTGGGTAAAAAGGGTGCTTTAATCATAGGGAAAATTTTTCGTCCTATATCCCCTTTCATTCTATTAAAAATATTTTAAAGAGATATATCAAAGCCCGTGCTCAGAATGACCTCTGTAACCGTGTTCCCATAACACTTGGAAGAACGCTATTCTGAATTTACGTAAAGGTCCAAGGCGTAGAGTGGTCACTGAATTCCGCCTAGCCACCGGACATGACTACCTTCGAAATCATTTGTGGAGTTGTTAAGTCTTTTATTACTTTATCTTTTACTTCACGACACAGTACGTCGTGCCAAAAGAACAGATTTCTATTTTTCTAAATACAGCAAAAAACCAAGCGCTATCCACCCCTCGCTAAGCACCAAAACCAACAACTATCTTTTCTTGATACCAATTCAGTCCAGTGTCCAAACAAAGGAACTCCTTTTTCTCCAGTTCGTTCCGTTACAAAGCCAACGCCTTCTCCTCCAAAATAGCAACACCACCCCCACACATGTGGGAATGTCATCAACTCTCAAACAATCTACCACCAACGGTACGCCAACGGTAGTCAGACACTACACCATCTGAATAGACTCAAAGTTGTTCCTTCCCCTGTATGCACTCTGTGCAGCTCTGGACAGGTCACGGACTCCTCACATCTTCTACACTGGCATGCTTTGCGCAAGACGTTTCTCATCTAGCGTTACTGGGAGGCTAGAAATATGTTGGATTAATGTGAACTCTGTTTCAACTTTTTTTGTTGTATTCTTTTTTCTTTGTATTTGTTCTCTGTTTTAACAATTCATAATCTACCATTAGAAATAAAAAAATGTTGCTAGTAATAATGATATTACATCAGAATTGAGCAACTTATTCTTGGAGATGCATACTTTCAATTAAACTGACGTCTCGAAGACATTTTGATGAGCGAAATTATTAGACCACAAAACGTCATATACCCAGCATATAAATACACAGTGTTTCTGATAGTACGACATTTACTCCAAATTAAAGTGGTCAAGGAAGACATGGGCAAATCAAAAACTTTTTGGATTAATATATTTCAATTATCCAAAACAATTTTCCTAATTTTCTTTTAATGTTTATTTATTTAATTCCTACCGGGTTTTTTTCCTGGCTTTTTTAAATACACATTTTCAAGTTTCACTTTGATAATGGCAGCCAATACAGAACCATTTCCACCAAATAATTCAGACTGACTTCTTAGTATCCATACTTTTTCCCACCAAACATATCTCAGTCACATGACCGAGCCTCGCACCGCCTCAGGACTGCACCCAAATATTAGTCAGCAACAGGAAAAATTCCATCATTATCATGCCATTACGCAGCTTTCCATAAACGGGCTTGAAGGCAGCTTCGTGATCCAGGCGTCCTCAAGAGTGCAATACTGAATGCTGGTATAGCATTTTGTAAAGCATCGGAACCAGTGTCACATGTCAAGTGACAAAGCACTCTAACTAGTTAATAAATAATTAATCATGATCCTACTGAGTATTCCAATTAGTTTCATGAAGTATCATTGAAAATCGAACCCATTTTCTGCGTATTCATCTCAATCTAACATATTTTACAAATTTCTTATGTTAATTTGTGAAGGTCTTCTTGGACCTCACTTTGAGAACGAGAAGAAATAGGAGTCATGAAAGAACCAGTAGCCATTTTTATAAACAACTTTCTTTATTTGGTTATCTTATCCAAATAGAATCAAAGACTTATTAACAAATATATCTAACTAGTATTATGAGGTTTTAAAGGTAATATCCTTTAAATTAACTTAATTAATGATCCAATTAATTAACAATTAAATAACGATCACGCAGAGATTACCACGATGAGAGATCCCAGAATTATATTTAATAATGTTACTATTGAACATTTAACTTTAATCTCACTCTTAAAACTTTAATGAGACTTTAATTATAAATCAATAATTACCAACGGAATCTCAACTCTTCTTGAGGTTAAATTATCTCCAACAAGAAATCTTCAATTTAACTTCACTATAACTTTCTGCTTCAATCTCTATCTCCTACTGCTCTAACTTTACTATTCCGTTTGACTTAAATACTTTATCTAATCTGCATAACAAGGAATCCTGTCCGCTTTTTGGAGTTGATTGGAAATAGGTAGGGAATTAAATTTTCCTAAAAAGGACGACTCAGAAGGTTAGTGATAAAGTTCCGTATAGATTTGTCACAAATTCAGCAGAAGACACCAAATCCGTCACATCATTAACATATGAATTAATTTCTTGAACTACAGAAATACCAGTAAGATAATTATTTATGCAGAACTGGTCCCTGAACTTCTGCAATCTAGCTTCTGTGCTCACATATAGATTATCTAACAAATTTATTTGGCAGGGTTAAAGAAGAAGTGGGGAGTAACAAATACTAAAATGTATCCTATAAAGTCTAAGTTCAATTGCCATTTCCTTTTCCCACCAAAGCGAAAATAAAGAAAAAAAACCCTTTTATCTGCTGAATCAATTTCTGTTAACTGATGGGCATTTTCTAAATCAGGTTTGATTCATTGCTTGTTAATATCATACTTTTGAAGCTACACGATGGCTTTTGGCGACTAACCTCATACTTTGGAATCTCAGCCAAGTGACAAGGACAACACTTGAGATGACATTGTTCAGAGTTCAAAAGTTGTTCAGAGAAATTCCGTTTCCATCTTTGTTTGGTACATCAAGTTCTAACCTGATTTTCCTAGTATTACATTCTTTTAAAGCAGCCTGTAATGAGCCCTTTCATTAATATTTCTGGTTTAATTTCCACTATTGTTCCTTCTTTCATGCCTTTGATTATATTGCCGTATTCTTGGAATTGTTAAGTTTTTTTAACCTATTCAATGTAATATGAAGTCTTTTTTCACCAACAATAAGGTTAGACTGTAAAGAGTAATTACCGTCAGTCTGTGAAATACGTGTTACATACCCACCAGTGTTTGCATTTTGTTGAATAGTTTTCTAAAAAAATTGATAACAATTGATAAAAATTGATTGATTTGTTTTCTCTCGTGCAACTTTTTCAACGAAAAATGAAATCCTTCAAAACCTTCAAAATTTCGATAGAACATACTATTGAAATTGTCAAACTGAACGAAAAAATTGGTTAATAAGAATGCATCTGAAAGTAGTTCTGGTGGCCCTATTAAGTTCTTTTCAACATAAATTACATTAAGGCAGTGCTTTTCAAACTGTGGGGCGCGCCCCCTGGGGGGGGGCGCGATAACCCTTCGAGGGGGGCGCGAGCATTTTGAAAATATAAAAGGCTTAAAAATTATTTTTTGGAATGAAGTTAAACAAAAGGCTTTCTGACAAAATAAAAAATACACATTTACACTGATATAAATTATATATCATCTGGTTTTCCACTTCAAAAGATTCCACTTCAAACGCTCATTAGCTGTCTTTGATCCCAAAACCAAATAAAAAAGATATTTTGTTTGCTTTGCTGTAATCCCGCGATGAGAGATTTTTTTATTACGTTTCTTCTAACCTCTAGAATAGTACTTTTGATTATCATCTCTTTGACCTTCAAACTTACTGGTATGCTTAACTCCGTCTACTTTTCTTTTGGAAAAGTTGTAAATAATATTTTTCTGTTTCTTTTCGCCCCATGTAAATGAGTTTTATGATGTATGGATAAGCATATTGAGCACTTTGAAGGATTAATTGGCCAAGATGTATTTTATGAGTAATCTGAAATTGCATGAAAAAAACGTTTTACACAATTATTTTTTTATAACTGACATCGATGTTTTTGTATCGAATACATTTTTTTCATGGGAGCGGTCGCATGAGGCGCTGAATCACTCCAAATTCTGGTAAAACTGTTTATTCGTTCACAGTTTCTTGACAGTATCCTCTGATATGACAGTCTTAATGGAAACTAAAATGAATTTGTCACATTTATGCCTCTTTTTTGAGAGTGGCAAACGGTTTTTACAATCAAGGTACTTGTTCTGATCGAGTTCCCTTCACGACCACTTTTGTTCAGAAATATTTTCTATGAATATGCTATACTTTCCCCTACGATTAACTTTGTGGTTTTAATTGCTGTGTTGTACAACTTATTATGGTTTATAAATGTAAATGAGCAGAATATAAAAAAATGGGCATCTGTGATCTCTCTATTGAAGGAAGATGAAACTGATCAAGCAATTGAAGAACCTGATGAAAGAATGCATATTAATCGTGATAGCGAAAGTAAATACGACAAAAGTGGTAGACATGAAACGTTTGAGTTGAATTGTAATTTTCAAATGCTGCCTAAAGAACTCTATCAAGAAAATTAAGATATCAAGAAAACTAAGAAGCCATAAATGTAACACTTCGCCTTGTCAAAAAGACACAAGCAAGAAAAAGTTACACATGCTATTTGTAGATCGTCAAAGAATAGAAAAATTACAATAACGTGAGCAAAATATGACAGTTTTGATTGCAAATAACGTTCTTGTATTGTTAGTGAAAAGTGTCTGTGATTTATGTTCTTTATTAAGGTCACGCACATTTGGAACGGTTTCTTTAGTTTTATTGGATTTTTCTCAAATCATCAAAGAAAAATTAAAAAGTCCTTTAAAGTAGGTAAGTATATTTTTCTCTTTTTTAAATTATTCACTGCAATTGTGATTTTTATCGAGCACAGAAAAAATAATTATAAAAAAAAAAAAAAAGGATTGGGGTGACTTGGTGAAGTGATCGAGCGACCATTAACGTTAGTGTGGAGTAGGCGCCTGCTTCCGGGTTAAAACATTTTGAAGGTTTCTCGCTTTAAATATTAAAAATAACACAATTATTCTTCATTGGAATTTTTCATTCGTTTTCCTTATTTAATATTAGTTCTAAATGCTAATTCTGTGAGGCTTAAAATTACAGTTCGTTTTAAACTATTTATAACAGGAGCATTCATTTAAAAAATCATTTTATATTTTTGTATCCATTGTTGTGCACTTGGTTTTACTCTTCTTACAATTAAGCTATTATATCAAGAATAATGTATTATTTTTTTAAAAAATAATCGCAGAACGGGTACTTCAGCCAGTGTACTTATAAATGTATCAGTACTGCACAATGTATTTTATAACTAATTTATTAATACTAATTTAAGAGCAAGTTTAATTATTATTAGTGACTTCCATGGGCTTGTCTTGCAGAGCAAAGGTTTACAAATGAAGGCTTAATATTAGAAATTGACACTCTGAGTTCTTTTTCTATATTTAGCTGAGATCTATATTTTTTCTTCAAAGCAGCCACCGCAGAAAATCCGGTTTCACAAAGGTACGATGTTGAAAATGGTAAAAGTATACGAAATGCTTTTGTTTTCAGTTCAGAAAATTCATCATCTACTTCTGCCCAAAATTGAAAGAGAGTTTTATTACAAAATTGTCTTTTAATTTCGCCACTAGATGAGAAATCTATGAAACTTTCTTCTTCGGTAGTGGAGAGCCCTTCTGGGGTATTTTGAAATGGATCTCTCACCCATTCGTAACTTGCTATCAAGTTGTCCTCAGCAAAAAAATATTCTTTAAAATTTTTTGCTAACATAGCTAAATGATATTCAATAGTTTTATAAACAACTTCCACATGTTGTTCTTCAGTTTTGTAAGTTTTTACATTTTATCCGCATTTTCAAACATTTCTAGGTTTTTTTGCTTTAAATTTCGGCTCCATAATTCTAATTTTCTACAAAAAGCATTAATTTTATCACTCGTGTCAAACATATGTACATTTGATCCTTGAAGTTGAAGATTCAATATATTTAATTTCTCAAATATATCGACTAAGTAGCTCAACTTCATCAGAAATAAACCATCTCGAAATTTCTCAGCTTCCGGTAGGTTTTCCTCTTCTAGAAAAATGGTAATTTCATTTCTTAATTCATAAACACGTTGTAAAAATTTCCCGCGTGATAACCATCTTGCTTCACAATAAAATAGCAACGATGAATGCACTGCGACCATGTCTTTGCAAAGTCCAGAGAAGATTCTTGATTTTAGGGGTCTCATTTTTATGTAATTTACTACAGTCACAACTGTCATTAGCACAATATTCAGGCCAGGACTAATTTCTTTGGAAGCCAGAGCTTCTCGGTGGATCATACAATGTGTCCAGATGCACAGTGGAGATTTTTGTTTCACAAGTGCTTGTATACTTTTAAATCTTCCTGACATTGTACGAGCACCATCGGCGCATATTCCGACACAATTTTTCCACTCTATATTTGCCTCGTTTATAAAATTATTTAAAATATCAAATAATGCTATTGCTGTTGCTTTAAGTTTTATTGGTTTACAAAAAAGTAGTTCTTCTACCTCTGACATACCATCCCAAAATCGAACATACGCAATGAAATGAGCATCTTTATTGCTATCTGTTGCCTCGTCAAGCTGAATTGAAAAAAATTTATCACGTAACTTACCGAAAAGCTGTTGCTCTACATCTTCAGCGATATCATCAATTCGACGGGAAACAGTATCATTTGATAGGGGTATGGACTGCAACTCTTTGGCAAAATTGTCTCCAAACATAGTTTCTACAATCTCAATTGCTGCAGGCAAAATAAGCTCTTCGGCAATAGTGTGAGGCTTTTTACATCTGGCTATTTTATATGATACTTTGTAAGAAGTAAGTAAAGCTTTTTCATTCACTGACAAAGATTTTTTAAAAAATGTTTTTTGTTTTCCATATGATTTTAATTTTGATTCAAAGAACTCTCGAGGTTTGTTAATGTACTCACCATGAAGCGTTTCGAAATGTCTTTTAAGTTTATTAGGTTTCATACTGTCTGCTGCCAATATTTTTGAGCAAATAACACACAGGGGCTTTTCTTCTCCATTTACTTCAGTAATGGTAAATCCAAAATCCAAGTATTCTTGAGAATATTTCCTTGATTTAATTTTCGGAACTATGCTCGTCTGTGCACTTGTTGATGCTTTATTATCGTCGAATGTTCGCTTACGACTTAAAAATTTATCCATGATTTTTTTTGTCCCAATTTTCTGCAGTAATACTTAATAGTGTGAATTACAACTAACGCGCAAATTATAAAATGTACATTCAAGATATATTTGGTAGCTATAGAAGCATCGAATGGACCAAGACTGATTGGAATTGTACGAGGTACAGCATTATTACATGTTTTGCGCAGACGTCCCATAGTTTGGCCAGACTCACGCAGACGCTCGCGAGAATGCCAGATGTGATGGATATGAGAGAGCGCAACATAAAGTAGACTATTTTTCAATTTCTACTATAAGTTCACTCTCTCATATATATCTTGTTCAAATTTTCCATCGTTGATAAAATACTTTCTATTCATTCATTCAAGTTCAAATACATTTTTTAAAACTTGTAGTGGGTGACACTTCATGTTAATACAGTTCTTTCAAATTTTAATTCATTAATTAAATTTAAAAAATGAATAAATATTAACAAACAAAAATTATAGTCCAAAAGCATTTATAGAAAAGAAAACTTTTCGTGCTGTCCCCTGTAACGCAATGGATAGCGCGCTGGGCTTCTAATCTGAAGGACGGTAGTTCGAATTCCATCCGAGATGGCCTAATTTCTAAGAATGTGTGTGATTTCTTCTTTACTTTACTATTTTCTTACACTAATTAAATTTAATTAATGAATAAATAGTAACGAAAAAGAATATTCAATACCCCATATATAGAAAAGAAAAGGAAAAATTGCAAGGAAAATCGCTTTCTCTCTTTTGTCACTTAGCATTGTGATTCTGTCATATGTATTACATATTTGTATTAATTGAAACTATTTAATAGAAAGTAACTAAAATAAGTTTTTCTTTGTTGGCCTAAGTAGGAATTGACTTAAAATTTATTTTTTATATTACTTGTTCTAATGACATTTGTACTTTTAGAAATGCATGATGGACGAAATAAATTTTTAATTAAATGTCATTTTGCAATCTGTCCCAATTTAAAAAATAACATAACATTATAATTATTACTTAAAAGTAATTTGCTTAAAATATATATTATATAAAAGTAACGTATACAAAATTTAATACTCAAAGTGCATTATTATTGCATTCAATACATTATTATTGAGGGGGGGCGATGAAAATTATGATTGAAAATTGGGTCGCCAATAGTGAAAGTTTGAGAAGCACTGTCTTACTTAATTTATTTATTTTGCAAAAAAGTAGTATACAAACTGTAATACTTATGCTATTAATTTGTATGGTTTATAATTAAGATCACGTATAGTAGCTTTAGCGTCAAAGTGCATTATTATTACTTTCAGTACATTATTAATGTATAAGGGGGGCGCGATAAAAATTGTGATTGAAAAGGGGGGCGCCAGTAGTGAAAGTTTGAGAAGCACTGCATTAAGGTATCCGACTACATTCGGAACCGTGATTTTAAAAATGCGCATAAATGGATAGTTTTCATGATATTTAGTGTCACTTAGAATAGCATACATGTATAAAATTTGTGAAGATCCTCTTGGATCTCACTTTGACAACGAGAATGATTTAGAGTCAAAGAAGAACCAGTAGCCATTTTAATGAATAACTTTCTTTAATTGGTTATCTTTCCCAAATAGAATCAAAGACTTTTAATAACAAATAAATCAAAATAGCTTTATGAGGTTTAAAAGGGACTTTCCTTTATATTAACTTAAATATTAAATGATCCAATTAATTAACAATTAGAATATCGATCACGCAGAGATTACCGTAATAAGAGATCCCAGAATTATATTCAATAATGTTCCTATTGAACATTTAACTTTAATCTCACTCCTAATATAAAACTTTAATGAGACTTTAATTATAAATCAATATTTACCACACTGAATCTCAGCTCTTCCTGTGCCTAATTTATCCACCTAGAAATCTTCAATAATAAATCTTTAACTTCACTATTATAACTTCCTGCTTCAATCTCTCGCTCCTACTGCTTTTTACTTTACTATTCCGTTTGACTTAAATACTTTATCTAATCTGCATATAACAAGGAATCCTGTCCTCTTTTTGGAGCTGATTGGAAATAGGTAGGGGAATTAAATTTCCCTAAAAAAGACGACTCAGAAGGTTAGTGATAAAGTTCCGTATAGGTTTGCCACAAATTGTTTTAAAGACATTTTGACAAAAAAATTTATTTAAATGCAATATTTTGGCAAAAAATTACCTTAGAATAACCTTTTTTCAAAACGTTCTTCTTTTATAAAAAATGCTTCTATAATAATAAAAAATATTTTGCTTATATAAATTAAAGACTTCTCCAGAGAGTCGGAACTAGGATTTTTGAAAAATTCACATTACTTTCAGAGTTACTACCAATTGAAATAATTTTATCGGCGTTTTTTTCTTAAAATTTCTCTTCTCTGTTGTAGTAAAAAATGGATAAATCCACTTCTAAGTTATATATTTCAAAACTTCTACCTCAGCCTCTGTACAGAGATCTGAGCTATACACAGGCAAAATATTATTGTAATAGAAGCATTTTTCATTAAAGGAGGTTTTGAAAACTGGTCATTCTTTCATTTTTTGTCAAAATATTGTACTTAAATAATTTTTTATTGTAATAATATTTTTAAAACAATTTTATACATGTTTTCTAATCTAAGGGACACTAAATATCATAAATATTACCCATTTATACGCTTTTGCAAAATCACGGTTCCGAACGTAGTCGGATACCTTAAAATTTACAATTTTCGCATAAGCATCAATGCTTATAATATCTGAGCGTACTCCAAATTTTGGTTACCTTTGTGACGAATCTGTACGGAACCTTTCCACTAATATTCTTAGGCGTCTTTTGGGGATTATAAATTCGCGCATATATATATATATTTCCAATCAACTCTGAGAGGAGAACGGGATATGCAAAGTAGATAGGGTATTTAAGTAGAGCGTGGTAAGCTAGCAAGGATGAAGGCTATTGAGCCAGCAGCAGCAGAGACAACCTTTAGAGGATTCAATTGGATTACGATAGTGAAGCATTACTGCTAGTACTCTACGAAGGAATCTTAAAAGCTAATATACAATTGAAGATATCAAAGTATTACCAGGTGGTATTCTATAGTTTATTATCGCTTAAAACAAGCGCTAGGTTAATAAAATTAGTTTAAATTAATGAAATATAATAATTGGAGTTGCGTGTATTTCTCGTACCTCCTATTTCCGTAGACCTTATTGATTTTACGCGTAGTTATTGATTAATTTCATATTTCGTAATTTAATTTAATATTAAAGGTAAATCCCTTTTGTTTGACGTAACATAGAAATATTATATGATTAGAGTTTCTAATATTTGAATCAAGTGAATAAATATAAGTTATTCTTATACAAATGTCCCTTGGGGATTCTTTGCCTCAAATTAATCTTGGTGTCTAGGGTGGAACCCAGGGGGTTCTAACAGTGGCGCCCAACGTGGGGCACAAACCCACGACCCCGATATTAAGAGTTATGTGCTCTACCGACTGAGCTAGCCGGGCAAAAGCAAAAATTAAAAGATTTATTTAATAGTTTTAAGGGTCTATTTTCAGACCAGCCTGGGTTAACTCATGTTTTATACCATGAAATCGATACTGGGGACCAGGGGCTGGTAGTGTCAAGGCCCTATTGCTATTACAGGGTCAAACAAAGAATAATTGACTATCACATTGAGAAAATGTTGCAGGAGGGTACAATTCATCCTATTCAATCCTCATACGCCTCACCTGTGGTTTTAACGCGCAAAAATTATGGCCTTCCTTCAGATTCTCCAGAGGCGTATTGATTCGCGATTGACTATCGCAAACTCAACGCTATTACGAAAAATCCGCGATATCCATTACCAGTGATAGATGACCTGATCACAAATATCCCGCACACCGATATCATGTCGACCCTAGATTTAGAATCAGGTTACTTTCAGTAGGCAATTAGTCCTAAAGGTATCGAAAAAACCGCGTTTATAACACAAAATGGCAGAATCCTCAGAATGCCATTCGGCCTTTCAGGGGCGGCGCCAAATTTTCAAAAAGCCATTGACATTACATTAAAACCGGTTCTTGGACGTTTTGTGATGTGTTATATGGATGATGTAATTATTACATCTCCATCTTTTAATGAACACATCGAACATTTGAATCAGACATTTACACTGTTGCGAGACGCAGGTCTAACACTCAATAAGAATAAGTGTTACTTCGCACGTGACAAATTGAAGTATTTAGGTCTCATAATTAGTAAGGAAGGAATTGAAACCGACAATAACAAGGTCAAGGCAATCACAGAAATGAAACCACCTAAAAACAATAAAGAAATGTCGAAGATTTTAGGGATGGCGGGTTGGTATCAGAAATTTATACCCCATTATGCAGATATATGTGAACCATTATATCGGTTAAAGAAAAAGGGGGCTAAATTTAATTGGTCGACGGAAGCACAGGATTCTTTAAATAAAGTAAAACGAGCATTAACAGAGGTGCCAGTTTTACAATTGTCGAATTTTCAGGAACAGTTTAACTTATTTACGGATGCTAGTGGGGTCGGAATTGACGCTGTGCTGAATCAAAATCACAGACCTATTGCATTCGCGTCTAAAACCCTGAACAAGGCCAAAAGAAACTACACAGTTACCGAACGCGAATGTTTGGCGATGATATTGGCATTGAATAAGTTTAGAACTTATTTTGGATCACTACCGGTGAAGGTAATGACAGTTATCTAGTTGGATGATTAGATGGGCACTCAAGTTATCCGAGTTTAACATTGAATGGGAACTTCGACCTGGGGTCCAGAACGTTGTTGCGGACGTATTGTCTAGGAATCCAATAGGCAATTTGGATGGATCACAAATTTCGTGCGCAGCTCTTCGAGCCTTAGCTTTAAACTCCAGAGAACAACGGGAAGATCCTGAGTTAGGGCACATCTATAATTATTTAGAAAATCCGGACGATGGTTCCATTAATGCAACTGTATGCGAGGGTTGGTCCCAGGATTTAATTAATTGATGGTTTACTCTTTTACGCGAAATATTCTGCAACTCATGGAGCACTAAGAATGTACATTCCTCAATCTCTTCGCGAAGCAATAATGCAAGAATTTCATAATCTGCTATTAGCAGGCCATTTAGGAAAGAGGAAGACGTATTTAGAATTGCGTGACACATGTTAGTTTCCGTATATGAGGAAATATATATTTGAATATGTATCAACCTGTGACCGGTGTCAAAAATTTAATTATAAAAATGCGCTACTAGCTGGTCGATTAATTCCGATAGTATCGAATTACCCCCCAATGAAATCGTGACGTTAGACTTATTAGGCCCCTACCCAGCATCCTGACCCGAAAGTTATAGATTTATATTGGTAATAACTGACCACTTCACTAAGTGGGGAGTGAGCTTATACCTTTACGAAAAGCTTCGTCCCAGGCCATAGCTAACGCCTTTTTTGAAAATTATATTTCACGATATGGAGCTCCTGTTTTTTTTATTAGTGATAATGGTCCCAATTTATATCCGATGTCTTTGAACACTTAAGTCACAGGTTGGACATAAAACATATTAAAACGGTAACATATCGGCCGCAGGCAAATTAGAGTTAATCGCACGGAAGAAGTTAACGGAAAGAGTTAATCGCACTTTAGTGCAGATGATAGCTTGTTTTGTAGAAGAAAATCACGATAACTGGGACCCTTTCGCGCTGCACACATAGTTAATGAAACTACAGGTAAAACTCCGGCTGAGTTATTCTTAGGTAGAAAAATTGTAACACCTTTTCGTAAATTAATAAATGTAACGGAGGGTGCTGAATATGTGGGAGGAAATATTGAGAAATTATTTGATGAGGCAGGGCAGAATATGCGGAAACAACATAAGACAGGAAAAATACTATAATCGAAAAAGGAGAGAGGTAAACATCAAAGTCAATGGTTTGGTGCTGGTACAAACTCATTCGGAAAGTTTATGCCTAAGTTTGAAGGGCCATACAGAATGTTGGAAGTTAGGAATAACAATTTGATCATTTGGAAAAAGGGTCACAGTTAATATTGGCCAAGGTCGGGTGTACCATCCAAGACAGTCCGACACAATTAGTTTTGATAGTAATGATGAGATACTATATGAATTACAGGGGTTTAGTGATGGGTCGAGTAGGTCATATCCGGGAATATCCAGAAGTTCTAGGAGACCCTCGGATGCTGAGAGTAAGGGTCGTAGATCAAATAAGGGAACTGCCGGATTGGAGGATCTGAGATTGAAGCGTAAAGTAAGGTCAAATGGGATAGTGGAGAGGAAGGTTAGAAAGCAGTCCAAAACATGCAGGAAGAGATCGCTTCAGTGGTCCAAACATGGAGACCAGAAAAGACCAACACCTGTACTACCATAGGGGATAAAGAGAACAGTCCCATCATCTGTAGCTTCTAGAAACCATAAATATAGGAGAAATAATAATCCTTCACAGGGACCAGAGTCCATTGCAGGTCCCTCACATCAACAAATGATAAGGCAGTTCAATCCACCTACAGAAGAGAGCAGGCGAGGAGCAAGAGTCCAGTATGACAAGGCCCGGGAGACCAGGACAACACGCAGCAAAGGACACAGTGCAACTGAAGGGAGACCAGTCGGGTCTAGACAGACGACAACAGTGAGACCTTGTCCATACTACCTCAGGAGCCGCATAAAGGAGCCCGAAGGAATACCAGAGGAGCACTGGGATCGACTGTCTACCACAGAACAGCCTCAGGAGAAGGAGCCTCAGCATGGAAGCCTTAGATAGTTTTTAATTTCTTTCCGCTTTGATTTCGAATTTCTGGCCCTAAAAAGGGCATTTTTTTTTAAAAAAAAGACGCTGTTGAAAAGTGATCTGTGTGAATTGCCTTCGTTTTTATTATTATATTATAATGTTATATTATATTATATAATGACGTAATATTTTGTGCAGCATAATTATTATAGCTTAAATATATTATTAAGTTAATGAGGAGTACGATGTTGTGCCCCCGAGCACGTGTAGTTCGAATCTGACGTGATCTTCTTCCTTGGTCCCTCTTTTGATTTGTTTTAAAAGTTATATGAATAGAAAATAATTTGATAACACAGACCTACTCAACTTACTTTTTTTTTAATTAATATTATTGAATTTGTTTATTTCTTTCAGAAACTTCTTGTTGGGATTCGTTTTGATTACATCGAAACTTGGGAGAGAAGTAAGTTTCCTTTTTCTTTTGAATCTTGTTATATCAATGCCTGTTCACAAATACATTAATACTTTTATTTATCCTATATGTGATGTTCTCTTGCTTTTTCATGTCATTTTCTTCATATATTTTTTGTACTTTACTGTTATATCCACAAACATATTGTGTTCTTTGATCCACTGTTTTACAATCGAACTTTGTTAAGTCAAAAAACACATATTCTTCTACATTGTTATGCCCACAAAATATTTTGTTCTGTTTAACACTGTTACAGAATCCAATTTTTGTTTTCCATTGTTATGTCAAAAAAAACTTTTTCTTCTACGTAAAATAATATTTTTCCTTGCACGAAGCAGTTTCAGTGCATGTATTTTGGTTTCCATGAAACTTTCTTTTACGGGAACGATATGAACGACATTTACACATGATTTTAGGTAAAATGAATTTAAGATTAAATTAAAATAATTTAAATTCTAAAAATAAAGCAAAATATAGAAAAAACAGAATTAACAGATAGGCGTGGTAAACCTAACGTCGAACATTTTTCCATCAGTGAGCGGACTTCGTCCGCTACTGTTTTTCAGCAGTTATGTTCTGCCCATCTTATTTATTTCAATCTTTATTAATTCTTTATGTCACCCTATTAATTCGGCTCTAAATTTATCAATTCTGATGAGGAGGTACGTCCCCCTTTTAGGGACAGGAACTCCGTAAATTACATGCCACTTGCCTAACGTCGAATGTAAACAAACACGGAATAGTGATAGTCTTAAACTTCCGTGGCCAATCGCTTGTAACGAAATTGTTTGAAATAATTATTAAGAAACTGTGGATTAGTAAACAGATAATTAAAATTTCTGTTTTTGAAATTCCATTTTAGGGAAATAATAATTAAACACTGCATATGTCGCTCACTTTCGGTCTAGATGAAATTACTTCCGGTTTCGTTATCAACTACTATGACTTATTACAAATGCTATATCTAGAGTTCTAATTTACATAAAATTAAAATAAAGACTGTTTTGGATCTTAAAAGTTGGGACTTTGTTTTACAATCATAAAAAAAATTCGACATTTTTGTCAAAAAACACTTTTTGAACCTTGTCGGATACCTTAACAATGTTACAGAATCCAATTTTTGTTTTTCATTGTTATGTCAAGAAACACTTTTTCTTCTACATAATATTTTGTTCTGTTTAACACTGTTAAAGAATTTATTTATTTTTTAACATTGTTTTTTCAACAAACCTATTTTTTTTCTTACATTGTGTTGTTTTAATTGATATGCATAGGATCAATTTTTATAATTCTTAATTTCTTTTCGCTTCAATTTCAAATTTCTGGCCCTGAAAAGGGCGTTGTTGAAATGTGCTCTGTGTGAATTTCCTTCGTTATTATTATTATTATATTATATAATGACGTAATATAATGTGCAGTATAATTATTAAAGTTTAAATATATTATTAAGTTAAAGAGGAGTACGATGTTGTCCCCCACCCCCAGCAAGCGTCCTTCGTATCACCGATATTCTTCGTTGCTCCCTCTTCTGATTTGTTTTAAAAGATTTGAATAGAAAATAATTTGATAACAGTCCTACTCATCTTCCTTTTTTTTAATATTATTATAAAATTTGTTTATTTCGTTCGGAAACTTCCTGTAGTAATTCTTTTTGAATCCATCGAAACGCACGAGAGAAGTTAGTTTCTATTTTCTTTTGAATCATGTTACATCAATGCATGTTCAAAAACACATTTATACTTTTATTTATCCTATATGTGATTGATGGGAGGCGCGGATTCATTCAGGAATATTCAACAGAACTTCAAAATTGCGAACTCAGTTTGGTGGAATGTGTTTTCTTTCCCCACCACTGAGGGGAAATTCCTCAGCAAAAGGTGCCTAATTAATTATTATCAAGGTTTAACACAATCAATTTGTCCAATTGAAGCAGCGCAACATCTAACCCACTGTAATCGGAACTGAAAACTCACTCCAAGTTCAAACATGTAGAATACGCAACGCTATTTTCATCACAACTGCACAGCTAAGGA
Organism: Trichonephila clavipes; assembly: GCA_019973935.1. Classification (NCBI taxonomy): domain Eukaryota; kingdom Metazoa; phylum Arthropoda; class Arachnida; order Araneae; family Nephilidae; genus Trichonephila; species Trichonephila clavipes. Next base: position 2,017,883 of record BMAU01005089.1, on the reverse strand, counting down.
CGCCTAATCAATTCAGAGAACTCACTCCAAGTTCAAACATGTAGAATACGCAACGCTATTTTCATCACAACTGCACAGCTAAGGACGCCTAATGGGAGGCGCGGATTCATTCAGGAATATTCAACAGAACTTCAAAATTGCGAACTCAGTTTAGTGGAATGTGTTTTCTTTCCCCACCACTGAGGGGAAATTCCTCAGCAAAGGGTGCCTACGTTCCCACGCCTGGAAGGGGCAATACACCCATAAATATTGGGGTGTGTCATTGATTTTCCCGCGTTCCCAAAGTCAACGAACTTTGGGCGGTAACTCTGCGCTGGTTCCGGACCAATCAGAGGAAATTAAGTGGACAAGGTAAAGAGTCCGCTCTAGAATTTGGCAGTGAAGAGGACGCCAAAATAAAACGGGATGCACCCCAATTTGGAGACACTCGGACACAGAGAGACAGAGACAAACTAATCAGATCCAGGCCTCCGCGAGACTCCGAGCTGCGACCATGTCCCCCTCTCCATCCCACCTCCTATCTTTCTCAAAGCTAAGTTAAATTTCAATTTTGTTATGCAGTATATTTACAGTTACTTAAAATTATGTTATTCAATAAAATTAATTTTTATCTCTATTCTATCGGACTCTTAATTCAGAGTACTGTAATTTGTCTATAGAATATTAGTGTTTAACCACTTGCCAGTTTTGAACGTACACCGTACGTTCACTAGTTTTTCCAATTCTTGATTTGCCCGTACGTCGTACGTTCAGATTTATTTCTCCGATTTCATTTCTGCTTTGCCCATATTTTTATAAGTAATTCTAAATATAATTGAAGAATTTGTCAATGGATGGCGATAGTTGCCCACTGTATTGAGTTGAAAAACCAGTTTTAAGTGGTTTGTGAGTGGTTTTGGGATGGAATATTAGATAGGCGGGAAAATTTATTCACATCATTAGCTAGCGTTTTTGTGAGCGTGATTCTGAAAGACTTTTTGCACTGTATTAGACTAATATTGGAATTTATATCCTGCAATAATGGATGAATCGGAAATAATTCCGATTAATGATTATGATTCGGATCTTGAATCTGAAACAGATTCTAAAATATCTATAAACGATTCGGGAAGTATTGACAGTTTCTCAGACGATTTTGACTTTGATATTAGTGACGATAAAAACGATGACCTTAGCCAAGCAAGAAACTTTTATGAAATCTATTGTAATAATCTTTCTGCCCCTCCTCCGAGATTTGCATTCACTAATACGCCTGAAATTCATTTAGATTTTGATGCAAGCTCTGGTAAAATGCAATATTATGAAGCATTGATAGATAATAATTTGATTGTTCACGAAACAAATCATTATGCTGAACAAACTATTGGGAGCAGCATTCCTCGCAAGCACTCCAGAAGTAAAAAATGGGAGCCAACATCAAAAGAAGAAATGCCTGTTTTTATAGCTCTAATTATTCTTCAAGGCATCGTCAAAAAACCAACAAATGAACAATATTGGAGCAAAAGACATTCCATATCGACTCCCTTTTTCTCCAAAGTCATGCTCTATCGGCGTTTCAATCTAATTTACCGTTTCTTGCATTTTTCCAATAATGAAACATTTGTTACTGAAACACATGAGTGCCCCAAATTATCAAAAATTTGGCCAGTACTAAAATATCTGACCATTCGTTTCAAGGAAGTAGTTACACCCGATAGAGATGTTACTATTGATGAAAGTCTGATGTTATTCAAATGAAGGCTTGGTTGGAAACAATATATGCCTCTGAAACGGTCACGATTTGGAATAAAAATTTATATGCTGTGTGAATCCAAATCAGGGTATGTGTGGTCATTGATTATATACACTGGAAAAGGTACTCTATTTGATGAAAAATACAAGCATATGTGTATGTCTTCACAATTTGTAATGACTCTCATGGAACCACTCCTAAATAAGGGACATTGTCTCACCACAGATAATTTTTATTCCTCTCCGGAATTGGCAGATATTCTCATTCAAAGTTTGACTGATATGTACGGCACACTAAAACCCAGAAGAAAGGATGTTCCTAAAGAACTGCTATCTAAAAAAATTGACAAAGGTCAAATGATTGCCTATCAAAGAGGTAAAGTTTGCGTTATGAAATGGATGGACAAGAAGGCGGTGTGCCTTATTTCAACAATACATAATCCTGAAATGGTTCAAGTACAGAGTCATAAAAATGAGATAAGAAGAAAACCTAAAGCAGTTATGGAATATAACAACACAATGGGTGGTGTAGATCGATTGGACAAACATCTTACAAATTACCCTTTGATAAAAAAAATGGGGAAGAAGTATTACAAAAATATTCTTTCATCTATTGGACATATGTTTGTGCATAAGTTTTGTGTTGTACAAAAAAAATGGTGGAAAAGACTCTCATTTACAGTTTAGAATGGACATTGTTGATTGCCTGATAGAAAGATATGGAGAAGTGTCAGGAAAGAAAGGCCGTCCTGGCACTTCAACCCAATCCAATGAGATTGACTGAAAGGCACTTCTTGGAAGTAATTGCACCAAGTGAAAAGAAGCTGAGACCTGCAAGAAAGTGCTATGTTTGTTCGCTGAAGAAAAATGACAACAGAAAAAGAATTAGAAAAGAAACACGATACTTTTGCCCGGACTGTGCTTGACACCTTGTTTCAAACTGTATCATACCAAATTGGATTTGTAATCATAAAGAACTGTTACAATAAAGGAAATATATACTGGTAAGTTTGAAAATGTTTTTAATTATTTTTCATTTTTTACATATACCTGTAAAGCGCGCTTTCTCGTGCATCGTTAGTGCTCGAAAAAAGCAATAATTTGGGAATAACCTATGAACATTTAAAAGCACTCTAAATAGTTCATTTTCGTAATTACAACGATTTTACTTGTAATTATCGTTTTATAAAAAAGAAAAATATTATTAACTGCAATAAAAAAAATTGACATTTTTTTGAACGATTTTGGAAAATAAATGAAACTGTTAAGTGGTTAATTTTAAACTAAGTTATGATGCGATGTTAACTTAAGAACCTGGAAAGTGTTAAGAAATTAGTATTTTAGGATAAGAAAAGAAAGTAATTAAATAAGTTATCATTGGCATCGCATCAGTGATATTCTCTTGCTTTTTCATGTCATTTTCTTCATATATTTTTTGTACTTTACTGTTATATCCTCAAACATATTGAGTTCTTAGATCCCCTGATACACAATCAAACTTTGTTATGTCAGAAAACAAATATTCTTTTACATTGTTATGCCCACAAAATATTTTCTTCTGTTTAACACTGTTACAGAATCCAATTTTTGTTTTTCATGGTTAAGTCAAGAAACACTTTTTCTTCTACATTTTTTTTTCTTCTGTTTAACACTGTTAAAGAATTTATTTATTTTTAAAATTGTTATGTCTACAAACCAATTTTGTTCCTTATACTGTGTTGTGTTTTAATTGAGATGCATATAATCCATTCTTAAAGTTCTTAATTTCTTTTCGCTTCGATTTCGGATTTCTGGCCCCAAAAAGGGACTAAAAAAATGACATTGTTGAAAAGTGCTCTGTATGGCTTGCCTTCATTTTTATTATTATTACATATTATATTACATAATGATGTAATATAATGTGCAGTATAATTATTACTGTTTAAATATATTATTCAGTTAATGAGGCGTAAGATGTTGTGCCCCCCCAGCACGTGTCCTTCGTATCACCGATCTTCTTCGTTGCTCCCTCTTCTGATTTGTTTTAAAAGTTATGAATAGAAAATAATTTGATAGCAGAGACATACTCACCTTACTTTTTTTTTTAATTATTATTAAATTTGTTTATTTCTTTCAGAAACTTCATTTAGCGATTCTTCTCGATTCCAACGAAACGTGCGAGAGAAGTAAGTTTCCTTTTTCTTTTGAATCTTGTTCCATCAATGCATGTTCACAAACACATTTATACTTTTATTTCTCCTATATGTCAGTGATTTTCAAACTTTCACTATTGGCGACCCCATTTTTTATCATAATTTTTATCGCCCCCAAATAATAATGTATTGAATGCAATAATAATGCACTTTAGCCCCTAAAAAGCTACAATACGATCATAATTATAAACCATACAAATTAACAAGATAAGTATTAAATTTTGTATGTAAGTTACTTTAAAAGTAATATATATTTTGATTTTTTGTACTTTTTAGTTCGATTCACTATAAAAGCGTGCTTTTTAGTATGTTTTAAAACTATAATTTCTTTTATAATTATTTTTACTATACACGATAAAAATCACAATTTCAGTAAATAATTTAATTAAGAGAAAATATACTTACCTATTTTAAAGAACTTTTCAATTTTTCTTCGAAACTTTGAGAAAAAATCCAATAAAACTAAAGAAAATGTTCCAAAAGGGCGTTTCCTTAATAAAGGACGTAAATCACAGACACTTTTCGCTAACAACACAGGAACGTTATTTTCCAGCAAAACTGTCATATTTTGTTCCCTTTTTTGTAGTTTTGCTGTAGTTTGATGATATACAAATAGCATTTTGAGCTTTTTCTTCCTTGTGTCTTTTTGACAAGGTGAAGTGCTACATTATGGCTTCATAGAGATTTTTAGACAGCAATTGAAAATTTCAAATCAACTCAAACGTTTCATGTCTAACGCTTTTCTGATATTTACTTTCGCTATCTTGATTAATATGTATTATTTTGTATGTTCTTCAATTGCTTGATGAGTTTCAACTTCCTTCAATAGGAATCACAGAGGCCCATTTTTTTAAATATTCTGCTCATTTACATTTATAAACCATAATAAGTCGTACAACACAGCAATCAAAACCACAAAATTGTTCATGGGGAAATTGTAGCATGTTCTAAGCAATGGTTTTGTATAACGTTTTTCATTATGCACTATATGTTTCAGAATACTCCTAAAAAAAATCTTGGCAAAATAATTCTTCAAAGTGCTTCATATGCTTATCCATATATCATGAAACTCTTTCACATGGAAAAAAGCGAAACAGAAATATATTATTTACAACTTTTCTAAGAAAAAGGATGCAGATAACCATACAAGTAAGTTAGAAGGTCAGCTAAAGAAATATTTTAGGTTAAAAGAAACGCAATAAAAAAATCTCTCATCGTGGAATTACAGCAAAGCAGACAAAATATTTTTTTAAATTTGGTTATAGAATCAAAGATGGTTAATGACCGTTTGAAGTGGAGTCTTTTATTTTTTATGATCACCAGATGATAAAAATAAATTATATTAGTGTAAATGTGTATTTTTTATTATGTCAGAAAACATTTTGTTTTACTTCATTCCAAAAAGTTATTTTTTAAACCTTTTATTTTCAATATGCTCGCCCCCCTCGCCGGGTTACCACGCCACCCCCAGGGGAGGGGCGCCCCACAGTTTGAGAAATACTGCTATATGTGATATTCGCTCACTTTTTATGTCATTTTTTTCATATACTTTTTGTACTTTACGATTATATGCACAAACATATTGTGTTCTTAGATCCACTGTTACACAATCGAACTTTGTTATGTCAAAAAACACTTACTCTTTTACATTATTATCCCCACAAAATATTTTGTTCTGTTTAACACTGTTACAGAATCAATTTTTGTTTTCCTTGTTATGTCAAGAAACACTTTTGTTCTACATAATATTTTGTTCTGTTTAACATTGTTAAAGAATTTATTTATTTTTAACATTGTTATGTCAACAAACCCATTTTGTTTCTTACATTCTGTTGTGTTTTATTTGAGATGCATTGGATCACAATTGTTATAATTCTTTATTTCTTTTCGCTTCAATTTCAATTTCTGGCACTGAAAAGGGCCTTTTTTTAAAAAAATGACGTTGTTGAAAAGTGCTCTGTGTGGCTTGCCTTCATTTTTATTATTATTACATATTATATTACATAATGACGTAATATAATGTGCAGTGTAATTATTACTGTTTAAATATATTATTCAGTTAATGAGGCGTAAGATGTTGTGCCCCCAGCACGTGTCCTTCGTATCACCGATCTTCTTCGTTGCTCCCTCTTCTGATTTGTTTTAAAAGTTATGAATAGAAAATAATTTGATAGCAGAGACATACTCACCTTACTTTTTTTTTTATTATTAAATTTGTTTATTTCTTTCAGAAACTTCCTGTAGTAATTCTTTTTTGAATCCATCGAAACGCGCGAAAGAAGTAAGTTTCCTTTTTTTTTGAATCTTTTTACATCAGTGGTTCTCAAACTTTCACTACTGGCGACCCAATTTTCAATCATAATTTTTATCTTGCCCCCAAATAATAAAGTATTAAATGCAATAATAATGCACTTTTGAGGCGGGGGGACGCTAAAGCTACAATACGATCAAAGATATGTTACTTTAAAAGTAATATATATATTTATTTTTTGTATTTTTAGTTCGATTCACTATAAAGCTGGCTTTTTAGTTTGTTTTAAAACTATAATTTCTTTTATCATTATTTTTACTATACACGATAAAAATCACAATTTCAGTAAATAATTTAATTAAGAGAAAATATACTTACCTATTTTTAAAGAACTTTTCAATTTTTCTTTGAAACTTTTGAGAAAAATCCAATAAAACTAAAGAAAATGTTCCAAAAGGGTGTTTCCTTAAGGACAGTCGGTATGGTAAACACCTTCCAGAAATCGATTTTGAGATTTTGATATTTCTCAAATCTCCAAATTAAGCCCTTTCCAATGATATAACATACTAGTCAATTTTTGAATTAGAAGTATTTTAAAATGTTTTTTAAAAAATAATCAACTGATTTGCCACGCCTACTTTGACAGATAGAAATGTAAACATATTGGCCTTTAAAACTGGGATGCTCTTGCAAAGCCATTATCTGTTTTATTTATTCCCACGAAATTAACTGTAGAATAACTGCAAGTGTAACTGTTAAGGTTGTTTACCTATTTTTGGCGCTTTCGAACACGTTGTGTTTGAGCACTTGTCGTTTATCGATACTTAAAATTTCTGAAATTTTGAAATGCAAAGATTGCAAAAAGTTTTCAAGAAACGCAAAGGTAAGTATTATCCACGTAAGAATACTATTAATAGCAAAGTAAGTACCACTGATTGTAAATTAAATGCTCAAGCTGAACATGCACATGATTCAAAACAGTCCTGTGCAAAAGAAAAGAAAATTCCCGATTTAAATGAGAGTTTTTCTTCTTTTGGTGATAGCGTAGGTATTTTAAATGCAATCATGAATTTGAATATTCTTGCTTTTTGTTTTCAAGAATGAAGTTCACTGTAAAATGTGCAACAGTGGTTTAGACATGCAAGTTTTAAAAGGTAAGTCTGGACTGGCTATTACGTTTGTCCTGAAATGTTTTGCTTGTCCATATCGTGTAGAATTCTCTTCTTCAAATTTTCATGAAGGAACACAAATTGCTACAATAAATACCAGGTTTGTGTATGCTATGCGTTCAATTGGAAAAGGTGCAGAAGCAGGGAGAATGTTCTGCGGCGTAATGAATCTTCCGCAACCACCTACAAGGTTTTCTCCTTACGGTAAGCGAATTTTAAATGCTGCTAAACTTGTTTATGAGGATTCAATTCAAAATGCTGCGAAGGAAGCTATTTGTGAAAATGAAGGTAACAAAAATATAGCAGTAGCTGTAGATGGGACATGGCAGAAGCGTGGTTACACATCCTTGAATGGTGTAGTTACTGTGACCAGCATTGATACAGGTAAGGTGATAGATGTTGATATTCTTTCGAAATATTGCGCTTGTAAAAACTTGCCTTTTCATGAAAAGGATTGTAAAAGGAACTACGTTGGATCTAGTGGAGCGATGGAAATCCAAGGTGCGTCTAAAATTTTTCAACGGTCATTATCTTTACATAATGCCCGATATATTACGTACTTAGAGATGGGGATTGCAAAGCATTTGATGCGGTAAAAAGAAAAACATTTATGGAAATGAATATCCAATTGAAAAATTGGAGTGTATTGGCCATGTAATGAAGCGCATGGGAACAAGATTACGCCGATTAAAAAAATTGAAAGGGCAAATCTTGTCAGACGGTATGTTTAAGTGGGAAAAATCGTTTGACTGAACATGAAATTGATAACTTGCAGTCATACTATGGATCAGCTATTCGGAGAAATCACAGCAGTGTTCAGAATATGCGGCAAGCTATCTGGGCCATTTTTCTGCATAAGTTATCAACTGATGAATATCCTCAACATGGTTTTTGTCCCATCGGGGAAGATTCATGGTGTGGATTTAAAAGGCTGAAGCATCAGGTAAGTCTTACAAACATAAAAACAGTCTTCCGGTCGCTGTTGTTGAAGCAATGCGTCCTATATTTAGAGATCTTTCCCATCCTGATCTGTTGAAAAAATGTTTGCATGGAAAAACACAAAACCCGAATGAAAGTTTTCATAATGTCGTTTGGTCACGTGTTCCCAAAGCAACATTTGTACAGATTGAAACACTTTCACTTGGTGTTTATGATGCTGTTTGTTCCTTTAATGATGGTAATGTATCGAAATTAAAAATGCTTCAAAAAATGGGCGTAGAACCAGGGGAATTTTCAGTAAGTGCCATGAAACTTCTCGATAGGGAAAGACTAATGAAAGCAATTTATGCTTTTTCTGGACGCTCGAAGAAAATTAGAAAAGATAAAAAGAAGAAAAAAAGAAAGAAGAAGATAATATTAAGAAAAATAAGGTAAAAACCGGCTACAGTGCAGGATCTTTTGATGAGGTAAAAATTTATACAAAAGCTACTGTGTTTTCTAATTAATATATTTTTCAAGTAATCTGTTCTTTTTTTTAAAATCTACTGTATGCATGAATTGGAGACTTTTACTATATATTTCATATATATTGTTGTGTGTTCTTATTCTTTATGCAAAATTTTTAAATATTTCTTTGACATTTTTCACTAATGAACACATGTCGTAACACAGAAAATGACTATTTTTATTAAATTGTGTATTCTTTTTTTTTCTATAAATCTACCGTATGCATGAACTGAAATTTTTACTATATATTTCATATGTATTGTATGTTTTTATTCTTTATGTAAAATTTTAAAAATATTTCTCAGACATTTTTCACTAATGAACATATGTCGTGACACAGAAAATGACAATTTTTAATAAATTGTGTATTCCTTTTTCTATACTTCTACTGTATGCATGAACTGAAATTTTTACTATATATTTCATATGTATTGTGTATTTATACAAATTTTTAAGCTTTGGTGTTCAATAGTTTTTTAGTAAAAGGTTTATAAATATCTAAAAATGCAATGCCTTTTTTCGTTGCACATAGCTTGTTACATATATAAAAATACATAAATTTCATGTTCAAGAAATCTGTTTTTATGTTTTTGTTGTTTTGAATACCATTTACCAAATATTTAAAGAAAATTTTTAATTCTGCTGCTGTAAAACATTGTGTTAACAGGTGAATATATAAAACACTAATGAAACTTTTCGAAATAGTGTATAATCATGTATTACCAAAGCCATATTTTCATGTATTGACACATTTTCACATGGTATTTATGATGCTTTATAGTCAAAATTTGATGAAAGTAATGTATCAGAACTGAAAATTCCTCAAAAATTGATACAGAATTTGAGTAAAATAATTAAACGCTAAAAATACCTCGATAGCTTAAAAGTGAAAAATGCTATAAATGTATTTTCTGAGAAATCTAAGTATAAGAAAAACTAAAAAGCCTTAAAAGTAATAGAGAATAAGCTAATATTTAATAAAATAGGGCAAATACTTGTTGTAATTCATTATTTTTGTGATCAAACGCTTTTTTACACTAAAAATGCAATTATCTCAAAATGGTTGTTTTCAAACTGCGGGTACAGTTTTCTCAGAATCTACAGAATGAGTGCTCATGCAATTTTTACTGCACATAAATAATATGTAACTCTATATACTAAGATTATTTTTTTGGAGATTTTCCTGAAATATTTTGCTGAAAAGCAGTTATCGTAAAAATTTGACAGTTTTCAAAATTTCAAAGTGATACTTTTACGATGAATTTTTTTGAAAAAGTAAACAATATATTTTAAATATATTTACCAGTATTTAAATAAAAAGCCTAATTAATATACAGACAAAATTTGAAGTTTATATATTTAACAGTTTCTGAGAAACTTGAACCTAAAATGGCTCAATTTAACATTGTCGGTATAGGCCCTACCGACTTCCCTTAAACCGGCAAAAAATCAATTGCTTACACTTCTACGCAATATGGTTATTATGGACCTCCAAGCGCAGCTAGTGCTGCCATCTGTAATAGAAGTTTGAATTACCATTTCGTCACGGTCTTTAGTAGCCATTTAATGCTATCAACCTTTCGACTGCTTATTAATTTAAGATTTTTAAAAATTGCTGCATGATCTTTGATTTTATTTTCAATAACTTATATGGATTGCGTTTGGCCGCAATAACCCAGGTTAGAATCCTGGTCACGGCAAAAAGTTTATTTTAGCTTCATTAATACATTAATTAACATGGGAAATAGTTTATAATTGTCTCAAAAAATAAAATATTATTTACCCGAGATAGTATTTCCGAAAAAGGGAATGTTTTTTATATATCAATCAATTAGAAAATTCAAAGTTAACTCTTTCAAAATTTATTTTCATTTAAATTTAATAAAATAAATAGTTTTTAAAAATTATTTCTATCTTAAATATTCCTCCATTTATTACTTAGTTGTATAAAAAATAATTTCGTCAAAAAACGCAATAAAATGATCAAAAATTTTCCGAAATAGCTAGACAAAATATTGGATTTGCATAAAACTATTTCCGAATATTTTTGTTATACAATACAAATATAATTATGATTACTTATGTTCATTAGTCTGTGTTCACTTCAATTTATCTCAACGCTTGGATTCTGAGACAAGGTGGCCGAATGGTTAAGGCGATGGACTGCTAATTCATTGGGCTCTGCCCGCGTGGGTTCGAATCCCATCCTCGTCGGAAGATCATTAAAACAAACAGTTTTAACTAATGTTTGGTCGCGGTATAGCCAAAATTGGCTTTTGTGCCAGAAAAACCCGTATTCACAGGGGTGTAACGTGGACTCGTCAAAAATTCTCTTTTGTAAATCTTTTGTTCCTATGAGGAGGTAACATTTTTTAAACGTCTTTGTAAATCTGATTAAAAGAGGCAAGCGTGTGAAGCCGTAAACACCGTGATTTATACTATGCTATAAGAAAAAAAGCTTTTGAGAAGAATTCAATAATGCAGAACTTATGTTTGATGACGTAGCTACCAATGGGCTAGGCGGTAACTTGCAATGGGGCCCTCGACCTTGAACTTCTATCTAAGCCGAACTTGCAATAATTTCTACCACATTTAAGATATAAATATAAAACTTTGCAACATGCAACTATAATCATTTCAACTCAGCTGAAAGTAATTTACAACTTATGTAGTACAACCCTAAGTTCTTTTCGCTGTTTGTATAGTGTTGCAGACTTAACTTATTAGAAAGTTAGTATTTCGTTTTTTTATTTTTCTTTAAACACTTATTTGAAAATAAACAAGGTCCGTGAAAAATCTTACCATACTTATTATTTTCAGTAGACACCCATGGAATAGAGAAACAAAAAAAAGACTCATAAAAATACTGGAAAATACGACTCAAATTTTTATATTCTTTCAGTGATCGGTTTCCAAGCACAAATATCTTAAAGCAACCTGTGTATACAAATTTTTGAAATAATTAAAATTAACAATATTCTGCAACTTATTTCTTTATTTTTAGTAGTGAAAAATGACAATTTCAAGTTGCTTAAAGTGAAGGAAAATAAGAATAAAGAGTAGGGAAAAATATTCAAACGAAAATAAATATTTAAAATAATGTTATTAGGACAGTCGGTATGGTAAACACCTTCCAGAAATCGATTTTGAGATTTTGATATTTCTCAAATCTCCAAATTAAGCCCTTTCCAATGATATAACATACTAGTCAATTTTTGAATTAGAAGTATTTTAAAATGTTTTTTAAAAAATAATCAACTGATTTGCCACGCCTACTTTGTCAGATAGAAATGTAAACATTTGGCCTTTTAAAACTGGGATGCTCTTGCAAAGCCATTATCTGTTTTATTTATTCCCACGAAATTAACTGTAGAATAACTGCAAGTGTAACTGTTAAGGTTGTTTACCTATTTTTGGCGCTTTCGAACACGTTGTGTTTGAGCACTTGTCGTTTATCGATACTTAAAATTTCTGAAATTTTGAAATGCAAAGATTGCAAAAAAGTTTTCGTTTATCGATACTATAACCACTGATTGTAAATTAAATGCTCAAGCTGAACATGCACATGATTCAAAGCAGTCATGTGCAAAAGAAAAGAAAATTCCCGATTTAAATGAGAGTTTTTCTTCTTTTGGTGATAGCGTAGGTATTTTAAATGCAATCATGAATTTGAATATTCTTGCTTTTGTTTTCAAGAATGAAGTTCACTGTAAAATGTGCAACAGTGGTTTAGACATGCAAGTTTTAAAAGGTAAGTCTGGACTGGCTATTACGTTTGTCCTGAAATGTTTTGCTTGTCCATATCGTGTAGAATTCTCTTCTTCAAATTTTCATGAAGGAACACAAATTGTTACAATAAATACCAGGTTTGTGTATGCTATGCGTTCAATTGGAAAAGGTGCAGAAGCAGGGAGAATGTTCTGCGGCGTAATGAATCTTCCGCAACCACCTACAAGGTTTTCTCCTTACGGTAAGCGAATTTTAAATGCTGCTAAACTTGTTTATGAGGATTCAATTCAAAATGCTGCGAAGGAAGCTATTTGTGAAAATGAAGGTAACAAAAATATAGCAGTAGCTGTAGATGGGACATGGCAGAAGTGTGGTTACACATCCTTGAATGGTGTAGTTACTGTGACCAGCATTGATACAGGTAAGGTGATAGATGTTGATATTCTTTCGAAATATTGCGCTTGTAAAAACTTACCTTTTCATGAAAAGGATTGTAAAAGGAACTACGTTGGATCTAGTGGAGCGATGGAAATCCAAGGTGCGTCTAATTTCAACGGTCATTATCTTTACATAATGCCCGATATATTACGTACTTAGGAGATGGGGATTGCAAAGCATTTGATGCGGTAAAAAAGAAAAACATTTATGGAAATGAATATCCAATTGAAAAATTGGAGTGTATTGGCCATGTAATGAAGCGCATGGGAACAATATTACGCCGATTAAAAGCTCAATTGAAAGGGCAAATCTTGTCAGACGGTAAGTGTTTAAGTGGGAAAAATCGTTTGACTGAACATGAAATTGATAACTTGCAGCCATACTATGGATCAGCTATTCGGAGAAATCACAGCAGTGTTCAGAATATGCGGCAAGCTATCTGGGCCATTTTTCTGCATAAGTTATCAACTGATGAATATCCTCAACATGATTTTTGTCCCATCGGGGAAGATTCATGGTGTGGATTTAAAAAGACTGAAGCATCAGGTAAGTCTTACAAACATAAAAACAGTCTTCCGGTCGCTGTTGTTGAAGCAATGCGTCCTATATTTAGAGATCTTTCCCATCCTGATCTGTTGAAAAAATGTTTGCATGGAAAAACACAAAACCCGAATGAAAGTTTTCATAATGTCGTTTGGTCACGTGTTCCCAAAGCAACATTTGTACAGATTGAAACACTTTCACTTGGTGTTTATGATGCTGTTTGTTCATTTAATGATGGTAATGTATCGAAATTAAAAATGCTTCAAAAAATGGGCGTAGAACCAGGGGAATTTTCAGTAAGTGCCATGAAACTTCTCGATAGGAAAGACTAATGAAAGCAATTTATGCTTTTTCTGGACGCTCGAAGAAAATTAGAAAAGATAAAAGAAGAAAAAGAAAGAAAGAAGAAGATAATATTAAGAAAAATAAGGTAAAAACCGGCTACAGTGCAGGATCTTTTTGATGAGGTAAAAATTTATACAAAAGCTACTGTGTTTTCTAATTAATATATTTTTCAAGTAATCTGTTCTTTTTCTTTAAATCTACTGTATGCATGAATTGGAGACTTTTACTATATATTTCATACATATTGTTGTGTGTTCTTATTCTTTATGCAAAATTTTTTAAATATTTCTTTGACATTTTTCACTAATGAACACATGTCGTAACACAGAAAATGACTATTTTTATTAAATTGTGTATTCTATAAATCTACCGTATGCATGAACTGAAATTTTTACTATATTTTTCATATGTATTGTGTGTTTTTATTCTTTATTTTTTTAAATATTTCTAGACATTTTTCAAATGAACACATGTCGTAACACAGAAAATGACGATTTTTATTAAATTGTGTATTCTTTTTTTTCTATAAATCTACCATATGCATGAACTGGAAATTTTTTCTATATATTTCATATGTATTGTATGTTTTTATTCTTTATGTAAAAATTTTAAAAATATTTCTCAGATATTTTTCACTAATGAACATATGTCTTGACACAGAAAATGACAATTTTTAATAAATTGTGTATTCCTTTTTCTATACTTCTACTGTATGCATAACTGGAAATTTTTACTATATATTTCATATGTATTGTGTATTTATACAAATTTTTAAGCTTTGGTGTTCAATAGTTTTTTAGTAAAAGGTTTATAAATATCTAAAAATGCAATGCCTTTTTTTCATTGCACATAGCTTGTTACATATATAAAAATACATAAATTTCATGTTCAAGAAATCTGTTTTTATGTTTTTGTTGTTTTGAATACCATTTACCAAATATTTAAAGAAAATTTTTAATTCTGCTGCTGTAAAACATTGTGTTAACAGGTGAATATATAAAACACTAATGAAACTTTTCGAAATAGTGTATAATCATGTATTACCAAAGTCATATTTTCATGTATTGACACATTTTCACATGGTATTTATGATGCTTTATAGTCAAAATTTGATGAAAGTAATGTATCAGAACTGAAAATTCCTCAAAAATTGATACAGAATTTGAGTAAAATAATTAAACGCTAAAAATACCTCGATAGCTTAAAAGTGAAAAATGCTATAAATGTATTTTCTGAGAAATCTAAATATAAGAAAAACTAAAAAGCCTTAAAAGTAATAGAGAATAAGCTAATATTTAATAAAATAGGGCAAATACTTGTTGTAATTCATTATTTTTGTGATCAAATGCTTTTTTACACTAAAAATGCAATTATCTCAAAATGGTTGTTTTCAAACTGCGGGTACAGTTTTCGCAGAATCTACAGAATGAGTGCTCATGCAATTTTTACTGCACATAAATAATATGTAACTCTATATACTAAGATTATTTTTTAGGAGATTTTCCTGAAATATTTTGCTGAAAAGCAGTTATCGTAAAAAAATTTGACAGTTTTCAAAATTTCAAAGTGATACTTTTACGATGAATTTTTTGAAAAAGTAAACAATATATTTTAAATATATTTACCAGTATTTAAATAAAAGCCTAATTAATATACAGACAAAATTTGAAGTTTATATATTTAACAGTTTCTGAGAAACTTGAACCTAAAATGGCTCAATTTAACATTGTCGGTATAGGCCCTACCGACTTCCCTTAAATAAACCGGCAAAAAAATCAATTGCTTTTCACTACGCATATGGTTATCTTATGGACCAAAACGCAGCTAAAGCTGCCATCTGTAATATAAAGAAGTTTGAACTTACCATTTCGTCACGGTCTATTAGTAGCCATTTAATTTTCTTCAACCTTTTTACTAACTTTAAAATTTTATTTTCAAATTAACTTTAAGATTCATTTAAAGCATTGCTGCATGATCTCCGTGATTAATATATAGTGGTTAGTACTTCATTGCGTTGTGATTACAATAACCCAAAGAATCCTGGTCACGGCAATGTTTAAATTTTAGCATTCATTTTTAAACATGGGAAATAGTTTATAATTGTCTCATAAATAAAATATTATTTACCCGGAGATAGTACATCCGAAAAAGGGAATGTTTTTATATATCAATCAATTAGAAAATTCATACAGTTAAAATCTTTTCAAAATTTATTTTCATTTACTTTTCAATAAAATAATTTTTTAAAAATTATATTCTTCAACTTATTATATTCCTCTGCTCTTATTTCTTAGTTGTATTCTTTTGGTTTTGTTTTAAAAAAAAAATCTCTCATGATCAAAAATTTTTTTTTCCTCAGCTTAGACAAAATATAATGCATAAAACTATTTCCGAATATATAAAATACATATATAATGAAATTACTTATGTTCATTAGTCTGTGTCACTTCAATTTATCTCATTGAAACTTTTAGAACGAGGTGGCCGAATGGTTATTGCGATGGACTGCTAATTCATTGGGCTCTGCCCGCGTGGGTTCGAAAATACATCCTCGTCGGAAGATTCTATTAATTTTTTAACTAATGTTTGGCAACAAACAAATAGCCAAAATTGGCTTTTTATGCCAGAAAACCCGTATTCACTCACTATTCAAAAGATTCTCTATTGAAATTTTTTGTTCCTATGAGGAGGTAACATTTTTTAAACGTCTTTGTAAATCTTTCAAGAGGAAGCGCGAAGCCGTAAACACCGTGATTTATACTATGCATAAGAAAAAACTTTTGAGAAGAATTCAATAATGCAGAACTTATGTTTGATGACGTTAGCTACCAATGGGCTAGGCGGTAATTTGCAATGGGGCCCTATTTTTTGACTTGTTGAAAAGCCGAACTTGCAATAATTTTTACCACATTTAATTATATAAATATAAAACTTTGCAACACACAACTATAATCATTTCAACTCAGCTGAAAGATAATTTACAACTTGTGTAGTACACCCCAAGTTCTTTTGCGCTGTTTGTATAGTAAAAATTGCAGACTTAACCTTATTAGAAATTTAGTATTTGTTTTTTTTATTATTCTTTAAACACTTTTTTGAAAATAAACAAAGGTCCGTGAAAAATCTTACCATACTTGAGTTATTTTCAGTAGACACCCATGTTTACAAAAATAAGACTCATAACAATACTGGAAAATACGACTCAAATTTTTATACTTTCAGTAGATCGGTTTACTACAAATATCTTAAAGCAACCTGTGTATACAAATTTAAGAAATAATTAAAATTTTTTTGTAACAATATTCTGCAAAAACTAGTATTTCTTTAGTAGTGGGAAAAAACACAATTTCAAGTTGCTTTAATTAAGGAAAAGGAAGAATAAAATTTTAATATAGTCAAATATTTCTTAGGAAACGTTCAAACGAAAATAAATATTTAAAGCGTTAAGGACAGTCGGTATGGTAAACACCTTCCAGAAATCGATTTTGAGATTTTGATATTTCTCAAATCTCCAAATTAAGCCCTTTCCAATGATATAACATACTAGTCAATTTTTGAATTAGAAGTATTTTAAAATGTTTTTTAAAAAATAATCAACTGATTTGCCACGCCTACTTTGTCAGATAGAAATGTAAACATTGGCCTTTTAAAACTGGGATGCTCTTGCAAAGCCATTATCTGTTTTATTTATTCCCACGAACTTAACTGTAGAATAACTGCAAGTGTAACTGTTAAGGTTGTTTACCTATTTTTGGCGCTTTCGAACACGTTGTGTTTGAGCACTTGTCGTTTATCGATACTTAAAATTTCAAATTTTGAAATGCCAAGATTGCAAAAGTTTTCAAGAAACGCAAAGGTAAGTATTATCCACGTAAGAATACTATTAATAGCAAAGTAAGTACCACTGATTGTAAATTAAATGCTCAAGCTGAACATGCACATGATTCAAAGCAGTCATGTGCAAAAGAAAAGAAAATTCCCGATTTAAATGAGAGTTTTTCTTCTTTTGGTGATAGCGTAGATATTTTAAATGCAATCATGAATTTGAATATTCTTGCTTTTGTTTTCAAGAATGAAGTTCACTGTAAAATGTGCAACAGTGGTTTAGACATGCAAGTTTTAAAAGGTAAGTCTGGACTGACTTTTACGTTTGTCCTGAAATGTTTTGCTTGTCCATATCTTGTAGAATTCTCTTCTTCAAATTTTCATGAAGGAACACAAATTGCTACAATAAATACCAGGTTTGTGTATGCTATGCGTTCAATTGGAAAAGGTGCAGAAGCAGGGAGAATGTTCTGCGGCGTAATGAATCTTCCGCAACCACCTACAAGGTTTTCTCCTTACGGTAAGCGAATTTTAAATGCTGCTAAACTTGTTTATGAGGATTCAATTCAAAATGCTGCGAAGGAAGCTATTTGTGAAAATGAAGGTAAAAAAAATATAGCAGTAGCTGTAGATGGGACATGGCAGAAGCGTGGTTACACATCCTTGAATGGTGTAGTTACTGTGACCAGCATTGATACAGGTAAGGTGATACATGTTGATATTCTTTCGAAATATTGCGCTTGTAAAAACTTGCCTTTTCATGAAAAGGATTGTAAAAGGAACTACGTTGGATCTAGTGGAGCGATGGAAATCCAAGGTGCGTCTAAAATTTTTCAACGGTCATTATCTTTACATAATGCCCGATATATTACGTACTTAGAAGATGGGGATTGCAAAGCATTTGACGTGGTAAAAAAAAACATTTATGGAAATGAATATCCAATTGAAAAATTGGAGTGTATTGACCATGTAATGAAGCGCATGGGAACAAGATTACGCCGATTAAAAGCTCAATTGAAAGGGCAAATCTTGTCAGACGGTAAGTGTTTAAGTGGGAAAAATCGTTTGACTGAACATGAAATTGATAACTTGCAGTCATACTATGGATCAGCTATTCGGAGAAATCACAGCAGTGTTCAGAATATGCGGCAAGCTATCTGGGCCATTTTTCTGCATAAGTTATCAACTGATGAATATCCTCAACATGGTTTTTGTCCCATCGGGGAAGATTCATGGTGTGGATTTAAAAAGACTGGAGCATCAGGTAAGTCTTACAAACATAAAAACAGTCTTCCGGTCGCTGTTGTTGAAGCAATGCGTCCTATATTTAGAGATCTTTCCCATCCCTGATCTGTTGAAAAAATGTTTGCATGGAAAAACACAAAACCCGAATGAAAGTTTTCATAATGTCATTTGGTCACGTGTTCCCAAAGCAACATTTGTACAGATTGAAACACTTTCACTTGGTGTTTATGATGCTGTTTGTTCCTTTAATGATGGTAATGTATCGAAATTAAAAATGCTTCAAAAAATGGGCGTAGAACCAGGGAATTTTCAGTAAGTGCCATGAAACTTCTCGATAGGAAAGACTAATGAAAGCAATTTATGCTTTTTCTGGACGCTCGAAGAAAATTAGAAAAGATAAAAGAAGAAAAAAAGAAAGAAGAAGATAATATTAAGAAAAATAAGGTAAAAACCGGCTACAGTGCAGGATTTTTTGATGAGGTAAAAATTTATACAAAAGCTACTGTGTTTTCTAATTAATATATTTTTCAAGTAATCTGTTCTTTTTTCTTTAAATCTACTGTATGCATGAATTGGAGACTTTTACTATATATTTCATATATATTGTTGTGTGTTCTTATTCTTTATGCAAAATTTTTTAAATATTTCTTTGACATTTTTCACTAATGAACACATGAACTGAAATTTTTACTATATTTTTCATATGTATTGTCGTAAATATTTCACAGAAAATGACGATTTTTTATTAAATTGTGTATTCTTTTTTTCTATAAATCTACCATATGCATGAACTGGAAATTTTTACTATATATTTCATATGTATTGTATGTTTTTATTCTTTATGTAAAATTTTAAAAATATTTCTCAGACATTTTTCACTAATGAACATATGTCTTGACACAGAAAATGACAATTTTTAATAAATTGTGTATTCCTTTTTCTATACTTCTACTGTATGCATGAACTGGAAATTTTTACTATATATTTCATATGTATTGTGTATTTATACAAATTTTTAAGCTTTGGTGTTCAATAGTTTTTTAGTAAAAGGTTTATAAATATCTAAAAATGCAATGCCTTTTTTTTTTTCGTTGCACATAGCTTGTTACATATATAAAAATACATAAATTTCATGTTCAAGAAATCTGTTTTTATGTTTTTGTTGTTTTGAATACCATTTACCAAATATTTAAAGAAAATTTTTAATTCTGCTGCTGTAAAACATTGTGTTAACAGGTGAATATATAAAACACTAATGAAACTTTTCGAAATAGTGTATAATCATGTATTACCAAAGTCATATTTTCATGTATTGACACATTTTCACATGGTATTTATGATGCTTTATAGTCAAAATTTGATGAAAGTAATGTATCAGAACTGAAAATTCCTCAAAAATTGATACAGAATTTGAGTAAAATAATTAAACGCTAAAAATACCTCGATAGCTTAAAAGTGAAAAATGCTATAAATGTATTTTCTGAGAAATCTAAGTATAAGAAAAAAAAAAAAGCCTTAAAAGTAATAGAGAATAAGCTAATATTTAATAAAATAGGGCAAATACTGTTGTAATTCATTATTTTTGTGATCAAATGCTTTTTTACACTAAAAATGCAATTATCTCAAAATGGTTGTTTTCAAACTGCGGGTACAGTTTTCTCAGAATCTACAGAATGAGTGCTCATGCAATTTTTACTGCACATAAATAATATGTAACTCTATATACTAAGCTTATTTTTTAGGAGATTTTCCTGAAATATTTTGCTGAAAAGCAGTTATCGTAAAAATTTGACAGTTTTCAAAATTTCAAAGTGATACTTTTACGATGAATTTTTTTGAAAAAGTAAACAATATATTTTAAATATATTTACCAGTATTTAAATAAAAAGCCTAATTAATATACAGACAAAATTTGAAGTTTATATATTTAACAGTTACTGAGAAACTTGTACCTAAAATGGCTCAATTTAACATTGTCGGTATAGGCCCTACCGACTTCCCTTAATAAAGGACGTAAATCACAGACACTTTTCACTAACAACACAGGAACGTTATTTTCCAGCAAAACTGTCATATTTTGTTCCCTTTTTTGTAGTTTTGCTGTAGTTTGATGATATACAAATAGAATTTTGAGCTTTTTCTTCCTTGTGTCTTTTTGACAAGGCAAAGTGCTACATTATGGCTTCATAGTTTTCTTCATAGAGATTTTTAGACAGCATTTGAAAATTTCAAATCAACTCAAACGTTTCATGTCTAACGCTTTTCTGATATTTACTTTCGCTATCTTGATTAATATGTATTATTTTGTATGTTCTTCAATTGCTTGATGAGTTTCAACTTCCTTCAATAGGAATCACAGAGGCCCATTTTTTTAAATATTCTGCTCATTTACATTTATAAACCATAATAAGTCGTACAACACAGCAATCAAAACCACAAAATTGTTCATGGGGAAAGTGTAGCATGTTCTAAGCAATGGTTTTGTATAACGTTTTTCATTATGCACTATATGTTTCAGAATACTCCTAAAAAAAAAATCTTGGCAAAATAATTCTTCAAAGTGCTTCATATGTTTATCCATATATCATGAAACTCTTTCACATGGAAAAAAGCGAAACAGAAATATATTATTTACAACTTTTCTAAGAAAAAGGATGCAGATAACCATACAAGTAAGTTAGAAGGTCAGCTAAAGAAATATTTTAGGTTAAAAGAAACGCAATAAAAAAATCTCTCATCGTGGAATTACAGCAAAGCAGACAAAATATTTTTTTAAATTTGGTTATAGAATCAAAGATGGTTAATGACCGTTTGAAGTGGAGTCTTATTTTTTATGATCACCAGATGATAAAAATAAATTATATTAGTGTAAATGTGTATTTTTTATTATGTCAGAAAGCATTTTGTTTTACTTCATTCCAAAAAGTTATTTTTTAAACCTTTTATTTTCAATATGCTCACCCCCCCTCGCAGGGTTACCACGCCACCCCCAGGGGAGGGGCGCCCCACAGTTTGAGAAATACTGCTATATGTGATATTCGCTCACTTTTTATGTCATTTTTTTCATATACTTTTTGTACTTTACGATTATATGCACAAACATATTGTGTTCTTAGATCCACTGTTACACAATCGAACTTTGTTATGTCAAAAAACACTTACTCTTTTACATTATTATCCCCACAAAATATTTTGTTCTGTTTAACACTGTTACAGAATCCAATTTTTGTTTTTCCTTGTTATGTCAAGAAACACTTTTTGTTCTACATAATATTTTGTTCTGTTTAACATTGTTAAAGAATTTATTTATTTTTAACATTGTTATGTCAACAAACCCATTTTGTTTCTTACATTCTGTTGTGTTTTATTTGAGATGCATTGGATCACAATTGTTATAATTCTTTATTTCTTTTCGCTTCAATTTCGAATTTCTGGCACTGAAAAGGGCCTTTTTTAAAAAAATGACGTTGTTGAAAAGTGCTCTGTGTGGCTTGCCTTCATTTTTATTATTATTACATATTATATTACATAATGACGTAATATAATGTGCAGTATAATTATTACTGTTTAAATATATTATTCAGTTAATGAGGCGTAAGATGTTGTGCCCCCCTCCCCCCAGCACGTGTCCTTCGTATCACCGATCTTCTTCGTTGCTCCCTCTTCTGATTTGTTTTAAAAGTTATGAATAGAAAATAATTTGATAGCAGAGACATACTCACCTTACTTTTTTTAATTATTATTAAATTTGTTTATTTCTTTCAGAAACTTCCTGTAGTAATTCTTTTTGAATCCATCGAAACGCGCGAGAGAAGTAAGTTTCCTTTTTCTTTTGAATCTTTTTACATCAGTGGTTCTCAAACTTTCACTACTGGCGACCCAATTTTCAATCATAATTTTTATCTTGCCTTCCCCCCCTAAATAATAAAGTATTAAATGCAATAATAATGCACTTTTGAGGCGGGGGGACGCTAAAGCTACAATACGATCAAAGTTATAAACCGTACAAATTAACAAGATAAGTATTAAATTCTGTATATGTTACTTTAAAAGTAATATATATATTTATTTTTAGTACTTTTTAGTTCGATTCACTATAAAAGTGGGCTTTTTACTTTGTTTTAAAACTATAATTTCTTTTATCATTATTTTTACTATACACGATAAAAATCACAATTTCAGTAAATAATTTAATTAAGAGAAAATATACTTACCTATTTTAAAGAACTTTTCAATTTTTCTTTGAAACTTTTGAGAAAAAATCCAATAAAACTAAAGAAAATGTTCCAAATGTGCGTGTCCTTATTAAAGGACGTAAATCACAGACTCTTTTCGCTAACAATACAGGAACGTTATTTTCCAGCAAAACTGTCTTATTTTGTTAACATTTTGTAGTTTTGCTGTAGTTTGATGATATACGAATAGCATTTTCAACTTTTTCTTCCTTGTGTCTTTTTGACAAGGTGAAGTGCTACATTATGGCTTCACAGTTTTCTTCATAGAGATCTTCAGGCAGCATTTGAGAATTTCAAATCAACTCAAATGTTTCATGTCTATCGTTCTTCTCATATTTACTTTTGCTATATATTATATCTTGATTAATATACATTATTTCAGCAGATTCTTCAATTGCTTGGTCTCATTCAACTTCCTTCAGTAGGGATCACTGATGCCCTTTTTTTTTACATTCTGCTCATTTACATTTATAAACCATAATAAGTCGTACAACACAGCAATCAAAACCACAAAATTGTTCATGGAGAAAGTGCAGCATGTTCTAAAAAATAATTGTGTAAAACCTTTTTTTTTCTTTTACATTATAAGTTTCACAATACTCATAAAAATACATCTTGGCCAAATAATCCCTCAAAGTGCTCAATATGCTTATCCATATATCTTAAAACTCATTCACATGGGAAAAAAGCAACAGAAAAATATTATTTATAACATTCCTAAAAGAAAAAGAGACGGAGTGAAACTTACCATAAGTTTGAAGGTCAAGTATATGATAATGAAAAGTAGTATTTTAGGGGTTAAAAGAAACGTAATAAAAAATTTCTCATCGTAGGATTACATTAAAGCAAACAAAATGTCTTTTTTATTTGGTTAAAGGATCAAAGATGGCTAATGAGCGTTTGAAGTGGAATCTTTTATTTTTGATGATCACCAGATGATAAAAATAAATTATATCAGTGTAAAGGTGTATTTTTTATTATGTCAGAAATCATTTTGTTTTACTTCATTCCATAAAGTTATTTTTTAAATCTTTTATTTTCAATATGTTCGCGCCCCCTAGGGGGAGCGCCCCACAGTTTGAGAAACACTGATCTAATGTATTTTTAGAAAAACGTATCGAAATGAAAATATGTATTATGAGATATAAAAATTCATGTCCACGTTCTACTAAAAAGAAAAAAAATCTGTTGAACTAAAAACTTATTGTTGTAGTTTTAGAGAATAGCTAAATTATCATTATCAGGCATACAAAACATTTGTTTAATAAAATGAGGTAAATTAACATCTTACAGCCTTCAATAACTCAACGTCTTTTACTTAGAAACATATTGATGAAATTGTAGAAGATACCATTACTGATGCATCATAAAATGTCTACAAATAACTAAAAACCAAGTACCAACACATTAATCAGTATGATTAAAAATCTATTTTATCATTAAAGTTTCTTTTTTTCTGTGTCTTCGGTCACCGTTCCAACAAAGGATTCTTACGTCTTTGATATATTAACGTAGCTTTACCCAGTCTTCGAAAACCATCTCCGATTAGGCAGCTCATGTTTTTATTTTGTCTAGATAGCTCCATCCTGTCTTCTAACATCGTTTTCACTTTGGAAGCTGACGCGTGTCTTAATACTGTCTTTAGACACCGTTTTCACTTAGGAACCTGCCGCGTATCTTCACCCTGTCTACGGACACCATCTTCGCTTAGGAAGCTGACGTTTTTATTGGATCGACATAACTATAATCTATCTTCAATTACCGTTTCCACTTACGAAGCTCATGGTTTTAAAATGACAACTTAGATTTACCCTGTCTTTCGAAACAGTTTTGGATTGCGAATGAATTATTGAAGTATTTTGTTATCATTTTTTATTAAAAACAATATGCACATATTATCTTTAACGGTAAATCAAATGTGAGGATTCGTTGCTATAACCTCGTTTGATAAAAAGAATTTATTAGTATCTTGTAATTTACTCCATTTTTTTAATACTATTTTAAATTACTTTTAAATAATAATTCACCAGTTAAATGTTAATTACCTTATTTATAATAAACATTTGCTTTACCTTATTTTTAAGAAATGGCTGGAGTAAAATTTTAAAAGTTTTTCTTCAATTTTATGTGCAGTTTAAATATTTCTTAATCCAAACGTATTATTAATCCAAATAAAAATTTCATTTTTTTGCTTTTTTTAAAAAATAATTGGATAAAAAAGCTTCATTATTCAGTTTTTGACCTATGGAAATCTAACTTGAATCTCTTGAAATAAATTTAATACCAGGTTATATATTTTCTCACTTTTAAGAAAAATTCATATACCAATACAATTTGCTCAGCAGCAAAATCAAGAACATAAATTAGTTTAAAAACTGTGGCCTAAAATGAAATAAATACCCCCCCTTTTTTTTTTAAAAAAAATATTCTTGAAACTTTACTCAGAGGATGGCTAATATCGAGATTATTAATTGAATACATCAAAAATTTGTAAAATAGTAACCAAATTTCCGAAATTTACTTGAAGTAAAAAAGTAATATTTCACTTTATAAACTACATTTAAGTCTAATTAAGAAATTAACTAATTTTTTTAAAGTTTATTAAAAAAATAAAATGTAAGCAAAAAGGGAATAAAGTGCCATAATGCAGCGTTTCGCAAACTGTAAGGCGCACCCCCTGGGGGGCGATAACCCTACGAGGGGGGCGCAAGCATATCGAAAATAAAAGATTGAAAAATAATTAATTTATTGGAATGAATTAAAACAAAAATAAAAACTTCTTCAATACCTAATTAGCTATCTTTGATCCTATAACCAAATAAAAAAACTTTTAATTGATTTGCTGTAATTCCATGATGAGAGGGGTTTTTTTATTACGTTTTCTTTTTAAACCTAAAATACTACTATTTCAGAGAAAAAAATAAAACCCAGACCCACAATCGAAAAAATTTTAAAAAATAAAAAATTCATCGCTGTTATTATTTTTGAAATACTGTACATTATAGCTGTAGGCAGCATAATATATTTGCTCAACATCTGTTTGACCTTCTAAGTTATTGGTACAGTTAGTTATGACCCCTCTCTTATGTGTTTGTTTCTCATTTAGGGAAATTTCTGTGGGAGGGGGGTTCCATGTAAAAGAGTTTTATGACATTTGGAAAACCACAGCGAGAACACTTTGAAGGATTACTTGGACAATATTTATTTTTATGAATACTCTCAAACATATAAAACATAATGAAAAACGTTTTACACAATTTTTTAGCAGTAACATCCATATTATTATATTGAATACACTTTTAACTCGGAAGTAGTCGCGCGGTGCACACATATCACGAAATCGTAAAATTCTGGCAAAACTGTTTATTTGTTACAAAAGAAAAATTGTAAAGTCCGTGAAAGTAGGTAAGTACACTTTCTCTTAATTCAATTATTCATTGGCGTCCCGATTTGTATCGTGTATAATAAAAATAATTATAAAAAAAAGGATGGGGGGGGGGACTCAATCACCCCGCAAGACCATTAACGTTAGTATCGAGTGTGTGCCTGCTCCCGGGATAAAACATTTTGAAGTTTTCTCGCAATAAAATATTAAAAATAACATAGTTATTCTTCATCGGAATTTTATATTATTTTTCATTATTTAACATTAATTCTAAATGCTCATTCCGTGAGGCTTAAAATTACAGTTAGCTTAAAACTAATTATAATGTGAGCATTTTTTCATTTTAATTATTGAATAAATAATAAGCATTAATTAATAAAATTAATTATTGAATAAATAATGAGCATTAATTAATAAAACTAATTATTGAATAAATAATGAGCATTAATTAATAAAACTAATTACTGAATAAATAATTAGCATTAATTAATAAAATTAAAATATTAATAACAGTTAGTTAATTAAATTTTACGTACTATTTATATTGGATTGTTATCAATCGAAAAAAAATCAAGGGCTTTTGGCGTTTGGACCCGGATATAGCAAAAAATTAAGAAATACAGCTTGAAAGTATTCTATACAGTCGGATCTCTACGCGACCAAGTGCTAAATCCAGAACAAAAGCTCGTTGTGTAGAAAGTTCGTTAAATAGAGATTCGTCTTTCAATATACTTTATAAACCGCATTGGGAACCAATTTTATATATAAAATCATAAACATTATATATTATTCAAAAGTAATTCTTTTTGTAAATTATTCTATTTATTTTATATATATAACTCATCAAAAAGAAATATGCAGGGAAAACAAGAAAAAAAATAACCATTATCCAAAAATACAATGTATATATATATTCAACTTTAAAAAATGATTTTATATTAAAATTGATGAATTTGAATGATATTTTCTAATTTTAAGCGTGCAAGTAATTTTCAACACATATTATTCTATAAACAGTAACAGCTCGAGTTCATTAATCACCATAAAACATGTTAAAAGGCAGAAAAATTTGAAATGTCCAGAAATATTTTTAAAATATGGAGAGGAAAAATCGAATTACGAGAGAAAAATTTCGATAGATAGAAAATGCACTTTGTTATTTATAGGTTATTTTACGAAGAAAATGGCAAAATGTTCCTCCTTTTTGAAAAAAGTTCGCAAAATAGAGGTTCGTAAAATGGCGGTCCGACTGTATATACACCAGTGCGCGCAAAACGCCGGATTTTACGTTACGGAAAATCATTTTTAAAATAAAAATTTTTTAAAGATAAACTTCAATTATATAATTGGAAGTAAAATAGTGAAAAAAATTAACATACTTGTTATGTGGGATGTTATCTATATTGTGAAACTGAATCCCAAATTAAAGAAGTCCATACCCCTCAACCGCTCGCATACAACTGCTTTCTTTAGAGCATAATACTGCGTTATCAGGGGGAGGAAGGGGACGGTTTGACTTCAAAGAGAGGGCTGTGATGCGATCTCATCACTCTTCCTCTTATCTTGAACTGAAGTTCATTGCGCTGTGCGCATGGTTTGGGGGGTAGGTGGTGCGGCTTCGTACTCAGGAAGCAACAGGAAGAGAGGAGGTTTTCGGCGGCGGCTGTGAAAGAAACTTGGCTTGTGAGCTACGTTGAATAGATCTGACTGACCCGGTAGAAGGAAAAAATTTACTATTGAGCTAAAATGAAGGGAATCTTGCTATTGTGTGAGAATTTAAGATTGGAATGAGATGTAAAAGAGAAAAATAAATATTGAGATGAAAGTTGGACAATTAATAAATTAATCCATAAGCGCTTGAAGAATTAGGAATGCTTGTTGTTTAAAATCATTTGTTGCTTTTAGTGCTGGTAGAATACTTATTAGTTTTGGGCATTGCTTCATAATATTTGAGATGATTTTAAAGAGATCAACTAGGTTTTGAACATCATTTGTATTAAAGTCAGAGGAGAGGGAAGATTGGAAGGAACTTTGATTTTCTCGATTTTTGCTTTGATTTTGGGGCTGGGGAGTAGTTTTATTTTGGATATTTCCCGATACTATATTAGCGAATGAAACATTTTCAATGACATTATTAGAATTGAAAGTATTTTTATTTCTACTTAGCGTGGGGGCTCCTTTCTTTGGTTTCGGGAATCTGGGGCATTTCGTGTAGCATGCAGAATGCCCGTATACGTGGCAGTTGATACAATAAGGATTTTCTATTCTATTTGTTATTTCGCAATCTTTTGTCATGTGCTCTTTTCCACATTTAAGGCATCTGGGTTTCATAAAACAATTTGCCACAGTATGAAAAAAGTTATCACATTTATAGCATTGAGTTACACCCCTAATGGAGTATCCCTCAACGCGTATTTGCAAGTATCCGAGATGGGTGAGATCATGAATAGTAGTATTAAATTCATTACTTGGGAGCGTTACGAGAAAAAAGGGAAGTTCTAGTTTAGTTCTTTTAGAGATTAATTGATTGCAACTTGTTACTGTAAAACCGAGTTCTTCTAAGTCAAGAGTTATTTCTTCTGGTAGGGTGACACGCGGTAGACCTTTAATCACAACTTTTAATGGTTTATTTTCCTTGGGAGGTATGATATAAAATTCATACTGTTTGTCGGATTCTAAGAAATGCGTAAGACTTCGGCTTTCATCGTCATTATTTGGGAAGAGTTTAAAATATTCACCAGCTGATTTAATTTGAATGTCGGGAAAAGTTTCATTAATCATTTTTATTTGTTCCCTATAATTTTTATTTACTTTTAAAGTAATGGGGTTTGGAGCTCTAGGTTTCGGAGAATCTTTTTCCTTCGTCAGGTTAATAACTGGTTCAGGGTCTTGAGTTAAAGTTTCAAAGTTATTTTGAGTTTGGAGGGGTTCAAGAACTTTAGTTGGGGTGATCGGTCTAGCAGTTTTCTTAGGAAAAGCAAAGCCCTCCGAATCTTCCTTATCAGTTTTACGCTTTTGGGATTGTTTTTTAAATTTAGTATTACTCGATTTGAGGTTCTAAGACAGCTGGTTTTAAAATAGTATGATCCGGGCAGTTAGTATCTAAACAAGGAGGAATATTTCGTAGCTCACTTACCTTGAATTCTTTCTCTTCATGACGCTTCTTAAGGAGCTGTTCAATTTGAGGTATCATAGTCTTGTCTCCGATAATTCTGTTGATCTCAATCATCTTCTGTGATCATCTTCTGGTTCATCTTCAAATTCCATCGCTTCAATGGACTTAATCGTCCTTCTTCTCCTCTCGCAGTCTGATATTGGTAATCCTGCAGTTGATCCCGATTTAGTTGACATGGTGGATCCTGACCTGTAAGACTTCATCGACTCGACCTCGGATTCCGAGTCACTCATTTTCCGAAAATATTTTCAAAAAGAAAAATACTATTCCAATCGAAAACAAATGGAGGCAACCCCCTTGATATAAAAGCCCTGAAAAGGGCTACAAAGGACTTTACGTGCTCTCCCTGGCTATGCGCAACGATGTAAAATGGGAGCTCAGACAAACACGTCTGAACTGTTCGGCGTCTACTCTCGTTCCTTCGAGTCTTTGGGGAGGAAGGGGGCTCTTACATTTGGGATATGACTGGCTATCTTTTCTAGTTGACCTTGAAAAGAT
The DNA here is from genome assembly GCA_019973935.1 of Trichonephila clavipes. Classification (NCBI taxonomy): domain Eukaryota; kingdom Metazoa; phylum Arthropoda; class Arachnida; order Araneae; family Nephilidae; genus Trichonephila; species Trichonephila clavipes. The sequence goes on along the minus strand of BMAU01005089.1, from coordinate 1,987,676 downwards.
AACCACTGGTCACTACAGGGCCGATCCTAGGGTATCGGCCGCCCTCGTGCAAAAACCTAATGTGCCTTTTCATATTTTGACTAATACTTAACGTTGACGTTAAAAAATCATCTACTTATATAGGAATAAAGTAAAACACATTAATAATAACTCAAATAAAATTTGAAGTGCAGAACTTCATTTTTTGGCAAGGTAATGAGTTATAATAGTGACAAAATATGCTTTAACAAAATAATAAACTAACAAAAATATAAACTTTAAGATAAAAATAAACATTTTATAATTATAAATGCAAAACAACAGAATTTACTCAAAAAATACAATCTAATAAAAATAAATACTAAGGCACAAATCTCGTGAAACGAAAAGTATATAAATCAGTCCTTCTACTAAGACTAAGTAATAAACTATTCTGTAAAATCCGGTTTGTATAAAGCGTCCTTTTAACTCAAAAAATATGATCGAAATTTACGGTTGCGCGTTATACGCTGGGTATAAAGATGAGAGCTTTAAAAATACAAAAAAAGGAGCATAGAAAAAGATCAGTTTTACATATATCGAAATACCGTTTCTGTGAAAGAAATAACATTCCTTACGAACTTTTTTAAAGGGTTGTAATTCTGAAAAAACACTATTTTTTTACTAAAGCTTGGAATAATATTCGAATAAAGGACCTCAAAACACAAGCTCATTGCGCATATGTATTTCAGGTTTCTTCATAAAAAAGGGCGTGTGCGTGTTATACGGCGAATATGTGTAGGGCACACGTTATACGCCGGATTTTACATCAACTATAAAATAACTTTTCTGGCATTCTGAGAAGCAAATTTGTAAATAGCTTCGGTTAAATCAGTTTTTTAAGAGATTTTGGATTCAATTGAGACTACGGCCAAGTTTGAAAGCCTTTCTTGTGTCATATTATTTCTGATGTAATTTTTAATGATTTTTAATTTACTGAAACTTCTTTCATCGGAAGCTACAGAAACAGGTTAGGTTAAAAAAATTCTTAATGCTAGAGCGAAATTGGGAATAAGATCATTTTTCACTATAATTTCTAATATCTCAGTTAGCTGTTTTTTACCATGAAAAATATCTTTGAATGAAGTTATTTCATTGAAGAGTTGTATTTCGTCTATATCTTACTTTCGAATTTCTTTTTTATTTTCTCTTATTGTTCCAGTTATAGGTTTTTTTTTTCTTTTCAAAAATTCATCTGAAAGTGGATGTGTACCAGTTGTCTCCTTTAAAGTCACGTTCTTCTCAAATGTTTATGTGTCTATACATTTTTTAAGATGTATTTCTAACTCTGTCTCCCTCTTCTAAATCTGGATCGATTTCAGTGGAGAAATCATACTTACTGTTATACTCTTCATCATTTGATTCTTCCTCATCATAATCACGCGAACAGAATTTCTTCATCCAAAAACACTGTTGTACTATATCTGTTAAATACTGTATCTATTAAATTACTCAAATATCACATTTCTTTATCATAACTACAATAATACGCCATAGTATAAGGAAGATTTAAAACGTGCTCAAGCATTCAGAATGCATTAGAATCCACGCGCAAGGTATGACATACCCGAAGAGGCGGTATCCAAAAATATATATTTAGAATTCGCCTTCAAGCTAAGCCCCCTCAAAGGATGTGACCTTAAAGTCAGCTACACGAGAAACTATCAATTTTCCAAAAAATGTTTAGAAGGAGCGTTGAAAAAAGGTAGACGGTTGGTATGAACTATCCTGAGCGGGAAGTGACGGATTAAAACTGAGAAAGATCTCTGACCTGATGCATTTTATATCGGTATAGTTAAAAATATTTTTAAAAGTGTTTCTACATTAGGGAAAGTCGAAACCATTTCTTTTGTAACTTCGATGCTTGCACGAAGCCTCGGGTCTTCCCGAGGGACGATTTCCGATTCCGAGTCACATAATTTATTTCACTGTAGCAGTGTGGAAGGAATTTCTGTGAATGCTTGAAAATAAAGTTAAAAATTTTGATTAAAAAATAACTAAATTCTTTTTTAATCGAATCTAAATTTTCAAACTTTTTAAAGTTTTCTATTTATTATAGCAAATTGTAAATTTTTTCCATGAAATATTTAGAAAATTAAAATAATAATCTTAAGCTTTAACTTTTTTTTTTTCCAAACTCTCAAAAACCTACATTTCATCTTTTTTTTCAAATTTTCTGACTGATTTATAAAATTTGTGATTTAATACAAACATATTTTGCTTAGTTAATTGTTTGTTTAAATATATTAGTTTCATTTCTAGAACAAAACGTAGCTTGGCTTCTAGATTACAAAATTATTAAAATATCTCCACCAAAAGCAAGCTTTCAAAAATTCTAAGGTTTTTTTTAAAAACACAATCACAATACTCTGAATTTGTAGTTTCCTTTTAAAGTTTCTAAATATAAGTTAATAAAACATTAATATTATTATTATATTTGTTTGTTTGTTTTTTCAAATATCTTAATAATTTGAGACTAAACAGAACAATAAAACATTTCTAGAATAATTTGAAATTTCTAAGATAACACAAAACTTTTTGACAAAGGCCACAATATCACAAAAGAAATCTAAAAATTTTTAACTAAATTTGTATCTTAATTACATTAAAAATACTCAAGACTATACAAACTACTTATTGAATAAATTTTTTTACATTTCTGTTTTGTTTGAAATCACTTATCCACTTTATAAATTGTGTTTATCATATATTCATATGTGTTTATCATATTATATATGTATCATATGTGTATTTCACTTCAAACGATCTTTTTGTTGAACCGCTTTGAACGAGAAGTTTTTCCTGCTTTCTGACTTCATACCACTCCTTGTTTTCTCATTATTTTGAGTAACTTTACCAGCTTTTAAACTTTTAAACTGAGATTCACAGAATTCGCACGGAAAATTTATATCGTTTGAAGCCAGTGATATACTATTTTATAAATGTGGAAAGGAACTCTTAATATGACCATTAATAACATTTTACGACTTTTTGCTTACACACGTCCGGGGCCCCTGTAGCTAGGGGGACCTGTGCCATTGATACTGGCCCTCTGATAAGGCAGGCTACAAGCCTGATGAGAAGGAATGTTCCTCAAAATTTAAAATCCATTCTTATTTTTCTCGAACTATGTTATGCTATCGGGAAATGAGGACTTCTTTAATTTTTCAATAATTATTTAAAATCCAGCATATTTATTCAACTTATTATAAATTTTATTTTGGGAAATTCACAAAAAATTTTGCTTGATCGAAAGAATTATAGACAGCCTGTGGCCGCCCGCGTGCGGTGCACGCGCTGCACACCTGCTAGGATCGGCCCTGGGTCACTAACTGAATGCTACCACAATTTTCAAAGCGCTGGAAGGATTCAAAAAAATGTATTTGCTTCACTTGAAATGGGAGACCTAGATTTTTAATTTTGTTTCTGGAAAAAAACTCTTATATGAAAAATATTAATTACAGTACTTTAAAAAATACATGATAGTGCATCACCCAGTCTGAGGCCATTGAAAATGACAAAATGTCATTTCTGAATTTTTATTCTTTACTTGAAGTAATAACCAGCTTGATCACTTTTCGTGTATGTTAAACTCTCTCACTGACTTTATAAGCCCTTTCTTCCTGGTGAAGAGTCAAAAACTGATTACAATCTATAAAAATTACTGTGGATATGAATATTAAAACGCCATGTAAGCGTATAAATGGATAATATTTATGATATTTAGTGTCACTTAGATTAGAAAATGTATATAAAATGGTTTTAAGAATAGTATTACAATAAAAAATTATTTAAGTTCAATATTTTGACAAAAAATGAACATATAATGACCAATTTTCAAAATATTCCTCTTTTGTGAAAAATGCTTCTATTATAATAATATTTTGCCTGTATATAGCCCTGACTTGTGTACAGAGGCTCAACTAGAATTTTTAAAATATATAATTTAGAAGTGGGTTTATTCGTGTTTTACGACAACAGAGGGGAGAAATTTTAAGAAAAAAAACGCCGATAATTATTTCAATCGGTTGTTTTTCTGAAAATAATGCAACTTTATCAAAAAAAAAAAAAAATAGTTCAGACTCTGAAGAAGTCTTTACTTTATACAAGCAAAATATTATTATTATAAAAGCATTTTTTATAAAAGAAGAACGTTTTGAAAAAAGGTTATTCTAAGTTAATTTTTTGCCAAACTAGTGTATTCAAATAATTTTTATTTGTCATAATGTCCTTAAAACAATTTTATACATACATTTTAATCTAAGTGACACTAAATATCATGAAAATGATCCATTTAAGCGCTTTTTTAAAATCACGGTTCCGATAGTCGGATACCTTAAAAAATCACTAAAATCTTTCCTTTTTTTTACTTGTTTAACTATAGTGGAAACCGAGGTGAGACTTGATTGATTGATTGATTTAATATTAACGTCGCACTGTTTAGCTACATGAGGGCTTTTGGCGACGGACCACGTAATTTTGAACCATGGTCAAGTGACGTGGACGACGCCTGAGCTGGCACTCCCTCTCCTAACTACCACACCACACCAACGGGAGGACGTTTCAGCTCTCGACAGATTTAACGTGCATCGCTGCCCTACACGGCAGGTCTTTAGTGGTACTGCGATCGAACTCGTGACAAAGCAAGCCATGATCCGTTACCTATACCACTCGGCTACCGCGGCCACACCGAGGTGAGACAAAGAACTTCTTAATTTGGTGAAAATTTAAAATTCTGAGTAAAATTATAATTAAGTAAAACTAGGGAAGGGGTAGGGAGGACCAGCCTCATTGTACAAATTAAACAACTGCCCATACTCACATACTCATTGCGAAAATTGTAAAACTGTAACTTACATGTATTGTGTAGTTCTATTTTTTAAAAAATATATTGTAAGCAGGAAAAAAGTTAATTCCAAGTCTTCATTTCTGCATTTTACTTTGTACTTCTATTTAGTGCCTCTTCAAAAACATTTTTTTTTATCGAAGCTCAGACGTCTCCCGATGGTGTAGTGTGGGAGCTAGAAGAGAGGGGGTGCCAGCTCAGGTGCCGTCCTCGTCACTGGGCCATGGTTCAAAATTACGAGGTCCGTCGCCAAAAGCCTTCGAGTAGCTGAATAGCGAGACGCTAATATTTACTCACTGAAAACCATTCTTCTGCATATGGATTTTTATTCATAATTGGCTGTAAAATTTGCAACGCATCGTCACATTTAACTATTTTTGAACGTTCAGGCAAACCCTTACCAGCCTCATAAATGTAAATTTGTCCAAACTCTTATTATGTATAAATAAATTTATAACAGCATTTAAAAAAAATTTTTTTTAAAGAGATTGAGAAAATTTAACTTATAGGATGACATGGTACCCTATACAATTTTTTTTTTTATTTTTTACATACTTATATAAAAAGTTTTACGTGTATCCTATTTGAATGCACATGAAATATATATTTTAGAAGAAAAGTATCATTTTTAAACAAATAATTATTTAAATTTTTTTTAATTTATCAATATTTTAAAATTTTAGCTACTTTTAGAAATTTAAACATACTTAATCAATTTTGTTCTAATATTCTTAGATCCTCGCATTTCTGTGCATGGGATAGGTATCACAAGGGATGCTTTTATTTTTACACTTTTTTCGTGTGCCGGGCACTGTAAAAACAATAAAATTAAAAACAGCTTTTGACTTTGATGATTTTTAAAAAATTAACTATACATATAAATATTGATTTGATACTCAGAACGTACAAATTATACAAAAGTAATTTGACTGTTTTCAAACATACAAAACAACAATAAAAATTTCAATAGTTGATTTTCAATATAACTAACTGGAGGGGGAGGAAGGTTACCCCCTGTCCACCTGACGGCGGTCCAACTTCTATTGTACAACAACTGTTCATATGTTCAAATTTTAAAACTCTAATTCACATATGTAGTTCTATTTTTTTTTCAATATACATTATAAACAGGGGGAAAAATGATAAATTTCAAGTATTCGTCTCCATATTTTAATTTTAATTTCAATTTAGTGCCTCTTCAAAAACATTGTTCTTAACAGGGCTTCGAACCGTAATTTTTTTCATTCCGGTTCAGCTAAAAATATATATTATTATTGTTTTCATTATTTTTCTTGTATACAGACATAGATAATATAATAATGTTTAAATAATATAATAATGCAATGATAAAAAAATGTTTGAAATTTTACAGCTGCCATTTTCTTGAAAATTACGGTGTTCCTATTGAATTGATCTTTCGTTACTCATTGTTGAAATTTGATAGCACTGTAATTCACAAACGATTAAGTGTACGTTGCCCTTCAACTTAACCATCCTGAATTTTTTTTTAAACTTTAAAAAACATCTCTGACTGCCTCTTGCTTTGTGAGCACTCCAAGTAGAAAAGGATGAAGAGAAACGAAAGTAGCACACACAGAGAATCCTGTACCATCCATCGTAAAGGATATGCATAATGCAATTCGAAATTTATTAAAAAAGTAATTTACTATGGTAAAATCAAATGTAACTGTTTGATAAAATATAAATCTATTTTAATCTAAAGGACATTTCTATTATCAAAAAGGATTTATTTTAAAATAAGAACAGGTAACAGGCAAATACATTGTATACATATAAATTTCCCCTCAAATAAATTTCAGAATGAAAAAAACTTTAAAAATTTGATATTCAAAAATTTTTTTAAAAAGAATCGGTGGGCCGCAACTTATGTACTGGCGGGCCACATGCGGCCTCCATGTTGGACAGCCCTGATGAAGACCATCGGTCGCTAAACTTTTTGACCTCACGGACCAGTAGATTCATAATTTAAATCCCGTGGACCACTAATAAGAATTTTTAAGGGTTAAATATATTTACAAGAAACAAAAATTGTGATCTAAGGTCACATAAATTGTATCTAGTTAATAAAACGAAACTATTAGTAGTAACTAAATTATGTAAGCTTTATTAATAAACCATAATAAAATAAACAAAAACTGTAAAAACAAAACAATTAAAAAAATGGTTGAAGTATATCAAACTTTTAGCATTAAACATTCCCATGAAATTGCCTTATTCTATGAAGTAGCGTTTTTATAACTTTTCATGTATTGTAATGAATTGAATTATGTTTCAATGCATCTTTAAACATAATTTAACATGATGAGTAAATAATATGAGTTTATATTCCACATTTTTCTGGGGACCAGCGAAATTTTATCGCAGACCACCCCTTTGGCGACCTCTGTTGTAGACAACCTTCTTGTATCTTCTCGATAAGAAGCAAGAATAACAAATTTGAGGAAGAAGCAAGAATTAAATCAAAAGAAACAAGAATAACAGATTTGAAGCAAATTCAAATAATCTTTGCAGTGGAGAGTTACGAGGAAAGGGTAGATTCCTCAGCAAAATGGGGATGGTCAAAACGCTGCCGATTCTTCTATTATGTGGACATCATTATCTGCATACCCCAGTGGCACACAAAAAGGGGGGGGCAGGACCCCCCAAAGCACTTAATATTTTTCCGATTGATTATTATTCTAAGTATATATTACGTAAAATTTAATTAGTAATTGTTATTAATGATTAATTTTATTAATTAATGCTAATTATTTATTCAATAATTAGTTTTTTACTGTGTTTTATTCCCGAAAATTAACAAAATCAGAAGGAGCATGATACAAGAATGGAGAACTTTCGACCCCCCTCCCCATTCCATGAAAAATTCCTTTGTGCGCTCCTGGCATACCCGCTGCTGTGAATCCCACCCAAGTGCGATTCCCATACTTTTCACAGACACAAATTCCTTTGTCATGTATGCGAGTCAAAGTAGCCGAGGACTTTTGTAAAGTAAAACATCTGTTTCTACTGGTTTCTCAGAAAACTGATTTTTCAGCATGGACACCTAAAAATGGAATTTACCATGCCAAAACTGCACAGGCGAACCACTGTTTGAAAAAAAAGTTTACTTTTCTTATTATCAGTGTCAGACGTGGACAAAGTTCTCGATTAATAAATGTATACACACATGATAAGCTAGGTTGTTGGAATATAGGCTTTGAAATAAGGTATACGCTCTTGATAAATTAATTAATATAAAATAATACAGACTTTTTTTTTTTTAGAAAAAAAATGATAAACATTAATTGACAAGTAACAAGGCTTAGTTGTTGAGAAATATGTGTAATTAGAAAAGATTTCAGAAATTATCTGTATGTGTGTCATTTTTCAAAATTTTTGTGAGAATCCAAATGTAATTTCGATACAGTCCCATAGATCCTTTGTGACCACAATAATCTAGAGCAGCAGTCACCAAACTTTTTGACCTCACGGACCAGTAAATTCATAATTTAAATCCCGCGGACCACTAATAGGATTTTTAAGTGTTAAATATATATATATATATAAATTGTGATCTTAGAACACAATCAAGTCAACTTAAAACCTAACTTAACGTGATGAGTGCGTATATTCCACATTTTTCTGGGTACCAGCAAAATTTTCTCGCGGACCCCCACTTGGACCGCCTCTGATCTAGAGATCATGGTCACGGGTTCGTGTCCGGCGTGTTATGAGTTCGAGTCTGTGCCACTGAATACCTGCTATGTGGAAAGGCAGTTGCCCGTTAAGTCTGTTGAGGCTCAAAGTCCTCAAGTTTGCGAGGTGTGGAAGTTCGGAGGAAACGATGTCGCCTTTGTCACTTGACCAGGGTTCAGAATTATGAGATACATCGCCAATTGTCCTGGTGGTGTTTTATTGTGCGATGTTAATAAACACTCACTCACCCATATTTGACTTTTTATGTCCTCTCGTGAAGTTGTTGGAAGGGGAAGAGAGATAGGAAGCCCCTGACCAGCCTCAGGCTGTTCTTCCTTAAAATTGGGGTGGATTCGAGCCAAACTGTACTGTCACCAGTGAGGTGCTCAAAGCTACGGTTAACGACAGGCGTAAATGTATCACTTTGCCGTGATGAATTTCGCGTCAGCATTGTCAACTCGCGGGTTCTAGCCCTGATACCCATGGAAACCATGAAAGATGCTTTAAAAGTCAGTCAAGGAGTTCGAAGTCCCAGTATTAGCGTGGTGAGGAGGTTAGGAAAAGGGCGAACTGCTCAGGGACCGTCATATGATCGAGTTTTAAAATTAAGAAATCCGTCGCCAACAACCCTAGTGCAACCTATAAATGCAACCTTAATAAACACTCACTTACTCCAAAAAAGTTTGGATGCCCTTTTTATTATGGTATGAGCAGAAAGACACACACACACAAGTATACAAGAATTACTTTCTTTTCCACGAAAAAAATTTTTTTGCACTAGTTGTTTTGTTTTGAAGAGATGATCTGAAAAAACTGGATATTAATCATGATGTCAACAAAGAATTCGATTTTATGATATTTTTAACTCTCCCAAACTCTGGTGTTGCGAGTCCTGAGTGGGACTCTTCTTGGGAATTCTCTGAGAGGAATTCTTAGAGGACCCTTTTCTGGAAAATAAAAATGATCGTATTAATAATATTGATTTGAAACTGTCGAAATATTACACATGTTGGGGCCCTGTAGCTTAGGTGCTCCGTATCGTTGATACGGTTTCCAAAACTTCCTTGTGTATTTAATGACCAGTGGCGCACACAAGTGGGGTGTCCTAGGGTTGCGGACCCCCCCCCAAAGCCCTTGATTTTATTTTTCCGATTGATTACAATTCTAAGTATATAGAATGTAAAATTTAATTAAGTATTTGTTATTAATGATTAGGTGTAATTTTAATTATTTATTCAATAATTAATTTTTTACTGTTTTTTGTTTCCCAAAATCGACAAAATCAAAAGGAGCAAGATACAAGAATGGTGGACTTTCGACCCTGGACACCCCCTTTGAAGAATTCCTGTGTGCGCTACTGTTAATGACTACTGATTTTTTGGGGATGATGCAATAGAGTCCCCTTTAAAATAACAAAATTTAAGAAAAATTAAAATTAAAAAGTGTTCAGGCACATATTAAAATTTTTGCATTCTGAAGTTACTTTCCGTAAAAGTCCCAAAAGTTTCATTTCTTTTCTTTTTTTCAGGGTTCAATTCGTTTTTAGATAAAATTAAGCATACCAGCCCAAGGAATTTGAACATAAGTCCGGAAATCTCACAACTTACAGAAGATAAATAAAATACCAAAACCCTACCCTTGAGTTTTTCCCTTGCCAGAAATATTTGTTTACTCCCCCCACTCGTCTTACTCTGTCCTTGACTTCTCCCCCCTCCCTTTCTTTTATCTCTCCCCCTCCTAACACACATTTATCTCTCTCAATTTAACATTCTACAAAGCAACCTCTTAAGTTAAAAAATCTGAAAAATCATGTATCAGCTATTTTGATTACTATTTTATTATTGTTATTTAATTCTAATGTTTATGACTTAATCTCAGAGCATACAAGTAAAATGGGTGACCAAGAGTTAGCAACAAGAACTGCATGTCTTCAAATACAGTTCCACTTAAAGGTTATTTCAAAGACATATTTAAAATGTCTTCTGACCTGGACAGCTGCAAAGAATTTGGACACACATGTTCCCTTTTAGGTTAAAGGTCAACCGCATCTCATTCACTGATTTTCCCTCCTTTTTCTGGGAATGAAACACCTACGGGGTCGTCGTTTATACACATGCGCACATGTATAACACGCAGTACCACACACAAGAATTTTTCCGGTGGGGGGGAGGGGTTGAAAGTTCACCATTCTTGTATCATGCTCCTTTTGATTTTGTCGATTTTCGGGAACGAAACACAGTAAAAAACTAAGTGTTGAATAATAATTAGCATTAATTAATAGAATTAATTATTAATAACAAATAATTAAATTTTATGTACTATATACTTAGAATTACAATTAATCGGAAAAAATATCAAGTGCTTTGGGGGGGGCCCGGACCCCTCCCCCCTTGAGTGCGCCACTGATAACACGTGTACAATTGTCAGTGTTAATGGTTTGGTTATTTTTATGAGATTATGATTGATTTCTATTTTAGTAAAACTTTGAATCGATTACATTTTCTGCTTCTTTGTGTACAAATACTGATATTGGATAAGTAATGATAAAAATTCAAGAGAGTGCATTATCAAATTTTTATAATAGTATCTAATATATATTATAAATGCGAAAGTTTGTGAGGATGCTTGTGGGTCTTTCACGCAAAAACAATTGAATGGATTTTAATGAAACTTTACAGTAATATAGCTTATACATCAGAATAGTACATAGGCTATAATTTATAGCATAGACTATAATTTATAAAAATATTGTATGAAGTGTCCAAAATATAACGATATTTGTCAAGCAAGTAGAAAAGAATTCTGCCATCTGCGAGCAATTCTGGCTTGCGCTGCAAAAAAGCCCACGTCAGCATATATCTATCTTTTGTTTGTGAAAGAACTCTTTTTGTTTTGGCTACGCAAGGGGCTCGCTTCTAATTAATTCCTGTGATCAGCATAATGTCTATTTTTTTTTTATTTCAGAATAAAACTAAGATTTGAAGGGAGAGGTTGTTATAAATATCTCTTTATTTTAATATTTTTTTTTATGATTTTATTATGCTCATTTGGTAGTAAGAAAGTGATATTTTTTCCAAATAACTGCTTTTATCAGTTCTGATACTTAAAGTAAATAAACTTTCTCGGCAGATATAATTATTTTTACACTTAAAAAGGCAATAACTACTGTACTGTATTTTTTAGAGTGTGAGAGTGAGTGAGTATTAATGTCGCACTGTTCAGCTACACGAGGGCTTTTGGCAACGGATCACGTAATTTTGAACCATGGTCAAGTGACGTGGACGACACCTGAGCTGGCACCCTCTCTCCTAACTACCACACCACACCAACTTAGAAGGAATATTCTACCAATAATTAGCAGGAATATTCTTTGAAATCCAAGATATATGGCAGCACGGGTTCCATGATGAGTATTTTAGCGGAAAAAATTGTTTGTCAAAATTTAAGTGTCTTATGTTTTTGTATGTTAATGAAGACCCTAGAAAATGATTTGACTACTTATTTTAAGTAAACGGTATATATAATTAATTTTACAGTGGAATATCTTTAATTAATTTATTAGCTCTAACTGATTAAATTTTCCAAAGTGGAGTATTTTGTTTATGTATATCCCTTAATTTGTACATGTAGTGATCCAAAAAAAAAAATTGTATATAAAAACTGCAGTAAATCATAATGTGGTTGGATAAAGTATTAACGTGCATCGCATCCCTACACGGCGGGCCTTACAAAGCTCTAAAAAAGTTCGAGTTATGAAAGTAGCTAGACATTTGCCAATTTGACTCTACCGTTAACATTTCACTATGTTTTTCATTGAATCGTCCTTATAACTTAAGAAACGGCGTTGCTTGCGAATACTACAATTTTAACATAAAATAAATACAACAGAAAGTAATATTAATGTATTACACTTTCAGGCATAAATTATTTACACTATTTTAAGCGTTCATGACACAAAGCTTTTAACATTGTGTTACTTTTGTTGAGCAGAGATCAGCTTAGTGAGGTATTTTCAAAAATCGCCCCTCAAGAGTGTTACGGGGAATTATAAATAAAACAAAAATTATAAAAAATTATTTACACTATTTTAAGCGTTCATTACACAAAACTTTTAACAATGTGTTACTTTTGCTGAGCAGAGATCAACTTAGGAAGTTATTTTCAAAAATCGACCCTCAAGAGTGTTACGGGGAATTATAAATAAAACAAAAATAATGTAAAAATTATTTACACTTTTTTAAGCGTTCATTACACAAAACTTTTAACAATGTGTTACTTTTGCTCAGCAGAGATCAGCTTAGGAAGTTATTTTCAAAAATCGACCCTCAAGAGTGTTACGGGGAATTATAAATAAAAAAAAATACTTTTTATCAGCTATTAGATCTACATACTTAAAATATAACAAAGGTGTTTTATTTCTCTCTTTATTTTTTTTTTTTTTTTATTTATTTTGTTTAGCTGAGCTACGCAAAAAGCTTTTTTTGTTTAACTTGCAATTCACGTAAAATAAACTCATTAAAAACTTCTTTATCCTTCAATCTGTGTTTAATTTTGCAGTTCACCCGTGTGAAGAACGGGTATACCAGCTAGTATCTATATAACTTAGTGAACAGATATTAGCAGTTAAATTATTAGACATTCTGAACGAGTTAACTGAATAATTTAATAAACACTTCAACTGTGCATGTGAAAGAAAACACACAACAAAAATGAATTCATGTTGGATTTAGTTAAAAATTTCTTAGACGAAATAAGTATTTCTCTGACGCTAGAATAATATATATATTTTTATAAAAATATCTCTCAACTAAGTTCTTTTTACAATCGAACATCCAATCAGTGGCGTAACGTAAAACCAAAAATTTGATTTTGCAGGGGGGCTCTTATTTTTTGCATTACGCCACTGCATCCAAATAAATATTTCTCAACATCCAAATATAAAGTCGTTGCCAAGCGATTTCATAAAAAAATATAAAATGACATATAGAAAAATATTTAATTAATTAAAATTAAAATCACGTGATATCAGGTCACAATTCTTAACATATGTATTTATTATAGAAACTCAGTCATAAGGGAAAAAAATACTATTGTAAAAAGAATAAGTCAATCATTCCTCGGTAAATTATTTGTACAGTTTATGATTTTTTGATTTACTCTGTTCCAAATATCTCAACATAAGATATATGATAAAGAATTTATTTTTTTCCGCAGTTAATCCATCTTTAATTAAATTTTTTTCAATTAATGAATGTCTTTAATTAGATTGGGATTAATTTCATAAAATGGGTCATAAATTAAAAAAAAATTTTTTTTTCATAGAAACCAAAATTTTTTTTAGATTTGTCTGCTACCTTAAATTGAAAGACAGATCGAATGTGAGTGAATATTATTTTACATGTTTCAAATTAATTTTTAATGAGAAGTACACGTAACAATTTAAAGCCAAAATCTAAAAGCGTGTTTAGAATTTAAATTCATGTGAAATATATAGGCTATATTTTATAATTATATAGCCAAGAAGAATAAGAGAATCACCCCATTATACCAATACAAATTTCTTGTTTAGATATATTTCAATGCAATTATAGTTTACGAATAACTTGGCTATTTATCGTACACTTTTTTAGAAATTTCAAGGATATTTTTTGATGTTTATAAATAAACCGAATTCATTTTTTTTTTAATCGCTATAGCAAAATTCTACTTTTTTTCTGCAGTATTTATATACTGACATTTTCTTAACTTTGATGACTTAAATTTCACTTTCCAAAGCATTTCAAGATTAACTTGTTTAAAAAAGTATACCCCCAATCCCCCTTACTGCATTGCTTGAAACATGAAAGTATATAGTTATACATTTCTTAAAAAGTTTCTATTAAGAATTGGGAAAAATGGCTGTCTTAGGATATAGAAAATATTCAGAGAAACAGAGTTAAAAATAGGAATTAAAGTGTTGTTGCTTGTCAGGTCTGCGAACAACTAACCTTTAACACACGCGTTCGTTCCTACAACGTACCGATTTCAGTGTCTTCGGAAATTCTGAAATAAGTATGCTCGAAAAATTTGTTAAACGCTTTGACCTCAAAGTGTTCCAAGCGAATGATTATGAACCCTGGGATTTAGTTGTAAAACTCTATGGTATTTGCTTGCACCTGTGCACCTGTACTACGTTCTGAAGTAACAATCGATCAAATAGACAGGGGGATTTTTCTCAATGGTGTGAATAGGAGGAGGAGAAAATACCTCTCTTCATCTAAACTGCATTCTTAAGAGATAAGGACTGATAATGGTCGGACACATACAAGGATTCGGCACTTTGAAGCAAACAGGATAACAGAGTAAGCGAACAGTAATAATTTATAGTTACTCTTTTTCCTTGACAGAAACACAAAATGAAAGACAGGTCAAAGAAACGTAGAAATAAGATTTGAAAACGTGATTCTTTCGAATAATAAGGTGACCAATCGTCTTCTTTTTATAGGTTCTGTCCTTCCTCGTAAAGTGTCCTCCTACTCTTGTCATCCTTTTCAATATTTTAAAATATCATTTTACATTTTCGTTAACATTATCGCGCATTTGGGTTTACTCTCTTTTGACAATTCAGCTATTATATCAAGAATGCTTTAGTTTTTTTTAAAAAAAATGAACTCGTGCGAAGAGCGGGTACTTCAGACAGTATACTTTTAATGTATCAGTGCTGCACAAGGTATTTTATAACTAATTTATTGATACTAAATTAAGGTATCCGAGACTACGTTCGGAACCGTGATTTTAAAAAAGCGCATAAATGGATAATTTTCATGATATTTAGCATCACTTAAATTAGAATAAATGTATAAAATTGTTTTAAGAACATTATGACAAAAAAAAAATGTTATTTAAATACAATATTTTGGCAAAAAATTAACTTAGAATAATCTTTTTTCAAAACGTTCTTCTTTTATAAAAAGTGCTTCCATAATAAGGGTATTTTGCTTTTATAAAGTAAAGACTGCTCCAGAGAGTCTGAACTAAGATTTTTGAAAAATTCACATTATTTTCAGAGTTACAACCAATTGAAATAATTATCGGCGTTTTTTTTCTGAAATTTCTCCCCTCTGTTGTCGTAAAACACGGATAAACCCACTTCTAAGTTATATATTTCAAAAGTTCTAGTTGAGCCTCTGTACAGAGGTCTGAGCTATATACAGGCAAAATATTATTATAATAAAACCATTTTTCAGAAAAGGAGAACATTTGGAAAAAAGATTAGTCTAAGTTAATTTTTTGCCAAAATATTGTATTTAAATAAATTTTTTTTGTCATAATGTCCTTAAAACAATTTTATTCATATATTCTAATCTAAGTGACGCTAAATATCATGAAAACTATCCATTTTTGCGCTTTTTTAAAATCACGGTTCCGAACGTAGTCGGATACCTTAAGGATGGGATAGTTTCCTTGAAAACAGCTAATATTCCTAAGGATTCCATGAGTCGACATAGTATGAATACCACTGGTATAATAGATCCGGAGAACACGTGATGAGAGAGGGAGTCGCTTTCCATCTATATATAAAGAGTGTTTGTTTTCCAGGTATAGAAGTTTAAGTTGGCATTACTTTCCAAGATGGCGACCGATTTAACAGCTGTCAAGTGATTTATTCTCAGTTTGGTTTGGCAATTCATCAAAACGATCATCAAGCAAGGCGTAGATTCGTCGAATGGGCCCAAAACGAGATTGCCGTTGTTCCCGATTTTCATAAGCGAATTTTGTTTAGCGATGAAGCGCACTTCTGGTTGAATGGCTACGCCAACAAACAAAACTGCCGCATTTGGAGTGAAGCTAATCCACAAGTGTATGTCGAAACACCGTTACATCCAGAAAAACTGACTGTTTGGTGCGCTTTATGGGCTGGTGGAATCATTGGTCCGTACTTCCAAAAACGATGAAGGCCACAACGTTACAGTCAATGGTGATCGGTATAGAGCCATGATTACTAACTTTTTCATTCCTGAATTGAACAATCATGATGTCCAGGAGCTGTGGTTCCAACAAGACGGCGCAACATGTCACACAGCTCGTGCCACAATCGATTTATTGAAAGACACGTTTGGTGACCACCTAATTTCACGTTTTGGACCTGTGAATTGGATTAGCTTCACTCCAAATGCGGCAGTTTTGTTTGTTGGCGTAGCCATTCAACCAGAAGTGCGCTTCATCGCTAAACAAAATTCGCTTATGAAAATCGCGCGCGCGACCATTATTTTCGAAATAAAATTGCACAATTTGAAAGCGTTGTTCAGGCGTGAGTCTATTCATGATGAATTGCCAAACCAAACTGAGAATAAAAATCACTTGACATCTGTTAAATCGGTCACCATCTTGGAAAGTAATGCCAACTTAAACTTCTATACCTGGAAAAAAAACTCTTTACATATATTTCTTAGTAGATTTACCTTTATCATATATGTTTATAGTATTGCTGGATCATATATTTTTTAAAACCATGACAAATTTTCGGCATATTATTGACACATTTTGGATTATCTTTTTCTCAAATGCTGGTTAAATGGAAGTTATTGCCTACATGAGTGATAGTGATAAAACAATTATCTGCTACATGAAAGAAACCAAACTAAACTAACAATATCTATTGCTGATACAATACATCGAAAGAAAATGTATTAAGTGATATGGCTGTGATGAAAAAGTACCTTTATTGTGAGCCATGACTATGTCTTACATTCCTCCAAAATATAATGCACCTTCTTAAATATGTACTAGTACAAATGTTTTTAGTGAATATTCACACTATTTCTTAATAGAGCACTATGCATTTTCCTCTTTTGAAGTACTCTTAACAGATATACTTAAGCAGTGGTGTAACGTACACCCCCACAACATACCGGTTGTAACATCTGGCTTGGGGTCCAAAACCTGATTTTGCAGGGGGCCATAATAGCCTCCATTACACCGCTACACTTAAAACAGTTTTAAATACTGCTGCAAAGAGATGTTATTGTTTGACCTAAAGCATTGCCTTGTAGTATTATTTATATATTGAATTCCAGGCTCAAGACTACTAAACATAAATATAAAAGAAAATTACTTCATGTTAAAAACGTTTGGATTATGAAATTCTCATCAGTAATGCAGTACTAGTTAAAGAAATCTTTATTACTGGATAGTAGTACAAAATTACATTTTGTTAATTTTACACAATGATATATAATCTAGCTCACAAATAATCTAAGTTTTAGCAATAGCCGTGGTGTAACATACACCCCCCACAAACCCAGGATTGGGGGGGGGGAGGGCAGGATTCTAAGGGGCCCAAAGCTTGACTGATGCTAAGAAGTACATATTTAACCCATTTATAAAATATTAAAGATAAAACCTGACTTTGCAGGAGGCCCTTATTTTATCAGTTATACCACTGGCCACTAGAGCCACCTGTTTAGATAAAATATGCCTGCAAGGCTATGTAAGTGGAAAAAAGCACATTTATAATAATAATACTGCTTTCTAATAATGATTTGTTACATTTAAAACAGTTTGATGAGAAACTTTACAAAATTTAATTTAATAATTGAATAAAATATATATAACTGCTTTTCGAAATTTCAATAAAAATTGAAATAAGTATGGTTCTAACTTTACTACCAACATCTCTTACATAATTAAGTGGGTAGCCTAGTGGTTAGAGCACCGGAAGGTCTGGGTTCGATGCCGATGCCGCTGAATACCCTCTGAGTACACATGGAGTAGGTGCTCGTTAAATCAGTGGGTCCACAATCCCTGTGGGCTGAATCACAAGTGCAGGGAACTGGAGAAAATTTCCCTCCACTTCAGTTCCATGTCTAAATTGTGGAGGTGGAGATAGATGGTGGTGCCATCTATCGTCCCTTCGGGAATTTCACCGATCTAAATCATACTGTCACCTGTATGGTGCTTAAGGCTAAGGCCAAATGACAGGCGTACATCTAGCCCACTACCACGATGAATTTTGTGGGCCTTGATCTGACTATGTCAGACAGGTGGCAAGAGCAACAACAACATATAATTAATGCCAATTATTCTAGATGATCTTAATTATTTTTTTAAAAATTAAAGTATAGGTTGAAGGAAAAAATAATTAAAAAAATTTTACACATTGTATTCTTGAGCTCCCAAGATGTCCCACTCTGAAAACATATTTTTAAAAAATATTGTTTACAAAACTGAGTTAATATATTCTATAACACTCTACAAATGACACAAAATTCTGTCTTATGTTGAAAAATAACATGGAGGGAATTCGTGTCCCCATCTTCAAAGTGTTAATGTAAAGTTAATTTCTACATGAAAGTAAAAAGACAAAATGTGTAAAAATTTCATTTTCAAAAATATTTTCTATACATTGAATGATAGACTAGAATATTAGATCTCATATCAATTTAATTAGAATCTTGGAAGAAACATAAAATAAAATCCACCACTATCAAATGCTTATATCCCCTTATAGGAAAGAAAAATACAATCATGAATTAGGATTACTGAAATATTACAAACAAATACAACATTTTAAAAAATATATTCTTGTCCCAGAAGCTCTAAATAAATAAAAAGATTTAAGAAATTGAAAATTCTCAAGAATGCTTGCTTATTAATGTCTTACTCTGAAGAAATACATAGGCTTTTTTAGAATTTTTTAGAAAGTCTAGGTTTGAATAGATATATATAATACAGAAATATTTACAAAGGGCCAATTAAACATAATGTAAAAGAAGACATAACAAGTATGGTGGAATTCTGTTCATTTTAATGCATAAAAAATATATTTCTTAAGATAAAGGCAAATTTTTTTTAAATAATTAAATAAAAATTTATACAAAATAAGAAAATTGATGAAGACTTTTGAAGTCAGAAGCAAGATGAAAAACAGCAAGCATAAATTAAAATTTGACATTGTAAAATAATTTTAAAGTCAAATAATACCATACATCTATAAAAATCAATTTTACACAATCAAAATAAATTAATACATTAAAGAAATATAATCACTTAGAAATTCTCTGTATTTCAGCTATGTGTTTTAGAAGACTGAAAAAAATTTCAAACTGTTTATAATTGTAAAATTGTTTTTAATATGACCATTAATATTTTTTATTTCTGAATTTAATATGCCCTACCTGTTAACATTTTGGAACATAGATGATTAAGAGTTTACAATGTGTTTTCATAATATTTTATGAGCACAAATATTAAATAACATCAGCATAAATATAAATTCTAAAGCAGCATTTGTTATACACATATTAAAAATTTTCAACAACATGTTATAATTGAAACCATATATGTAAATATCATTTTCAGCAAAAAATATCACATTACTTATGAAACACTTTTGAGCCTAATTTAGCACCTATAAATTTATCAAATTGACATCTCATAGAAAGATGTCTATTTTTCCTCTTTTTAACACCTTTACAATGTTTTTTATATTGCTCATATGCACAATTAATATTTCTAGGTTTTTTAATTATCTTTCTTTGGTATATTGATGGATTATAATACTCAGGGTGATCATATATTTTGCCAGCAGGTTTTCTTTTCGTAATTTCTAATGCCGGAAAGAATTTTTTATCATATTCTTCTCTCAGCAATTTATTACCAAGGATTTCAAAAGCTTCATTTATTTCTAGTATCTTCTCACCAGCAGCTTCATTTCCAACGTTTTTGTCTGGGTGATATATTTTTGACAAGGAATAGTAAACTTTTTTAATTTCTTCATCTGTAGAATCAGGTTTAACTCCTAGAACAGAATAATAATCTCGTGCTTGATTTGAAAAATGTCTCCAAGAATACATACAATTCCACAGGCATCTAGCAAATTTAAATGCTCGCAATGGAGATTCTATGAGCGTCGAGCTTATTGAAAACATATTACAATAAGAAAAAGCTGAATCAATTCTATCGAATTTCCTGAAGTTTTAATGTGAATCTTATTTTACTTTATCGAGTTACAAAGTTTTGGGTAGCACATGCTTAATTACTTATATAGGATGCATGAGATATTCAGCAATTTCTGTTATGTCCCCAAAATGTTATTTACTCCAAAAAATCAGCAATTTGAAATTAAAAAAAAACTTCAAATTTCATTTTTTTAGAAACATTTTATTCCGTGCCACTTTTATTCAATACTCAAATAACAATATATTTATTTACTTAAGTATGGCTATTATTGTGTTGCCAATTTAGAATTGTTCAATAGTACAGTAATTGGAATTGAATTTTCTTAAAAATCTTTTAATAATATTTCTATATTCAACTTTAGGTTATAAAATATTCTTCCTATTCTTTTTATACCTTCATATGAAATTAAATACAGGTGTAAAGAAATTGTTATAAAATTTTTATTTCGCCAATTTAAGGCTCCAGCGGTATAGTATTACTCAACTTTATTTTTAATCGCCGAGGGAATGTAAATAAACAAAGTTGCAATGTGGTGGTTTTATATAAGGTCACTCAATTATTTCTTTTGTGATTATTAACGCTGTAAAACTAAAATATGCCCCACTTCTCAAATCTAAAAAATCCTTTATTTACAGTATGATTCGATTATTATATAATCGTAAACCAGTTTGGAACTGTAATACCATGGTCCAAGTTATTAATGCTGCAAAAATAGAATCTTTTATAATTCAGTCTTTCCGATGCAAGTCATATTATGCCTCACTGGGCATAGATTCTTCAGCTTCACCGAAAGATATAAAATCTGCCTATTATAAATTGTCGTTGAAGTTTCATCCTGATAAAAATAACAGCGAAGAATCTATTGAAAAGTTTAGAGAAATAACTGAAGCTTATGAAGTATTAGGTAATCCTGAGAAAAAGAAAGCATATGATCAAAACTTTCGCACAAGGGATTATTATAATAATTTGGGGGGAAATGATTTCTCACAGCGAACTAGACACTATTATGGGCCTCCAAGAACAGGGAGAGACCGGTATTATAATTATGATGAGCATTATAGACATCATTATGAAGAATACATGAAGCAAAGAGAAATGGAGAATGAATATTTTAAACGGAGATGGAGGGCAGATAGACGTGCCCGTTATGGTGAGGATTATTATGAGACATATGACAGAGCAAGACCACATCCAGTGACATTACGCATGCTTTTACATAGCAAATCATTTGTTTCTTTTGTAACATTTTGGATTATATTAATATTCTTAGGAACAATAGTTGACGATGGTGATAAACCCAAATCTAAAGTAATGTATTATAATGTTAAAAAAGATGAGAAAAATGATTAATGTTATCAATAAAATACTTATTTATTTGCTTCTAGTATTAAAAACAAATGTTATATACTTGTTTTGCTCTAACATACTTAAAGAAATTAAACATTTTGAAATGTTTAATTTTATTAAATTGAATAAATACTGTACAAAATTTGGATGGAATAAGTTATATTAATTGTATTACATTTTTTTGGTGTTTATATGCATTATAGCAGCATTAGTGACATCACTTTGATACCGCTATTGTAGAATTTGTTACTTATCCTTTTTATATTGTGTACTTATTTATTACAAATAATAGGGTGAAACAATAGGAATCTCCCTCTTCTTAATAATTACATTTTGCCTGAAAAAAATATCATTGTAGGATGGATATGATCTATTCATTCAAAGACAATGCTAAAACCAAAGCTCAGTGAAAATCTCAATCGAGCAGTGAAATGGAATTTCATTATTAGAGTGATAATTTAGCATGCTTTACTAACATTACAATAAAATCTTAAGAAAAATAGTTTAAAATCAAAGGTGAACTGATATTTAAAATGTATTCTTTCTCCTTAAATTTTTTCTTTCTTGCCCTCTAAAGTAAATCCAATCAAATAATAAATTACATTTGGGCAAACATATGTGGATGAAAAAAAGTGAAGAAAAATGAGATTGTAACTGATTTGAATTTTAAGAGTTTCAGTATTAAATGGTTTGAAAGTTATAAACAAAAAAAAATTATGTTCATCAAAAACTGTATGAAGGATAAGAAATAAATCAAAATATACAGTCAGTAACAAAAGTTGATTTGTATCTATTAAAATAAGATTTAAGAAATTATAAATAATTTTTAAAAGCAACTTAAATTTATGGTAATGCTGCATTTTGTGAGAAATATTTTATAAAAGTAAATGATAAAAACCAAACTATATCGCCAGAAATGCAAAAATAAGTGTCACAAAAACCTACATAGGCAGATGCTTTTGCAAAACATTGCAAAATTTCTCTCTTATTTAGGTAGGAATAAAATGACGTCGAACATCATTACTGAAAAGTGATACTTGAGTTAGCATTAAACAATTTGCCATGTTATGTTCCAGTTAGTGGTTCCAAAAAAGGATATTAAATTAAAGAGAATGATTAACAGTTAATTAATGCTGCACTTTGAAGTTATATGTGAGTATTGAGAGAATGAGCCTCATACTTTTTAACTATGGGTCAAGTATGGATTTGAGCTAGTACTCCACTCTCCAAACTTCCTCACCACACCTACTTGAGCATCAAAAGATTTAATTCATTTCTGCCTGTGCACTTTGTCACTCACGACAAGGACAAATATAATCACTGGTGTGGGTAGTCCTACATGGGCCTTGTATCAAAATACTTTGCAGGGCATCAACATTTTACAATGTTTTTCTCACATATTCTGGGGCCCAGGATAATTGATAAAGTGGTAGCAATGCCCCTGAGTTTAATGTGTATCAGTTTCTCTACATCAGTAATTCCCAAAAAGTGGTCTATATAGACCCCCAGGGGTCTATGACGATCTGCAAAGGGTCCATGCTGGTGAAAATATAATTTGGGGGTATATGATAGTGGCTCTCATTAAACCAGATTGTGACTTTAATCTTTAAAAAAAAATTGATCTAGTGGAAACCAAATTTAACTAATTTATTTATTAAATTTAGTGAGGTTAGTTTGTGGTTACTAGGAGACAGCATAAAATTTATTAAGGCATGTCCTTTTCAGAATTAAGCTAAAGAAATATAATAATAGACATCGCGAATTTCCTGAATTTGTCGCAGACAATCTGTCAGGACATTTTAACCTTAGTTCAACATTTAAATGCCCTTTACTCAAATTTTGAAACAAGGTTTAAGATTGCTTTTTTTTTGTAGTATAACACATAAGGCAATGAATTCATATAGTCACATTGAAAAAACGTGTCATATTACAATAGAAACTAATCAAAATAAGCTCAAAGGATGATCTTAAAATAAAGTTTCGAAATGCCTGTCAGCAATTTTGCCTTTAAAAAGGCATATCCATTATTTGTCACAAAGTATGGAAAGTTGTGAGAAAGTTTTTAATTGTTTTTCCTAGTGAGAGGGAATATCAGTATGTATGCCAATCTAAAAAAAAAGGGAAAAAACTGGACACTTACTAACAAGAGATTTAGAGTTTAACCTGACTAGATTGATATTAAATGTTGAAAATTTGATATTGAAACACCAGATTCATCCCTCTCATTAAAGGCATTTGTTTTTGTTCAGCTATTTTATGAATTAATTTAATTTAAATTTAATTCATTAACATATGCTTCTTGAGTTTTAAACACTATACAATACAGCTAGAAATTTAATTATTTTAAAGTAAGTAGTAGTACCAAAGTTGTCAAAAAGACATTTAAGTTGATAAATTTGCAAAAAATTCAATATTGGGTATAAGCAGGGGGTCTACCTGAAACCAAAAAACAAGGAAAGGGGTCTATGAGACAAAAATGTTTGGGAACCTCTGCTCTACATGAGGGGTCCTTCCGTGGCACCAGGTCTTGACACAGAAACAACAAAATTAACTACCGTGCCTAAGTTAAGGAGAAATAAGCTTATGCTGAAATTTTAAATGTGTCAGGAAAAGTAATCTATTTTTCAAATTGTTATAAGGAATTATGAAACAATTGGACATATTCTTAACAACTTCATAGTAAACATCCAATGATTTTAAGTGTTCCAAAATGTTCAAGCAGTGATGAGTAAAAAGAGGTTAAATCAAAAATTATTTACTTCTCAATAAATGGAATATATTGTTGCAACAACTGATAAGAATGTAAAAAACTGTTCAAAGAAACTTCTGATCTAAAGGGTTTCACGGCAAAGTTTAATTTTAAAAAAATCACCCGTATTCAGTCAAATTAGAGGAAAAACTGACTGGTGATGAATGTATCATAAGGATTTTGAGGAAACTCTGTCCTTTTGACTGATAAGGCCAAATACTCATGGAAGTGGTAAGGTTTAGCAGTATAGCAATATGGAATTTCAACTCAAATATCATTCTTACTGTAAAGTATGATAGATGAGTCATCATTTTGAAACTAATGTTGGTGTTGGGAAATTAACCTTCATTGAAAGTAAAATTGATTCTTTTAAATACTTGAAGATTTTACAAAATAACTTGCTTGTAACTATTGATAGTTCATTTCTTGGAAACCAGTGAATCTTTCAGCATGATAATGACTCAAAACGCACTGCAAAGATTGAAAAAGAATTTTTTTATAACTTCATACACCTCATCAGTTGCCAGATTTGATCCGAGTGAACACGTATGGAATGTGAATTTGACAGAAGAGTTAAAAAATAAAGAGTCCAAAATAAATTCCTTAAGAAATACTTTGCTGCAAAAGTTTGGTTTAAAATTATCCCAGATACCATGCAAAATGTAATCGCAAGTCTTTACTGTTTCATAAGGCTAAATTATACAAAAATAATTTTCATTTGCATAAACTATGGTACTTTTTCATGATTTTTATGTGTGAATGCAATTTATATTTCAATATAAAAATATATTGCAGCTTTTTCATTTTTCATACCCGACACTACAATTATTTTACCAAACTGATTACATATTCCAAGCAATTATATCAATCATACATATAATATTACCCCTATAGCTTGCAAACACAATATTTTTTTAGTATTTGAATGAATATTTAGGAAGATTCATCGATTCATTAATATTTTTTTCTCAAGAATCAAGTTCAAGATTATATTTTCTTGTGTTAATATTCTTACAATACTTTAGGTTTATGGTCTTTAAGAGAAATTGCCAAAACTTTTTTGTTTACTTTCACATAAATAAAAATGAAATGCATTTCTTACAGAAAGCTAAAATTTCACCTATTTGTTACAAACTCCTAATTGAATTGGAAGGGGGTGAGGATTTCCCCTTTAAAATTATATAAATTACTCTCTAGTAGTTAGTAAACAAGTATTCCAATCTAAAGTGGAGGAAAAAACTAATTAGAAGCTTATACGTAACAATTTATACATTTTACAAAAAACGGGATTTATAAAACTGTATTCTTTCTAAGCATATTAAAAAACCATTTAAATCAAATTACAATATGAATATATTTAATGCATAGGAAATTGTAAGTACAATTTTATTTTTTTAAATGTATATCACAATATGGAAACAAAATCCTATCTTGAAAGAAAATATTAAAATTTCTTGTGATATATTTGATGACATGTTAAACTAAGATTGTAATATATTAAGAAAAACAATGTCTTCAGAAATTAAGATAAGCTCGTTTTTCTCCAGCAACCTTGCATGTCTTCAAAGTTTTTAATGAATTTTTGGTTAAGAACTCAACACAAAAGTAGGGCATTCTTTCTCTCTTTCACCATTATTTCTAATTATTTCATTTTTCCTCACTCTTTTGGATTTTTATATCAATTTTAAGAAGTCATTTTTAAAGTGAATACTTAAAAATTTAATAAAAGTCTGTTTCTTTACTATTACAATTGCTAAATTAGATTTAAAAAAATCTACTGTGCAGGAAGCTTTTCACTTAATTCAAAATTAGATAAGTAAATTCCTTTTCTGTTTTATTATATGATTCAATATTATACACATTAATACAAGTGCACTTTATGAAATGCTTGACAACTGAATTTAAAATGTATGTTTTGGTCTTTTATCAATGTGCTAATTTGTTCTTGAAAATAAGTATTGTGCAGATAAATATTTTAAAAAGAACAAAATATTATATAGAAAACTCAAATACTTATACCAAATTTTCTGCTTTTGATATTGAATTTTTATTATTGCTAACTTAATATCCTCCAAAGCCTTTTGCTGCAAGTTTTAGATACTTTAGATGAGTATTCCCTACAACAAAATGTTATCTCGCACAAGAATATTTTTACAGAAATAAAAAATTGTCTGAATTTATAGTCATGGTTAAAATTCCATGGAAAATTTCTGGTATATAACAGCTCATGGTGTACACTGAAATGAAA
Source organism: Trichonephila clavipes (assembly GCA_019973935.1). Taxonomy (NCBI): domain Eukaryota; kingdom Metazoa; phylum Arthropoda; class Arachnida; order Araneae; family Nephilidae; genus Trichonephila; species Trichonephila clavipes. The sequence goes on along the minus strand of BMAU01005089.1, from coordinate 1,960,832 downwards.
AATTTTCCTAATATTTAAGAATATGGTAGCAAGTAGATTTTAAAAACTGGAATATTTACTGATACAAGATTCATTAGAAACACTGATGTTGTAATTATAAAGCCTTATATTTTTAAGAAAATCATTTTTAAAATTGTTTTCATGAATGAATCACTGCTGTTAGTTATAATATGGTTGAATATTTAGTTGAAATCTAATAAAAATTACATTTTAAATCTTAAAAAATAGTAAAAGCCAAATAAGATAAGCAGTATCCACATATTTTATAGATTGGACTTTTAATAAAAAATTACACTACATAATGATGCAAGATAAGACATTTTAAATCAAAATGCTTTTACACAAATTAAAATCAGAAATGCATTAAAGAAAACTGTCTGCACTAAAGAGTAGTAACATAGACTTGGAAAGAATTTTTAAGTACTCCTAAATAAGACATTTTTAATCAGATTTGTCAATGATTAGATATATGATGTGACTTATCTCTAAATAGATGAATTCTCAAAAATGTTTTCACCTCATTTTCCATTTTTTCAACACAATAGTTAATTAGTATTTTCTTTCCATTTATCTATTTTAGATTTGAAAAATTACGGTATCTTGCTTTTGACAAATATACTTTTATGAGTATGAAACAAACAATGATTCCAAATGTAAAAGTGCTGTATATAAATGTATATACATTGTTTTAATATAAAGTCGACTGAAATCATTGGCGTAATGTTCACCCCCTCATTGAAGGGGGCCCAAAACTTGATGTCATGGTTTTGCAATCCTTTGTAAGATCTGGTTTGGAGCCCAAAATCTCACTTTGCAGGAAGGGGGCTAATATTCTCCATTATGCCACAGAACTGAAACAGCCAAATATGCCCTAAATAGATTGCCCATCATTTTTTTTTTGGAAAATTGTTTTTAAGAAAATTATTTTTCAAGAGCATTTTTTATTACAAAAGTTCAAGTAATTTACTTAACAAGATTATTACATGATTGTACTAGTCATGTGATAAATGTTTTGCATTAATTATCACTGCTAATAAAATATTTTCTTAATAAATAATGAATAGTTTCAGTACACTATGAAAAGGAAACTGAGAAAACTTATGAATAGTATTTTATTAATTTAAGAGTATGAAAAAAGGTACAATAAGGCACAGAGGTATTACATACTGTGTATTCATGCTACACCTTACATATACTTAATATGATTGAAATATATAACATTATATATATATTACATTCAAACATGTATAAAAGCTCACCAAAGTATGGCTAATAAGTAACTTTAATTTGAATAATTTTTTCAAAAGAATGTTTATTTATAAACACAAAGTTTGCCTAATAACATTCACTCTCATGTTAATACAATGTGATCTAATAAAATAATATGTTTTGTAAGGAACTTTGCAATTATATCAATAAAAAACTATATACAATAGAAATATTAGTTCCACACCCAAAGACATGAGCAATGTAAAAATATCAAACACAGTTTTATATGCTATCCTTTTCTGTAGATTTGAAAAAAAATAAAAGCTAATTACAATAAATTGGAACAAAAAGTATAGAATTACAAATGCTAAGGCACAAAAATGTGTACAGCACTTTATATGTACAATATCCAGGAACTAGATACGGACACATGAAATTATTTTTTTAAAAAAAATAATACTTTAGCCTTTTTTAACCAAAACTTTTGGAAATATATCCATGTTAACAAAAACATTTTCTGACTCACAAATGGATATAAATATCTTTTATGAATTATACACAACTTGTAGTTTGTACATTTTGATTTTAGCACTCAAACAATATCCATTTCACTACACAAAAATATAGATAATTAACTAAAATATCAATAAAAATGATTTTATGTTTTAATTAATATTTAAAATATAAAATAGTAATATCTTTTTAGTTTGAAGTATTTTTTTGGAACAGAAGAGTATATATATTTTTATATTAATACTTCATTTTTAAAAATAGTATTTTTAAGTTATAAGAATATTTAAAAACCATAATAAATATTTTTTGTACTTGTTATTCATTATCAAATGTCCGCAAGAAAAACACTTTACGGAATATATGCATTTTGAAAATGTGAAGCGTTAATCAATATTTTTTAATACGGACATTATAAATTTTTACACCAATAGATATATATTTTGGCTCCTTATAATAAAAATATTTTTAATTGCACTTAATTGTAAGTTGAAATTGATTATCATTTTTGCTGCCTCAAAGAAAATTCTCAGACATGAAAAATCTTCCTTACCTGAAAAAAAATTTTTAGGACACCCAACAGAAGGAATTTTTCCAGGACATCCAATTATGTTTGTTGCATAGAGTAATATGCAAATATAGAAAAGTAATGCAGTATAATTAAAAAAACCAAATACTCTCAATTAAAAATTTATGACACATAATTATCGATTTAATACAACTGAAAATAATAAATATACATGAATTCAATTTTGAAAGTTACAAAACAGTTAGCACAAGGTCAATGTTTTTAGAAATCACTTGAAAATTATAATTTTAAACAGAATAAGAAAACACCCACTTCAATAAATAATACCACACTATTCATTAATCGAGCAACATCACAACTGCATATACATAACCCTCAAAAACAATTCTAAAAATATATATATAATACGAATAAAAACATAATAAAAAATTAAAGTAAACTTTATTGAATACATCAATTGGAAAAACTCGTTTTTTTTTCTACTTGTAGTGACCATATTGAGTTGGTTGTGGATACTGACTATTAGGATAAGGACCATAACCATATGATGGATAAGGAGCCACAGGGGGCCTTGTTTGATAAGGATTAAATGGCACTCGCCCAGGATAAGGATATTGAGGTGTATTATTATGCATTGGAGGAAATTGAGGAGCTGGCCTAATGGGCACAGTGACATTACTTTGTGCAACAGAATTTGGAAAAGGAGGAGGATATGGTGCTGCTGTACTGGGTGGAGGTGGAGGTTTTCTCAATTTCTGAGAGCGAACAGGAGGGGTTGGAATATTGCTTCCATTTTCCAGCAATAGATTTGCCATTTTCTCAGCTTTGGTTCTACGAAGATGTGCCATTTTCCTTATTTCTAAATATTTGAGAAGAAATTCATCAACAGAAATTTCATTTTCAAGAAATGCATTAACAGCAGCCTGAAAATATATAGAAACAAAATAAATGGAAAAGTTTAACAATAAACAAAGAGTTATATATGTGTGATTACAATTCTACATAAATTATGGATAACATATAATAAAATAATAAACAACATTAAGCATAATAAATATTAGCTAGTTAGATAAATAAGTTAAAAATCTTATGAAATATGTCTACAAGAAATAAGAATTTGCCTGTAGAGATGTTTTTAGATAATAAAATTCATAATCCACAGCTTAATATTAATGCATGCAACATGCAATAGTTTTTCATGTATGGAAGACAGTTTGTTCTTAGTTTTATCAAGAACCTTAAAAACCTAATTTTATCAATGTAAGTATAATATTAATTTAAATCAACAATAAAATTTTATCATCAAGATAATGAACATTTTATAAATTATAATAATACACACAATATTGAGAAAAACATACACTTTTCACAGAATAGGTACTTTCCTCAGAAAATTGGATAAAAAATATTAAATTTATAGTAATAGGATGTGTTTCATGTTATGTATAAAACCCATGAAATTGATAAATCACACCTTTATAAATTTTTAAATAGATGCAATTGTACTTATGTATTAAGAAAGTATAAAAGATTTGAACTAAAAATAGAAACAATTATTCAATGCTATTTGCTACAGTTACAGGCAGCAGACCTCTCAATTTTGAATAGATGAAAATACAACCTGAGCTGGCACCCTAACTCTCCAAACAACAACATGCTATTATGAGAAGTTTGAGTCTAGTGAGAAAAGTACTGTGCACAACTCCTCTACACAGCAAGTCTTCATCGACACTAGGACTAAAGCCCTCAACTCAACAAAAATTCCAGCATTAAGTTTGCATTTGGCTATTGTGGACTCAACTAATTTGTAATCCTGGTGTAATTATTTTCAGATAACGCTCTTTAAACAATTTAGAAAGAGTTCACAACCATAACTGCATTCCCCCCTCCATCCCAATTAAATTTAACAAATTGTATAAGCAAAATTTTCAAAAATTAATGAAAAATGAAAATTTTTATTTTTATTATATCAGAGAATATTTATCTTTGTATTGTTCCTTTTTTAAAATTTTTATTTAATAATAAAAATTAGAGATAAATAAAATGATAACATATTTCATTTAAATAAAATAATACTAAAATTAGGTAAATAAAAAAGTTAGGTGTGAAACAAGAGTAGAAAATCATACTTCAGCTTCTTCTTCTTTTTCTGATGTTGCAGCTTGCAATAATGCTAGAATAGTTTCTTTAGATGTATTTTGTTGACAGCTTTCTACATAAATAACATAAAAGAACTGTTAGAACTAAAATATCACGAGGTATAGAGCATTGTCATGAAAAAAAATTAACAGCTTTATTTAAAGAGTCTTAATACATCTTCACGTTTAAGATAATAGATTAAATACTCTTTAGAATTAGTTATGATTTCTCATTTTTGACCATATTCATATTCTCCAAATTATTTACTTTATAAGTAAAATCCGAATTGAACCTAGGATTCAGAGAATTTTGTTGGAATAATTAATTGAATCACAAAATTCCATTCAATTATTAGATTATATATCTCTTTAATTATTTATCTTGGATTCTAGTCTATACATATAAATAAAAATGAAGTGTCTGTTTGTAATTTGAAATTAAGAGCTTTTTATTAAATGCATTTAAAAGTATATACAGTACCTATATGAAAAAATAAATTTTTAAAATTTTTGTCTGTCTGTCTGTTCCGACTAATCTTTGAAATGGCAGGTCCAATTTTGACGGAACTTTCACTGGCAAGATAGCTAATGTTATAAGGAGTAACTTAAGCTACTTTTATTTTAAAAAAAATTAGGGTTCCGCGAAAATAAAATTAAAACCAATGAAATAGTGAACAATATTCGATTCAAATAGGGATTATTTATCTATACATATAAATAAAAATGAAGTGTCTGTTTGTAATTTGAAATTAACAGCTTTTTATTAAATGCATTTAAAAGTATATACGTTACCTATTTGAAAAAAAATCAATTTTTAAAATTTTTGTCTGTCTGTTCCAGCTAATCTCTGAAATTGGCTGGATCAATTTTGACAGAACTTTCACTGGCAGATAGCTAATGTTATAAGGAGTAACTTAGGCTACTTTTATATTAGAAAAAAAATAATGTTCTACAAAAATAAAATTAAAACCAATGAAATAGTGAACAATATCCAATTCAAATAGGGATTATTTATTTTAATAGTTATTATTTTTACTCAATAGGGATTATTTTATTTCGCGAGCCTTCTGTCTCAATGATTTCTAGCAGTTATATCAAACATTTTTGTTTGATTAGGTTGCTGCCACTCGCGACATTTCCCGTTCATGTCCTTTGATCCTAATGATTTTACAGTCCTCAACCCATCAACAGTGTCAAAAGTCATCCGTCATTTTCACCCCTAGCCTGCGGCTTCATTTGTGTTCGCGTTTCACCCTACTGCTACTTAGACCTATTTTGATCCTAATTATTTTACAGTCCAAAGTAGTCAACAGTGTCAAAGGTAATGCCTCTCTCTCACTCCTTACTCAATGAAAAACAAAGAAAACAAAAAAGAAACCTCGATTCACAAAGTAGAAGAATGACAACATACTTATAGCATAGGTATTTCTTTATGTGGAATACATAATTATTAAGTTTTTGTAAACTCTGCGAATTGAATAAGCACTTTTTTGTTAAATTCCACGAGGACGAAGTCACGAGTAACAGCTATTTAACATAAAATAAATGCACCAGAAAGTAATATTAACATATAACACATCCAGATACAAATTATTTAACTATTTTAAGCATTTATTACACAAAATTTGTAACAATGTGTTACTTTTGCAGAGCAGAAGTTAGGGTTTTTTTTTTGAAAAATCGACCCACAAGATGGTTACGGGGTGTTATAAATAAATAAAAAAAAAATTATCAGCTATTATATTTACAGACTTAAAACTTAGCAAACACTGTTTTTTTTCAGTTGAGATATGCAAAAAGCTTTTTTTGTTTTGTTTAATTTACAATTCTCGTAAAATTAACCCATTAAAAACTTCTTAATCATTTAGTCTATATTGTTTAATTTTTCAATTCACCCGTGCAAAGAACGGATATACCAGCTAGTCCTTTAATAAATTTAATTCTTGTTTGAATAGATGCCCAAATTAATGATCGAAAATATTTTAACCAATATTCAAATTTTATTATATATATATACACGTAGAAGAAGTGAAATGAGTTTAAAATGTTGTAGCCACGTTGCATTATATAAAAAAAGGAAAAACAGAAAAATTGTTTTTTTTAAGAGCCGATTTATAACGATTATGTAAAAAAAATTATTCTCTGCAATTAAGGTAAAATAGACAAGGGGAAAAAAAGACAATGGATTCAAATCAAAATTGCATTGAAATCTAATTTGTAAAATATTTTTCAATATTTCAACAAACACAAAAATAAGTTTTAAAAAAAGTTAAAAGTACAGAAAGAAACATTCTCAACTTTTAACAGTACACACTAGTAAAAACAATTGCTCATATAATTATGCGAATATCACTATCACTTGGTGTTTTCTCATTTGGAACTTCGAAAAATAATCTTAAATTTATAACCTGCTCTCTTTCAAAAAATTAATACAGTGATTAGCTCAAATCAACTTTAATTTGTCATTTCTCAATTCAAACTCCTTCCCATTCAAATTGAGCACAGTTACAATACATAAAACAGTTAATAATAAACAATAACAAGAGGTTTTCATGCATGACTATTTGCATCTGCTTTCTTCACCTAGCTGCCAGTCTGACTTGTAAAGTGTTCACATGGTTAAAAGAGTGTGTGCACTATTGCCAGTCTTTTTGCCATTTGTTACACTTCCCCTGTGGTTCCTAAGCATCATCCTTGGTGTGGAACCGGTAGAATTGTCTTTCCTGGGTCTTTCCCTTTTCCTGAGAAACATCCCTGGAGTGGCTTAGTTTTGTTAAGCAAATCATCCTTCAATTTGTTCCTGGCATACTTCTTTGGGTGAACATGTGGGAAAATTGACGAAAACCGCAAGTATGTTACAGTCTGCTTTCGTTTGTCTGATGTGTATCTAGACAATAAATCAGCAATCAAGTTTGATCTTCCGAGAATGTAGTATATAGTTAGCTTCTCCCCCTACTTTGAAGAAGAAGTGATGATTTTTAAGCAAGCTGTCTAGTTTTGTATGCTGAAAACCAGGGATTTCTTGTCCTCTTTATCTTCCCATAGTCAAAACATCAAATCTCCCGGTATAAAATATACATCTGTGAAGAGAACAGTCTCCTATTGTGATCCATGCTTTGATCTCCATGATCTCTGCACCATTGTAAATGGATTCTACTGTTCTCAGAACTGATTGGGATGCAAAACAACCAGACTTCTTACAAATACTCAGGCACCATGTATAACCTGGTTGGGTGCCTTTCATAACCTTTTAGCATTCCTCAGTGCCATTTGTCACCAACTAGTGTAACAGCCACTTTCAAGCAATTGGTATCATCCCAGATTTCATTAATCTTTGATTACAGATTTTGATGTATTTTTAACAATAATTAAATGAAGAAAATTTTTAATAAGCAATAGTTAACAGCTTTACAATTTGGGCACCACTTGCAGGCAAGCCACATTTTTTCCCAAGCTTTTTGATAAGCAATTGATTTTGAGACCATCTTCCTTTCAATCTTGTAATGTTGTAATTTAATTTTGTTATTTAAAAATGATTCGATGGATCCTCAGCCCCACGATCGGACGCCACTTGTAAAACTACACTCAAAATATTTCTACGGCGGTTAGTTCAAATCAAGTTTAATTCGTCATTTCTTAATTCAAGCTCCTTCGCATTCAAATTGAGCACATTTATAATACATCAAACAGTTAATAATAAGCAATAACGAGAGGTTTCCGCAAATAGCTATTTGCATCTGCTTTCTTCATCTAGCTGGCAGTCTGACTGGTTAAGAGACATGGTCAAAAGAGTGCACACTATTGCCAATCTTTTTGCCATTCGTTACAAATTTAAGTAAAAGAAAAAGCAAATAAATTACCTATTTTACTTAAATTTTATAAACAAGTGAATAATATAACTAATTTTAAAATTTAATAAATACTATACTAATAAGTATTAAAATTTCAAGCAGAAAATTACACGGAAGAGTTTAATAGCTTTCTAAAAACACCATTTTAATAAATTCATATGCAAAAGGAAGAAACACATTTTTATGGTATTTTCAAAAACTACAGAATCAATTCCAGCATTCTGAATGGTTTTGATTTATGCTCATGAAAGTATGATAGTTTGAAAATAATATAGCATGATAGTGCTAGTGGAAGGTTTAGTTTAATATGGGGTATAATAGCCTCTGAAATCAAAGCAGCTCTCCAAAACAAAATATCATACAGCTTAGGAGGTTGGGGGGAAATGAATTCTACTCCACCACAGCATTTCATAATTTTAGAAAAGTTCAGGGAGAGGGCTGCAAGCAGCAATTATCTACCAAAAGCATAACCATGCTCTTTGGTATTCATGTTTTGAGATCTGGTTGGCCACTCCATCTCTTGAATATCCAAAGTCTCTAGGTATTTTGTGACTATCTCAGCTCTTTGTGGAAGAAAAGTTAATACCCCCAAAAATTTTTTTTTTTAAATGAGCCAAGTGCCAACAGCTTATTTGAAAAGTCTCACACAGGGGGCTCTAATATTTCATTCCAATACCTCAAAACTTTCCTGAAAATCTTTTACTGTGTGTTTATCCCTGTCCCACACCATAATGCCATCAACTCTATAGTGGTCCATTTCCATAATGAAAAATGTTCCATAATGTAGTCTATAATCCTTTTTAGATTTTATTTTAACTCCTTGTTTTTGTTTTGTGTTTTTAGAAGAATATAGTACTAATTTTTAATTATGAAATAAATCATGTAATTTTAAACAGCCCATAACAATACAAAGTTCCACAATGTCTAATCTTTTTTTGTAACATAAATACTACTTACACTAAATTAATAATTATGCAGAAAGCTATGTTGAAAAATAGAAAAATTTTACTAAATGTATGTAATTTTTTGAAGAAATGCAATTTCTCTCAAAGAAAAATATTTTCAACATTGAGAATAACATATAGAGCAAAAAGTTATATATATATATATCCCACCATCAACACCCAACATCAACATAGCTAACTGATTTACTGCCAGTTGCTGCTTAGTGGAAAGCTTATGTATGGAAAATAACTTTAAGTCACCAACCAATCAAGTAACAATATTCAAAGTCCAATATTTAAGAGAGAGAGAGGGGGGGAGTTTCTGAAAATTGGAGCTAGCTGAAGATGGGCAGAGCTTCATTTCTTCTTGATCAACTAGGACCTTTCTTATTGGATAGGAACTGGTCTGGAATTCAAGAAAGTAATTAATTTCAAAAATAAAGACTTAAGAATATTTAACTATGGAAAATGTTTTAAAAACTATATGCAGGAATTTTGATGAAGGACATTTCTTGGCCTATTGTGCATCAAATTTGGAGTATCTTTTTCTATTTTACTGAGAGATTTATTCTCAATGGCACAAATTTACTCCAGATTATTCATGACATGCTGGTCTATATTTATCACATACGACGTGTCAGAGTGTGAAGTTGACAGCCTATAAAAATATTACTACATCAAGAAAGACATTTTAAGAGTGTTTTTTTTTCTTTTCAATTTTGGATTTTACTCTATCAAGACTGGACAAAAACAGATTTTTTTAGCATATGAATCATTGTCAAGACCTAATATTTAACAATTGTTGATCTACAAACTGACCTTTTTAAACTATCTCTTTGTCAATGATTAAAGTGATGTAGTGTAGGTCAGATCAATTAAACAATGGTGTGAAAAGGAATGGCATATTATACCAGCCAAGATGATTTGTAGTAAGATTTATAAGATATTATGAAAATATTATTTGAATAATAATGAATTTAAAAGATATATGTTCCTCATATGTCAAAATATATAATTTATTTCCCATTTTAAATTAATAGTTAACTATGTTCATTCTTGGTAATTTTTTTACAGTTAAGAATTTAACATGAAGTATAACTATTTTCAAAACAAAATTTATAAAGGAAAATAAAAAAATACAATACAAAACACAGATAAAATATTACAATATTTAGCAGTTACTCTCTTTTCTCTTCCTTTTTTTATCCACAACTTTAAAAAAGCTTTCATAGCACATGCAAAAAATAAATCTATATTTTATTTTTAAAGCATAACAACGATGAATGTTTTGTTTTTTATTGATTTGATATATTAATGAAAATATTTGAAGTATTTACCAATCTTTCTTTTTTTTTCCAAAAGACTATTTTTTAACTCTAGTGAAATTTTCTGAGTTTCTTTTAATTGCCTACGATATTCTTCAAGAATAGGCTGTTGTGACAAATTGTATTCTGATATACTTTTGTTGCTTGCAAAGAGCATTTCTCTTTCGGCTTCTATGTCATGAACCTGGAAAACAAAATATTTATTTACTTTATAATAATTTATATAAAAACAAATGAAAATTCAATGCAATATATCCGCAATTCATTATACTGCAATCAATATATCAATATTTGTACAATTTTCAGATCAGTAACCAATGTTATAGCATAACTAGTATAAATTAACCATTCAGTCAATGTATGGTACTTAAGATTAATATATTGATTCACATATGCACTTTACTTTCTTCCAGTTTTAGAGAACATATAATCTTTATATATATAATTCTCCTGTGCATGTGTATATGTGACTGAACTCCTCCTAAACAGCTGAACCGATTTTGATGACATTTTTTGTGTGAGTTCAAGTGGATTCAAGAATGGTTTAGATTCACAATTCAGTTCGATATAGCAATTAGTTAAAAAGATATTAATTAAAAACCTTAAAATGCATAATTATTTTATCCCTGTATGTTGTTTATTCTACTAATGAATGTCAAGAAAAAAAAGAAATCTTTATATATACAATTCCTCTGTGCGTGTGTATGTGACTTAACTCCTCCAAAATGGCTGAATAGATTTTGATGACATTTTCTGAGTGGGTTCAAGTGGATAAGTGTACGCATAAGTGTTTAACCCTGTGTGTTGTTTTTTTCGCTAATGCGGGGCAAGAAGAAAAAGAAATATGAGGGGAAAATTTTGTTTTTCACACGGCCAACTATATGTTGCATGTCCGAGGGTTGGCAAACCATCACATTTGTTTATTTATACCCTTCAAGGATTAACCAAAAATACTGTGCAATCGAAAAATATACCTGTTATGAAAATAGCTCGAGTTTTATCTTTTTTATCATTTAATTAAAACAATTTTAAATTTCTATTCAGAATAGCTTCTGCTGTATTCAACTTAGTTCATAGTATACACTTACTAACATGCAATCAATAAATCATTTCTTTGTTTCCTGATATTATGACTACAAACTGATCCATATTAGACAGCCTACAATCTAGCCTGTAACACATTGGTCTCCAAACTTTTCTGATCACACATCCTTAATCAAAGATAATTATAAGTACTGCATTACACACACACACATATATATATATATATATATATAAAGCCCACTTCTTTTGCATATCCTAAGTATCCCTCTGCTAATCCCACTTTAAGGACCACAGCTCCGACAGAATAGTTGAGAAATTTCATTGGAAGCATAAACATACTATTGAATTACAGACAACTGGACAGAAATTTTTCAAGTTTTTTTTACACATTTGTTTGAGTTAAAAGTTTGATATTGGAGAATCAATACTAATATGGTTTATCGTTGTTCATTATAAATGCACAGAAAGCCGTTTAGAGCTTCTACAACCAATGTGTCTCATCAAGAATTTCGTACATTGTTGCAGGAACAAAAAAAAAACACAGATAAGTTATAATTCCATCTCAGCATTCAGTCATATGAATAAAAATGAATTTATATGAACTTAAAAATTACCAGTTTTTTATGGCATGTGATTACACAAGAAAATATTACCACAGCCATATAAAGTCACTTATTAAAAAGAAAATTTTTAAAATACAAATAAAAGGGGAAAAAATCAAACATTTGTACAAATTGCTTGAAGCATTGTATTTTAATTAATTTCAGAATCAGTGGCGTAACGTACACCCTGGCATTGCGGGGGCCCAGGGCTCTAGAGGGCCCACAGCCTGACTATCACCAAGTACCTACCCTTTGTAAAATCTAACTTGGGGGCCCAAAATATGACTTTGCAGGGGGGCCCAAGTGTTCTCCGTTACGCCACTGTTCAGAATCTTTTAGTAACAAACCTTTCTAAGATGGTTTATTCCACAATTAAAGAGAACAAACATTGTCCTTTGCCAAATTAAATATATACAATTTTCTGCATTATAAATGAGCATAACTATTTATTCAAGTCATTACTTTTATTATTTAACATTTTATTTACATTTAGTAACATATGAAAAAAAATCATAAAAGTTTAATACTCATTAAAAAGTTCGAAGACCGCAAAGAGAAAAACATTCAGGCTACCAGAAGTTATGGTAAATCAACAATTAATGTGAAAATCCAACAGCATAGAATGAACATATCTAAATGTAACACTAAAATTTGCTATAAAAGGATAACTAAATGTTTTACCTGTTTAAGATCACTAACAAGCGCTTTCATCTTTTCTTCATTATTTAAAAGTTCTTTCAATTCATCATCATTTAAATGCTTTAAGAGCCCTGTAAGATGGCTGTAATCAGGGGTAAACAGAGTAGAATTCATCCTATAAAGGTAAACATTGATATTTTAAGAAGTTTAATATAATATATATTTAAAAATATACTTTTCTTGGATTAATGCATATTTTTTTAAATAAAAAATTGGTACTTGATTATTAATCTGTCAACCAATAAATTGGTGCAAACTTTGGTTTTTCTCTTATTTTTCCAGTTAACAGGCTATGCACATATGCTCAAACTCAGTGGTGCAACAGCCCATGAGGGCCAGGGCCTACTGTACACATCCCAGTATGTGTGGCCATTGGGCACTGAGGTGCAAGAGCAGATGTCCTGATCAGGTGGTCAGTCTGAAGCGAGACCCCAGGTGTTTAAGTCCCTAAGCGAGCTTGGTACTCAATTATCGACCCACTGCAGTAGGGATGAAAGACTGAATCGACCTTGCCCAACCCGGGAATAGAACCAGGACCTGTGGTGTGGAAGCACGATACGCTACCACTCGACCACTGGGTCTTCATGATTATATACTAATTTCACATTACTGTTCCAATCAATTATTCTTCTGATAGCTAAATCCAATTGATATCTTGCCTAATTAACAGATGATAGTTATTTGGACCAGCTGTAAATAAACTTTATTACAGTTACTAACACATACTTTGGATCTTTCTAAGTTCCCTTCCGACTTAATATATTCACTTGTTGATACATCTCCATTGTTTGTTTTTAAAAACAGACATATTGTGCTCATTAACGTGCTCTTTTCCTGATGGCATGATCCAGGAACTCTTTTAAAATACTCTACTATGTCCTCTTCCATACAAAGTAGGCTGTAAATTATCATTTTTGCAAAGATAAAGAGAAAAGAAAAATAAGAACATGTAAACAAGATTATGGTGTTTAAGCCCAAATTCAAGACTTTTTCATTGATGATTTCATGCTACATCATTCAAAGACAATTTCTGATTTGCTGAAAATGGCCAACAAGCTAATACATAAGTACAGTAAAGTCTCCAAAACTCATCACTCAATAACCTGGCAGTTTGGATAACTCTTGTAGGTAAAAAACTCTCCACATTATTGCTGCTGTCATAGCTAATGAAAAAATGCCAGAAGATGAAGAAGACATTATATAATCTTGAGGATATCACACACTCCTAAAATAATCACATGGTGAGAGACAAATGGTAGTCAAAGTCGTTCTTTAGCATTCTGAACAACAAGATGCATTAGTAATGGCTGTTCCTTCATCAATTCATGATGAAGCAGCAAAACACAGAATACAGTACAGAAAACAAAAAGACATAATGCATTTCTTTAAAAAAAGGGGCCAGTTTTTGAAAAGTCAGCTACTTAATTGTCATTAGAGATAGCTTTATGTCTTCATAAAGTAATTTTCTGAAATGTGCCTGATCAGGTAAATTATTGTATAATATGCATTCAACAACTTTAATTTTCATGTACTACATGCTCTTTATGTCTTCATAAAGTATGAATGTCTCCTTTGTTTAAGGGTATTTGGGCAGTTTTTTATTTTCTATTGTATTCTCAAGAAAACAATACATACAAGTTCAGTACAATATTTTCTGAGGAAACACTCATACTTTTTCTTTTTTAATTCCATTTGTGCTAACCCTGCATTTTTACAAACTTGGAACACCCTTCGGTCTACAGTAGGCTGAGTATTTGGGGTTCTACTGTACCAAAAAATTTTCGGAATTAATTTGATACCTGAGTGCTACAAGCCAAGTATTATTTGGCACGATTAAGGAATTGTGGCAAGCAGTGCAGAATGTCACAAGGTTCAAATATTGAGGCAAAATTTGGATCAATTCTGGCTCATTTTCTTGCTATATTTGAACAACTAGTCAAGAAAATAAATACTTAACATAAAATTATGACCAATACCTATTAAACTGAAAAGTACTAATGTAACAAAACACTTTTAAAAGGCTTGCTATACAATTTGCCTGAATCATGAGATGTAAATGAAACTAAAAATAAATAATTAAGGCATGGGATGGAGCATGTTAAAAGAAATTGTAAGCTAAAGTTCTTTGGTAATATGAGTGATAAAAAAAATACAGGGTTATTTATAATTCCCTTCTGGGGTTTGAAGCATTATAGTAAAACTAAGAGTAATGCAGTAACAATTAACATTTGAAACAACACAGAAACCAAATTTTATTTACATACCTTATGGGTGCTTTATGTATGAAACCTTGGTTACACGACATACATCAATGCAATAGTCCAGTTCCTGTCACACTTACTTAATGGTAACATCAACAGTATCGACAGCACATGTCATCCTCTCATGAAGTTCTGCAATGTCATGTGGCAAAAGAGATTTAGATAACATGGATAATATATGCTGTCAATAATGTTGATAGTACTAAGTTAAGCAAAAAGTGGCAGGAACTAGTCTATCACATTGATGTATGTATACCCTGTAATCATAGCTTTACACATAAAGAACCTGTAAGGTATGTATATAAAATTTGAATTGTTTCTGTGTTTTCTTTCAAATGTTCTTTTCTGCTGTATTTGTCATACTTTTTTTTACAATAATGCTACGAAGCCAGGGCCGGAATTATGAATAACACTGTATACATTAAACTTCCAGCATTTGAAATACATATAATTGTAAGAGACTTTAAAGCTCCTTCTTAGTTTGTGCGTATTATAAGCAAATTAAAATATGTAATACATTCAAGAAAATAAACAGCACAACATTAAAATTGGCTGTTCTTTAAAATTTTTCGAAAATATTATAGAGTTTAAGAAAAGAATTTAATTAATTTCAAGGGATTAAAATTCATCAGTTCAATTTTATTTTACAAATGTCACAAGATTTTATGTAACATTGCGTAATTCAAGACAAGGTAGAAAATATAAGTACTTAATATTTCCAAAAAAACACAGCAAGATTTCCTATCTGAAATTGTTGTACAAAAATACTAATGGCCTTCCAGTATTTATTTTTGAAAGAAAACATAACATAGAAACACTATAATCAATGATCACTAATAAAAAGTCTCAGCAGATAAGAAAATTGAAACTAATTCTTACTGATAACAACTGAACAAATTTCATTGAAAAGAAATGCTAAATGAACGAAAACTTACTTTTGCGAAATGTCTTATATTTTTAGAAAAATAACCATAAAAAAACTCATACAGTTTCTCAAAATATTCCAAATATAAACCTTTTAATCACATCAAAACAATAGAAATAATTTAAATACCCTAGACGCGATGTGGTTGCCAGATTACTCTTAAATATTTTATAGGCAGTAAAAAAATTATTAATCCTTACATCCTTGCATTTTGTTTTTGAAAATATGCAGTATTTTACCTTACTTTCAAAAATACAATTATCTTTCACAAGATAATTTTGAGATTATTTCAAAATGCACAAAGTACAAGATTCTGTATTATTTCTTTCCTTCCTCAATGGCACGAAAGTCCAAAGTGAGGCTTGGCCTTCCTAGGAATTCCATTGCAAGATGTCCTGTTCTTAGCCTGACGTTTCCCGTTTCTGACACCTGTATTATTTGCACTACTTTATTCAAGCGTACCCTGCACATAAGAGGTTGAGATACCAAAATGCACTAATATTGTTGAATAGAACAAGTAGCATTCAAAAGTGGGAGGCACCATTAGATTCTTCATTAACAATATCGTAAATGTGCGTTGTTCGGCTTTTAATTTTCTACTTCAAAAAGATCCGAAATACAATAATATATTTAAAAGGTATTGCACATATAACAAAAAAAAATAGGTTTTAAACATCAGTTTAGGGCTAATGTTGCATTATAAATTTTTTACGCCGTTTTATAGTGCCGTTAAAGAGATTAAAATATTATAGATTTATTATACGCTCAAAAAATTTATTTTAATAATACGAATGATACACTACATACAAATAAACCAAGCATTTCATAATTGAATTTTTTTAAAAATATTTTGATTGATTTTAAAAAGTATTAAACTTTTTAAACTGTTTAGTAATCCGGTAAGTCCTTTTTTATGTTTTTATCAGTGCTTCTCAAACTTTCAATATTTGTGACCCAACATTCAATTATAATTTTCATCGTGCCCCCCCTCCATAGAATAACAATGTTTTGAATTCAATAACACTATACTTTGACGCTAAAGCTACAATACGACTTAAACCTCTTAAATGCCACCGGCGTATATAAATGTCTCGCTCAGATATTTCCCCGGATGTACATATACGTCTGTCCGAAGTATGAACTTTTCTGTGCACTGCTATCCATAAAATTATTCTGAAGGTTTTGGAATGAATACAATAAAAGAACCTTGACAGTGTTTGAAAAGGATGTACTTCAGTGTTTCTCAATCTGGGGGGCGCGGTAACCCTGCGAGGGGGCGCGAGCATATTGAAATAAAAGGTTTAAAAAATAATTTTTTGGAATGAAGTAAAACAAAATGCTTTCCGACATAGTAAAAAATACACATTTACACTGATATAATTTATTTTTATCATCTGGGGATCATCAAAAATAAAAGATTCCACATCAAGCGCTCAATAGCCATCTTTGATACGATAACCAAATAAAAAAAGACATTTTCTTTGCTTTGCTGTAATCCCACGATGAGAGATTTTTTAATACGTTTCTTTTAACCACTAAAATACTGCTATTGATTATCATCTCTTTGACCTTCAAACTTACTGGTATGTTTAACTCCCTATCTTTTTATTTTAGGAAAGTTGTAAATAATATTTTTCTGTTGCTTCCCCCCATGTGAATAAGTTTTATGATATATGGATAAGCATATTGAGCACTTTGAAGGATTATTTGGCCAAGATGTATTTTTAAGAGTATTCTGAAACATATAATGCATAATGAAAAACGTTTAACACAATTATTTTTTAGAACATGCTACACTTTCCCCATGCACAATTTTGTGGTTTTGAGTGCTGTGTTGTACGACTTATTAAGGTTTATAAATGTAAATGAGCAGAATATTTAAAAAAGTGGGCATCTGTGATCCCTATTGAAGGAAGTTGAAACTGATCAAGCAATTGAAGGACCTGCTGAAATAATGCATATTAATCAAGATAGCGAAGGTAAATATCAGAAAAGCTTTAGACATGAAGCGTTTGAGTTTATTTGAAATTTTCAAATGCTGCCTAAAGATCTCTATGAAGAAAACTATGACGCCATAATATAGCACTTCGCCTTGTCAAAAAGACACAAGGAAGAAAGAGTTCAAAATGCTATTTGTAGATCATCAAACGCGAGCAAAACAACAAAAACATGAACAAAATATGACAATGTTTCTGGATAATAGCGTTTCTGTGATGTTAGCGAAAAGTGTCTGCGATATATGTCATTTATTAAGGACACGCACATTTGGAACATTTCCTTTAGTTTTATTGGATTTTTACTCAAATTTTCAAAGAAAAATTGAGAAGTCCTTGAAAGTAGGTTAGTATATTTTCTCTTAATTAAACTATTCACTGGAATTGTGATTTTAATCGTGTATAATAAAAATAATTATAAAATAAATTATAGTTTTAAAACAAACTAAAAAACCCCACGCTTTTATAGTGAATCGGACTAAAAGTAATATATATATATATATATATATATATATATATATATATATATATATATATACACTGCCACTGCTCAAAACAATTAAAGGATATTGTAAGTTTTATATAAAATAAAGATATAAGCGAAATTTGTTTTGCCGAAAATGGAAGAAGAGAATCACTGTTTTGGCTCAACACAATAAACAACACTAGTAGTGGACTGTGATCTCTTTTAATTTCTCTACTCCGTACACTACCTCTCGGAGTTATTGTTTCACACACACACTGAAGTTTATTTTACAAGCAGCTAGAGGGCGCTGTTCATTAACAGAACTAACATACCACCCCACATTGCACTGGTTTAACCATGCAATCATTGTTACTAAATTAACATTCATATTTGTTACATCTAGAACACTTTACACATTCAACACTTGACAATTCTCAAGAAATACAATTACATAAATCATTATATAAATGCAAGATTTCACAAATAACAATATTTTTTTTTATACAAATACAAATCACTTTACTAACAATGAGCCAAATTTACACACCACCAATGGTACACTAAATGAAAAATTCAAATTATTTTTAAGGATCTTCCATTGGTAAAACACAAATTTTTGATATGGCTCTTTTACATGTACTATAATGAGTTTTAATTTTAACAACACGGACTTTTTTATCTTCGCCATAATACAATTCTACGATTCTGCCTAATGCCCATTTAAAGGTTGGTAAATTTTCTTCAATTATTAAAATCAAGTCTCCAATTTTAACGTTTTTTTTTCAAACATCCATTTTCCTCTCTGTTGTAATTGATTCAAGTAATTACGACTCCAAAATTTCCACATTAATTGAAGTATCTTAGTTATTTTTTGCCACCTTTTGAGATTACTTTCTTTACTTTTTGTCAAATTAGGCTCTTCTAGCGAATTTAAAGACCTATTAATTAAAAAATGGGCTGGTGTAAGCACTTGAAAATCCTCATCATTGTTTGATAGGGGGAAAAGCGGTCGAGAATTTAAAATTCCCTCGATTTGTACAGTGACCGTAAGTAGTTCCTCGTACCTTAAATTAATTCCATTCACAACTCTTTTTAAGTGATATTTACATGACTTTATGGCCGCTTCCCAAAAACCTCCCAAATTGGGCGACCTGGCGGGAATAAATTTCCACTCTATTCCTTCTGCTGCTAAGTAATTAGCTAATTTTTCGTCTGGGTTTCTGACTATTTCAAGGAGTTTTTTAATTTAATTGCTAGCTCCGACGAAATTTTTACCATTGTCCGAAAACAGTTTTGCACATTTGCCTCTTCGAGCCATGAACCTTTTCAACGCGGCAATGAATGCTTGGGATGTTAAATCGGATACTAACTCAATATGTACCGCTTTAAACACACAACAATGTTTTTAACTTACTGTTTGGTAGCACACTTCCCTTACTTTTAAGATGGCTAATATCACTGGAAAATTCTTGCTCTTGCACTTTTTTTTACCAGAAATGTTTCAGCTTTCTCAAATTCTTTTGTTGTGAGTGGACCAGTCACTCTATTTATATCTTTTAAATTTTCCACGAACCTGAAAATAAAACTTAATACACGTAAAATAGTTATATAATTATTGTTAAGATTAAGAAGGTCGTTTAAAAAATCATTAACATGAATATTAAGCACCGATTGAAAGTTTTCAATTTGTTCATTAACACAGTTTTTCAGTTCTGAATTATATTCATCTAGTTTCTCTCTACAGTTTATAGTTCGATTGGGATAGTCATCACCTGAAAGAAATGTTGGTCCATTAAACCATAAGTTTTGTTGCAAAAGTTTATCAGGATCGACTCCTCGGGAGAATAAGTCTGCAGGATTTTGATCAGATGGTACGTGTCTCCATAACTGATTAGGATAGAGTTCTTGTATCTTGGCAACCCTATTTTGAACAAAGGTCTTTAAGTCCATCGGTTCCTTTCGAAGCCACGCCAAGACGATCATCGAATCCGACCAAAGATATAATTAAGCAGTTTCTAGTTGTAAAGCAGCTACAACTCTTTTCACAAGTTTTGCCAATAGCACTGCAGCACACAATTCAAGTCTGGGAATTGTCAGGCTTTTAATAGGCGCTACTCTCGATTTGCTTGTGATTAACCGAACTAAAGTTTCACTCTTCAAATTTTTAGATTTGCAGTAAACCGCTGCACCGTAGCACCGCTCTGAGGCATCAGCAAAGCCATGCATCTCAATAACTTCTGGAAAAGCGACAAGAATACGCCTTGGTATCTCTATATTGCTGATATTCTCGATATTCTTCAGCTAGAAGAAGGTCATTTCATTCCAAATTGCTTCTCCACAAATGCTGGAGGAAAATCTTTGCTTTGGAAATTACTGGTGCCATCAGTCCAACAGGATCAAAGATCTTGGCAATAGTAGACAAGACGTCTCTTTTAGTATAAAAACTGTCCAAACAGACTTTCACATTAATCAAAAAGCAATCTAGGTTCAGCTTCCACGACACTCCTAACGTTTTCGTGTGTTAAAGTTGCAAAATTGTAATTCTGTTCGGGATCTAGTGACAATTTCTCGTGATTGGCGCAAAGTTTATGCAACTCCATTCCAGCACTTTTCAAAACTCCTTTTAATTGTTGTCTGAGAACAATTGCCTCCTCTAACGCTGCAGCACCACAAAGGACATAGTCCATATATAAGTTATTCCGTAAAACGGAAGCTGCTATAGGGATGTTAGCCTCTTCATCCATTGGGTTAAAGTTCTCTGTGCTAAGTAGGGAGCACTTACAGTGCCATAGGTAACAGTCGAAAGTTCGTAAATTTTGGGTGATTCATGTTCACTTTCACACGAAACGATTCTCTGCAGATTACGCTGTTTAGGGTTAATTAATATAGTTCGATACATGATTTTAATGTCTGCTGTAAATGCATACGTGTAAGTTCTGAACCTGAGCATTTGCGCATATAAGTCCTCTTGTATCACTCCTCCATTATATTGAATGTCATTTGAAGATATTCCATTATCAGTTAACGAAGAGCAGTTAAAGACAACTCTAAGTTTTGTTGTGGACTTTTCAGGACGATAGATTCCATGATGAGTAGCGTAATATGTGATTTCGGGTTCAGTTTCGTTAGTCACTTCCTTCATGTGACCCATTCTTTCATAATGTCTTAAAAATTCATGATATAAATTGAAGTAATTTTCATCTCTTGCTAAGGGATTCCACAGCGATCCAAGTCGTTTGAGGGCTATGTCTTTCGAATTACCCAAACACGAGGGTTCTTTTTTTAAGGGCATACATACTACATATTTACCTTCTTTAATTCTAAAATGAGTATTCGCGCAATGTTCCTCACAAATTAGCCTTTCTTTATTTTTAACTATTGGTTCCGCTACCTCCTCTACGAAGTCCTCATCACGAATGAAACCGCAGTGAACCTTAGTTTCCTTTATTGAATCTAAATTACCCGTTACTATATAACCAAATACGCTGTTGACTAACAGTAATTGCGAATCTTTTATTTTAACTCTTTCCGGTTTCAATAACTCATAAAATATATTTGCACCTAATAATAAATCAATTTTGCCGGGAACATTAAAAGTAGAATCCGCCAATTCCACAAAATTAGAAAAATCAGAATTTATCTCTAACGTTTTCTGCGGAATAAAATCAGTGATTTTTTTAACTACGAGCATATCTAACTCCCTTTCGAAAGATTTATTTTGATTAGAAATCGCCACTTTAACACACCCATTGACAACCATAGAGGCATCATTTAAACACGAGATTAATGTATTTATTCTTTCGGTCTTAAGTTGTAATTTATTCGCGCACTCATTTGAAATTAGACATGTTTCACTTCCCGAATCTAACAAGGCCCTAAATGTCTGCCATTCTGAATATTTATCTTTCACAAGAATTAAAGCAGTACTCAAAAAGCATTTGTTTTTAAAACATGCCGTTGCCACGATTTGTGTTTTGTCTACTTTCGGAACGAAAGATTCAGCATTTACACTCAAGACGAATTGTGGTTCATCCTGGTAAACCTCTGTCGTCGTCTCCAGGGGGAAGAAAGAATTATTTTTCATTTCTCTGGGATAATGTAATAATTTATTATGCGGTTTAGAGCAGAAACAATTTTTTGATCGACATCTTCTAACGCTGCATTGAGGTGAAAAACATTTAAAACAAAGTCTATTATTTTTAACAAAATCTACTCTTTCGTTTACCGAAAATATTTTAAATTGTGGACAAAATTGTAAAGCATGAACTTCATTATTTTTACACAATACATATTTATAATTTTTTAACATGTGTGTGTGTGTGATTTTATGTAAGATACTTTAGGAGTAATGCTAATATCTTATATACATATATATATATATATATATGTAGGAAAGTTGTGTTCTTTGCGATTTCGAATAATTGGAATATTTTAAATTTCCAGTGTACTTCGAGAGAGATATGTAGGAGATGGTGGCCTCAAACGAACTGAATTGAATTGAGAGGCCAATCGAGGAACTCGGAGCGTCTGACGTCAAACGCATGAGGCATCTCAATGCCCAATCAGGGATTCGAGCGATGACGTCGAACGCTTATAATCCCTAAGCGCGGGATCGTTTTTTTTTGGCTTTGCTTGCCTTCACTCGCACACCGGACACGACGGAGTGAGCTCGATCAGAAACGGCATTTCTTTAAACCTAGAAATGTTTGACGCCCCCATCTCTATAGGTGAATCCTGTTCTCTTTCCGAATTAACTTTTAATCTATTTTCTTGTAAGCAATTTAAATCTATAAATATAATCTGTTTTCTTACTTTAATAAATTGATTTGTTCTTTAAATTTGGTTCATGCTTTCTTTCGTTAAGAATTATATCATTGCCCCTAGACACCCGTCCCACAAATTGGGAGCTCGACCGCGATGTTAAACTCGTTTCTTCGTATTAGGCATTTGCCTATATATATATAGCAATAGCCTTATTCATTATTTTTTCCTCGTGCTTACCTTTCAGCGACTTTTCTTTTTTTCAAAACGTCGAGACCTCACCCGTCCGTCGGTGTCAATTTCAACTTCCTTTCTAATGTATTTTTTAAAGTTTGCTTTGGAAAGAGTTCGCCAGCGATCCTGAGTGCGTCGTCAACAATTCCAGTGAAATTCAATTTGCATCGTTCAGGAATTTCGTCGCGATACATTCTATTTTTTCCGGGCGTCGTCGCCGAGAATCAGCGAATCGCCAGTTTATTTTAAAGAAAGGCCTGCCAGCGATCCTAAATGCGTCGTCATCCATTCCAGTGAGGATCAGTTTGCATCGTTCAAGATTTTCGTCGTGATCCATTCTGTCTTTTTTCGAGCATCGTCATCGAGGGTCAGCGAATCGCCAGTTAATTCCCGCCAATGATCCTAAGTGCGTCGTCATCCATTACAGTGAAGATCAACTTGCATCGTTCAAGAATTTCGTCGTGATCCATTCTGTCTTTTCGGGCGTCATCACCGAAAATTAACGAATCGCCAGGTCAGTGTGGTACTTTCTTATCAAATAACGATTGCAGAAATTTACGAAACTATCGTCTGTTCATGTCATTTTAAAATTCTTTTTTCATGTGATTAATAACTAGGAATCGTGAACATTTTATTTTTTCCTCACATAAATTCGTTTCGTAAGTGTTTTTTAATAAGAGTATGTTGTCTAATTAGCGGTAGTTGTGGCTAACTAAATGATTTGATTGCGAATAGAAATG
Source organism: Trichonephila clavipes (assembly GCA_019973935.1). Lineage (NCBI taxonomy): Eukaryota > Metazoa > Arthropoda > Arachnida > Araneae > Nephilidae > Trichonephila > Trichonephila clavipes. Next base: position 1,936,600 of record BMAU01005089.1, on the reverse strand, counting down.
ATTTGTGAAAATTGTGCATTGTTTTAGATAATATTTTTAGCAACTGGGAAATAGATATTTTGTCTATTTTTTTAAAATACTTTTTACGAATATTTTGTGGTTTACTTTTAATTTATGATATGTTATTATTAATTTTAAGGAATGCTGCTTTGCTATAGATTCTTCCAGTGTGTTTTTATTGACTACATTTCGAGAAATTGAGATATTACTGTCATAATTTTTCGATTTCGTTGTATTAATATTTTTAGTGTCGATTTTAGAATTTTTTAGTATTTGTGAATTTTATTCATATACCTGTTATAATTGTATTTGTATCTACGTTTTGTCTCTCCTCTTGGTTGAGTAAAGGAGTTTTTCCTGCGTTATTGTATAAACGTTTCGCATCCGGATTAAGTATTTAGGGGGAAATTGGGCTTGATTTAAAATTTTAAATTTGTTCTCTGAGCCGTCACTCTTGATCTTTGGTTGCAAAAATGGCATTTCTTCTCTCAAAGAAAAAGGAGCATCTAATAGAACTCGCCGAAGAGTTAGGGTTGATCGTCGAAGCGAGCTTGACTAAACCCAAGCTAAAGGACCTCATCGTGAAAAGCTCAGATTACATCGAAGATGATGTCAAGGTAATGATCGATAGCATTGTGAAGGATCGCATACGTACAGAAGAAAAAGAAGAGAAATTGCGACGAGAACAGCGAGAATATGAAGAGAAATTGCGACGAGAAGAGCGAGAATATGAATTAGAGAAGTTGCGAATACAGGCTGAAAAGAATGCTAATACTATGAATAACCCCGAAAATGTACAAGCACCGAAAGTGATCCACGAAACTTTTCATAAGTTTAATATGAAGGACGATATTAGCTTGAACCTGACATTATTTGAACGACATGCGGAACTGACATTCTTGCCGAAGAAGGATTGGGTACAGAAGCTTATAGGACTGATTCCTATCGACATTGCTCATTTGATTGCCAGAGAGCCAGCGGATAAATGCAACGATTACAACCACGTTAAGGGGTTACTGTTAAAAAGATTTAAGTTATCCCCGGAGAAACTTCGTCAACTCTTTATTTCTCAGCGAAAATCTAATGAACGAACTTGGCAAGATTTTTCTACGAAATACAAACATACTTCGATGGATGGATTTCCGGTTCAAATGTAGAAACTTTCGACCAGCTGCGAGAACTAATTATAGCCGACCAAATAAAGAAGAGTGCACCGTACGAGCTTCGGGAGCACTTTTTAGATGAATGGTCTACTATTAACTCACCGGCCGAGATAGCAGAAAAATTTGAAGAGTATGAAAGTGTCCGAAGAACATTAAGACCGAAATTTTACAATTCATTTGCCAAGGGAAGATACGAAGCCAGCGGATCAAGCGATACTTACTTTCAAAGAACTGAATATCCCCAGGGTGGAAGTAATAGGCGTGAGAGAAAACATTTTCAATTGAACGGTACCTCCTACTCCGGGAAAAGTAAACGACTAACCTGTAGCTACTGTAAAGGACCAGGTCATTATGCCGTGGATTGTACGAAGCGCCCCAAATGTTCGAAAATTAATAACTCTACAGACTCCTCAATCCAAATCTGCTCACGAATCTCTCGAGAAAGAATTAAGACCAGAAAAATAACCATAGGGAACAAGATTATTGAAGTTCTTGTTGACAGCGGCAGTTCAGTTTCACTCATTCGAGAAGATGTAAGCAAAGGAATCATCGAACCTTCGAAACTCTCGAAAGACATTTCAGTATTGATCGGACTGGGGAAGTGCGAAGTCAAAACAAAAGGGTCGTTCCAGAGAAAGATTGAACTAGATGGAGAAGAATATTCTCTGACGTGGCATGTCGTACCTACGCCGAGTTTGGAATTTCAGGCAGTAATAGGTTCAGATATATTGGAGCAAGCCTCTGTCTGCTTCTATAAAGAAAGTGTTCAGTTCCGAAAACATGAGGATAAAAACTGTTTCCTGCAGATGCAAGTTTACGAAGCAGAAGTGGAAGACGAAATTGTAGTTCAACATGTTACCAATCCACAAATACGAAGATAACTGTTTGAATTAATCTCCAACTATGAGCCAAAGAAGACCGAAATGACAAATGTGTCCATGAGAATTATCCTGAAAGACAACATACCGGTTTACCAACCTGCACGCCGCTTATCATTTTCTGAGAATCAGGATGTCAACAAGCAAATCGACGAATGGTTAGAGCAGGGGATTGTAAGACCAAGCTCATCCGAATATGCGAGTCCAATTGTATTAGTTAAGAAGAAAGATGGTACCACCCGGTTGTGTGTAGATTATAGAAGACTGAACCGGAAATTAGTCGAGGATCGTTTTCCATTGCCGTTGATAGAGGATGTATTAGATAGACTACAGGGAGCCAAAGTGTACACAACGTTAGATTTAAAAAATGGATTTTTCCATGTTGACGTTAATGAAGATTGCAAGCACCTCACTTCCTTCGTTGTTCCAGACGGACAATTCGAATTTAATAAAGTACCTTTCGGTCTAAGCACCAGCCCCAGCGTATTTCAAAGATATGTGTATAGTATCTTCAGAGAGCTCATGCGGAAAGGCATTGTAATAATTTACATGGATGATTTGGTGATTCCTGCTAAAGATGAGAAAGAAGGTTTAGAAAAACTGGGGGAAAAATTAGAGGTTGCCTCGAAGTATGGCTTAGAAATGAAGTTTAAGAAATGTCAATTCCTAAGAAGAAAAGTAGAATTTTTGGGCCACGTCGTCGAAAATGGGACAATACGTCCTTCAATTGCAAAAACAATAGCCGTCAAGAAGTTTCCGGTACCAACAACAGTCAAACAAGTGCAGAGCTTTTTAGGACTCACCGGTTACTTTCGCAAATTTATTCCAGCGTACTCTCAAATAGCGAAACCATTGAGTGACCTAACAAGGAAAGACAACCCATTTATGTTCGAGCAACCCCAAATGGAAGCATTCGAAAAGCTTAAGAAATTGTTGACTGAAAGTCCAGTATTAAGCATTTTTCAGCAAGGAAGAACTACCGAATTACATACCGATGCGAGTCAACAAGGATATGGCGCCGTTTTACTTCAAGAAGCAGAAGACGGAAAATTACAACCTGTCCAATATATGTCGCAGAAAACGACTCCAGCAGAAGAAAAATATAGTAGCTATGAACTGGAAGTTCTTGTTGTTGTCAACGCTTTAAAGAAATTTCGCACCTACCTTCTGGGAAATCATTTTAAAATCATAACGGACTGTTCAGCTTTTCAAAAGACTATGGACAAAAAGATTTAGTTACTCGTGTAGCAAGATGGACATTACTGTTAGAAGAGTATGACTACGAGATTGCACATCGTTCCGGCCAGAGAATGCAACATGTAGACGCTCTGAGCAGGTACCCAGTCACCATAATTACAAGCGATACTCTCACCGCAAGACTACAAAGAGCCCAACAAGAAGACGAAAATATTCAAAATTTAAAGTCACTAATAGGGACAAATAATGCTACCGGACTTTTTTATTAAAAAATGAAATATTATACAAATACGTAGATGGCCGCGAATTAATAGCTGCACCAAGGGATATGCAAACCGAGCTAATCAAGTTAGCTCATGAGAAAGGGCACTTCTCATCCGCTAAAACAGAAGAAATTGTAAAACGAGAATTTTTTATACCTAATTTAAGCAAACAAGTACAAAACGTGATCATTAACTGTGTATCTTGTATTCTAGCTAACAAAAAGTGTGGGAAAAAGGAGGGATTTCTAAATCCTATTCCAAAAGAGGACGTGCCATTAAGCACTTATCATGTAGATTTTATTGGACCTTTGCCGTCTACCAACAAAAGATATCAACATATCCTCACAATAATTGATGCCTTTACTAAGTTTACCTGGCTTTATCCCGTAAAATCCACCACCCTAGAAGATGCACTAGATAAATTAAAGCTACAACAAAAGACTTTCGGCAATCCCAAAAGAATAATAACAGACAGGGGTTCTCCTTTTAACTCCAAAGGATTTGATGATTACTGTACCGAAGAGAAAATCCAAAATCTGCAGATCACCACCGGCGTACCCCGAGGAAACGGTCAAGTGGAGAGAATCCACCGAACTCTAATCCCCGTTTTGACCAAATTGTCAATCGACGATTCTACAAAATGGTACAAATTCGTAGACCGACTTCAAAGAATTCTAAATAGCACCTCCAACCGAAGTACCAAATGGTCTCCATTTGAACTATTGACTGGCGTTACCATGAGAAATAGGGAAGACCTTTACCTGAGAAACCTATTAATGGAAGAGATGGTAGAAGAATTGCAGGAACAGAGAAACCAGCTACGACAAGATGCGAAAAGAAATATTCAGAAGATTCAAGCAGAAAATAAAAGAACCTACGATAGGAAACGCAAGAAGGCACCTAGGTATCAAAAGGGAGACTTAGTGGCCATCCAGAGAACACAATTCGGATCAGGTTAAAAATTAAGGCCTAAATTTTTAGGACCATACAAAGTAATCGAAGTTAAACCTAGAGATAGGTATAATTTAGAAAGAGTAGGTAACCATGAAGGTCCTAAATTAACCTCTTCTTCCGCCGATTTAATGAAATTTTATTCACCGGGATGAGAGATTGAACGTTTTTTAATTCATTGTGTACTGTGCTTCTCTTTTATTTTTATCTATTGTCATTGGTGTTTTTGTTTGCGTGAATTGTGTTGTATTTTCTTATCTTAAATTTTTAATGTTCTAGACCAAATTATTCGACGTTATGTCAAATCACTGGGGTCAGTGATTCCAGGATGGCCGAACTTGTAGGAAAGTTGTGTTCTTTTGCGATTTCGAATAATTGGAATATTTTAAATTTCCAGTGTACTTCGAGAGAGATATGTAGGAGATGGTGGCCTCAAACGAACTGAATTGAATTGAGAGGCCAATCGAGGAACTCGGAGCGTCTGACGTCAAACGCATGAGGCATCTCAATGCCCAATCAGGGATTCGAGCGATGACGTCGAACGCTTATAATCCTAAGCGCGGGATCGTTTTTTTGGCTTTGCTTGCCTTCACTCGCACACCGGACACGACGGAGTGAGCTCGATCAGAAACGGCATTTCTGTAAACCTAGAAATGTTTGACGCCCCCATCTCTACAGGTGAATCCTGTTCTCTTTCCGAATTAACTTTTAATCTATTTTCTTGTAAGCAATTTAAATCTATAAATATAATCTGTTTTCTTACTTTAATAAATTGATTTGTTCTTTAAATTTGGTTCATGCTTTCTTTCGTTAAGAATTATATCATTGCCCCTAGACACCCGTCCCACACACACACACACACACACACACACACACACACACACACACACACACACACACACACACACACACACACACACACACACACACACACAAACACACACACACACACACACACACACACACACACACACACACACACACACACATACACACATATATATATATATATATATATATATTATAAAAGTTTGTAATAATTTGTAGTGCAGCTCTTATTAAGTTTCCTTTTAGTGAATTGTTGAGTTTTTACGCTTGTTCATATTTTTCATTACTTATAAATTATAAAATCCAATCAATAATTATGTCTTTTTCAGAAAAAAATACAATTTTCTAAATCTGCGTTTAAATTTAATTTAATTTTAATCTCTTGCTATCGGATCATCATTCTGTTCTTAAATAAAATTTGCTAACTTTACAGTCTGCTTGCTAAACCTTTCTCAAAATATAAAGCATACGCAATATACATCACTATAAGAATGATAAATGACTATAACTATTTTAAAATCAGAAATATCTGCAACTGAGAGAGAGAGCGTTTCGAAATGATATAAAATTATATATTAATGCGACGCCCGGTTAACTTAAGTTAATTTAATTTATTCTTATTATCCATTTTATAATACCCAGGTTCTAATTTATCATTTGGCGTCACACTATAGCTTAAATTTAAACATTATATCTTTAATGACAAATAAAACAGGACACTAAATTAAAAAGCCGTTCTTTAAATTAACACTTAATTTATTTACAATAACATTTAAATTACGTTAAATACTAAGGATATACATGATTACTTAACTGAATTAGGATCTGAGAGAGAGAGAACATGGAGTGGCCATCTCGCGAGTCTCCAACCGCGGCAATTAGTCAAAGGGTCGTCAGACCAAAATCGGTGATAAAATTCGTGTCAGAGAGTGAGTAAATTCGTCGTGCAAGCGCTTATATTTCGCGGCGGTTTACCCCTGTATTCTGGAGGGGATTCTTTCTCGAAACACAATCAGCTTTTCTGATTGGTCTGAAGTCAGCAGAGGGATATCTTCCCGCGGTCCATAACTCACCCAAAACGCGGGAAATTCCCAAAAAACATCCCATACCATGATGTATTTATGGGTACATTGCCTTCTTCCAGGCGTGGGAAATGCGTCACCCTTTTTCGGTGGGGTGAGAGGCACTCCCAGAAATTCCTCTGCTTGTAAACAACAACAGGGTCTGTATACAAATTACTGTTGTAATCCTTATGGAAAGGCGGCCCCCATCACTCCTGCGTCACCCTTTTTCGGTGGGGTGAGAGGCACTCCCAGAAATTCCTCTGCTTGTAAACAACAACAGGGTCTGTATACAAATTACTGTTGTAATCCTTATGGAAAGGCGGCCCCCCATCAATATTCAATAGTTAGTTCCATCCTTTTTTCAAATTGTAGCAATTAGTTTTTATTTTGAAATCGTTCAACATTGTCTTTAACTAATTACTCTATCTATTGGAAGAGTTAAACTGTTTAAAAGACTCGTTTATACAGAAACTAAAGCTGTAGAATTGAGATAATGTTTACCCAAAGTTACTCTACTCTATAAAAGGAACTTTGTCAAAGATAAATATTTTGTTATATCTTTACAGAAAATTACATTGTGTAAAGTAAGTACATTGGGGAAGTTCAAAGGCTTTTAGGTACACGCGCGTATATCTAAAAGTCTTTTAGTAAGGTCTTAATCCTTAAGAATCACTACTTAGCTGTAAAAATTTGTAATTAACAATCAGCAATTGTTATTAATATTGACAAAGCAAACTGTTATTAATGACATTTATAAGATTTGAACATAAATTAGATTTACCGAAGGTCTGTTTAAACTTTTAGTGCTTTTAAAGGGTGTTTTTTATTAGAGATATAGAACTTTAAATTGCAATAAAACAACGATGTATTATTCGATTGACATGATTTTTTATTCGAAAGATAATCTTGTGGCATTACATTTTAAATATGATCAAGCAAGGCGTAGATTCGTCGAATGGGCCCAAAACGAGATTGCCGTTGTTCCCGATTTTCATAAGCGAACTTTGCTTAGCGATGAAGCGCACTTCTGGTTGAATGGCTACGTCAACAAACAAAACTGCCGCATTTGGAGTGAAGGGAATCCACAAGTGTATGTCGAAACACCGTTACATCTAGAAAAACTGACTGTTTGGTGCACTTTATGGGCTGGTGGAATCCTTCTTCAAAAACGATGAAGGCCACAACGTTACAGACAATGGTGATCGGTATAGAGCCATGATTACTAACTTTTTAATTCCTGAATTGAACAATCATGATGTCCAGGAGCTGTGGTTCCAACAAGACGGCGCAACATGTCACACAGCTCGTGCCACAATCGATTTATTGAAAGACACGTTTGGCGACCGTCTAATTCCACATTTTGGACCTGTGAATTGGCCTCCAAGATCTTGTGATTTAACACCGCTAGACTATTTTCTGTGGGGCTATGTAAAGTCATTGGTCTATGCGGATAAGCCACAAACGCTTGACCATTTGGAAGACAACATTCGCCGTGTTATTGCCGATATACGGCCACACATGTTGGAAAAAGTCATCGAAAATTGGACGTCCAGATTGGACTACATCCGAGCCAGCCATATGCCAGAAATCATATTTAAAATGTAATGCCACAAGATTATCTTTCGAATAAAAAAAAATTCATGTCAATCGAATAATACATCGTTATTTTATTGCAATTTAAAGTTCTATACCTCTAAAAAAACACCCTTTATATATATATTACTTAAAAGTAACATATACAAAATTTAATACTTATCTTGTTAATTTGTACAGTTTATAATTATGAGCGTATTGTAGCTTAATCGCCAAAAAGTGTATTATTAATGCATTCTTATTTTTAGGGGGGGGGGGGAGCGTGGTAAAAATTGATTGAAAATTGGGTCGCCAGCAGTGAAAGTTTGAAAACTACTGATGTACTTATTTAAGAGGAATTACTAATTTATTCAGTTTCTTCCCCCATACATACGTCTAAGTGGAAAACGGAGGCATTGGAGAGTGAATCACGTAAATTTCAATCGGCATTTAAGGGATTAATTATGAATCATACAAATTATCAAAATAAGTATTAATTTTTGTATATAATTCTATATATGATAAGACCATGGGGTCACTGGTAATTATTACTTAGTCTTAACTTAGTATTATTAAATTAGTTATATAAAATACATTGTGCAGTACTGATACATTTATAAGTGTATTATATCAGTGTATATATTTTTTATTATTTCAGAATGTATTTTTGGTTTTTTTACTTTCAGTAAATTAGAAATTTTTTAAAATAATCTTTTGTTTTGGACTTTTTAATATGCTCGCCCCCCCCCCTCTTCTCAGAGTTATCACGCTCCCCAAGGGGGCGTGCCCCACAGTTTGAGAAACGCTGATTTATATGCAAAATTTTGCAAAGAAAAAAAAATTTGCTGATCTTTACTTGTCTTACCTTCAGTGACATACAAATGGGATGGGTAGGTCAAACGCCCTTCCATTTTTTTCTGTTATGGAGATTACCCCTTGACATCAAATACCTTCCGAGTACACACGGAGTACGTTCTCGTTAAATCAGTGGGACCGCAAGTATCAGTGGGTGGTCGCAGCAGAAATCACGAGTGCAGGAGAATATTTCCCTCCTTTCCAGCCCATGCCAAAATTGTGGAGGAAGAGATAGGTGGTTTCGCCATCTATCGCGGAGAAATCCAACCTGTTTCAGGCTCTGGCAACTTTCCTTCATTCCCTTCAGGAAGGACACGGCATCAATTCCTTGACACTTTAGTCTAGTTTTTTAGAATGTAACCATCCCCCCCTTCATAAGGGAAGTTTGTCTACGGTACTGTTTTCAGCACTCTTTTAATAGATTTTTTTAAAAATATTAAAAATGATTTTGCAATTTTTTTTATGATAGGAATATTTTGGGTTGACTGGCAGAATGATACAGTAATAAAATTGAAAATGTCGCAGCTATTTCTGATTAAATAGTGATGATAAAACAAAAATTGAACTTTGTAAATTAAATTTTGTTCATTATAAATTTAGAGAAATATGTGAATGTTTCAGAATTATGAGCATAGACTTAAATCAATTTCATTTTTGTACCCTATTCACAAAATCCAAAGATATCACAATTCCTTGTTATTACATAAGACAGGATTGCATGTGGAATGTTATTTGATATTATGTATGATATATTTTACACAATAACAAAGTTTTTTACCTTAAAAATTTTAGAAAAAAATATTTAACATAAATACATTTATTAAAAAAAAAAAAAAGAAAAATGCTTTCTAAATTTTTTTGTGTTGATGCAATAAAAAAGAAATAAAACCCGAGAGGGCAAACTAAAGTATTGAAGGAATTTCAAAGGGAGTAAAGCATATTGAAATAAATATAATTTTGATTTTTCAAGATTAATATATTCTTTGAGAGATTTTTTTAAAAAAAATGTATTTACAATTAAAATTAAAATAACTTTATAAGCAACTGAAGGAATTGTTTTACATTAAAATTTTTAATAGGTTTTTTTATTTGTGCTATTTGTTTGATAAATATTCTTTAATTGCACTATTTTTATAAATCTCTTTCTACTAGATTAATTACTAACATAATCAAAATTAATTGCTAAAATAGAAAGGAAGAAAGCTGAAGTGACAACCTCGGATGGGATGGGGGTAAATAGTAGTTTTGTTATTGTCAATTTTTGACTAGGAAGAGAGAGTCTCATTCATTCGATTGTAAATGAATGCCTTTGCCCTAAAGAAAAATGTTTACCAAATTGTCTCTGTTTTTCACTTTTTGGAATGATGAGGGATACATCACTCTCATAGGCGTACACAGACCTTTCTTATGGTGAGGAGGTATATTCCAAAAGTCACACAGTGGAGAAAGCCGAAGGGTAATCTTTATGGTAAAATGTATAAATATGTTAGTGTATGGGAAGGTAAGATTGACCTTGTTTATATCAATTTGATCTAAGCATTGAATGCAATAAATAAATAAATAAAAGTATACCCTTTTTAATAAAATTCAGAATAGGATTTTGTTATAAGTGAGATAAATATATATATATTAATATTAAAGTTATACTATAAAGCAACATGAGGGTTATCGGCCACGGATCTCGAGATTTTTAACCCGGGTTTAGTGACGAGGATGACACCTGAGCTGAGCATATTGAAACAGGCTCTTTCTTCAACATTTATTTGAAATTAATTATTTAATCATATGTGCATTTCAAGAAATAAAAAATAATCATGGTTGCATGTTTTTTGTTCATTAACATATAATAGGAAAAATCAAAATATATTCAATGTGAAATTTTTAAAATGAAGCTTCCAAAACAGAATAAATATCTTGACAAATTTTGGATGACTCAATGATTTATTATTTCAAATCTGAAATATTTTCTGATAGAAATGATTACTAGATTTACTGGAAACTTACACAAATCATAAATGGTACTGCACAATTACACCAGATAATAAGTGTATCATTCATTATATGTTAACCTTTGTAAAACATACAATGAATGTAACAAGGTACTGTGGCAATGAATTTTTTTAAGGCTATCAAATACATTTCAAATATTTAAAACCAATTTAGTAACTATTTTTTCTAGCTATTTCATTTGTTTTCATCTAAATTTAACAGTCTGCAGGATGAAAATTTACACATATCCATTGATCTCATTAAATTTTATATTTTAAGATTAATAAAGACATTGTATGTGAAACATGATGTAAGAATTACAAGCAAAATATGAACCCATTTAAAAAAAAAAAAAGAAACATTTATCAGGTAGTATTTAGTCACATACTTACTCATAAGAGTATTGTATTCATAATAATACATAGTTTTATTTACTCTATTTATTCGAATCTAAGCCCCCATTGATTCTATAAACTGCCCTCTAAATTCTCAACACATTTTTGTAAGACAAATAGAAAAATAGCGTATAATGGTTTATATTTACGGAATTAAAATTTTTTTATAAAAACTGATAAGAAGTGAATAATTAATTTACATTACCAGTATTGAAATTTTTTTGAAATGCATACCTGAACCTGTAATTGCTGTTGTTGTTACTTATGCCACCTGATCGACAGTAATGTCAGACCAAGGTCCACGAAATTCATTGTGACAAGGGCTACATTATTACGCCTGTCATTAGCCTTAGCTTAGAGCACCATGCAGGTGACAGTAAGATTTTGCTCCAGAATGGTAATTGCTTTAACCATCAATATCAGATTCAATTTCTTCAATCCAAAGAATTTTTCTGCCCTCGATTCTAAGCCATGCCCAAAGTAACATCGACATAGGAAAAAAAGTGCAGCTTAGAATAGAATAAATATGGTATGTATACTTATCAAAAGTTATATTAAATATTTTATAAGCATTTTTTAAAGATAGAATTGTGTATGATTAAAATACAGAAAAAGTAACAAAACTGATATGCAAAAAATGGACATACAAAAAACTAAACTTTTTATTAATTCAAAAAATGTCTTGATTAAATATGTACAAAGTATGACATTTAAATACATGAAAGATAAGTATTATAAGAATCAATCACAGGGCACAATGATTTGAAGATGTTTTGAACTAATGTATAAAACCTGAGAGGGAAAAACTTTATCAAATCATATATGAAAACAGAAAAATAAATACGCATCCCTCTTACACATTAAAATTTAATTACCATAAGGAGAATATAATTAAAAATTTACATTTATCTCCTGCATTCATTTTCGGATAAAAAAATATATATATTTCAGACATTAGTTTCAAACAAGAAATTTACTACAAGAACTTGAATTAAACATCAACATAAGTGACAAATTTTTCGTAAGATAATTTTTCCTTACACAAAAAATAAGAAAAGCAAACTCCAGCAGAGTACATTTCTTAGTGTTACTAAGAAATAATGAAATGAAAGTACACAATTTGACTTTTTATCATACGAATTAATAGTAGTAATTTAATATTAAAAAATGCAAATCCAAATGAAATATTTTTTCAAATATAAACTGTTTATTTTTTAAGATGGTTTGCAAGTTGAAATTTCTTAAAAATGATAAATAATTTGATCTGGAATTCTCTTTTGCACATAAGAAAAATATCCGAATTTTATTTTAGTACATGAAAACATATATATACATATATGTTTATAACAAGAAAAAGAACTTAAATAAAGCACCTTTATTTCAGTAAAAGTTTGAACAAAACACTTGAAAGGAATAATCTTTCATTTTAATACTGATTGGTAATAAAACACATAAACAATGACTTATCACTGGTTTAAAAAGTGTATGCATAAATTTTTTGTGGAAGACTTAAAAACAAACTGAGATTCAAATATATGCTTCATATATTATGCATTATCCTAGTTTGATCTCTCCATTAACAACAGGAATATTATTTCAAATCAAATAAAATCTTGAATAAATAAATAAAACTTTGATCTATAGATATAAGTAGATAGTGTAAGAATACAAGCACACAACAGCTACTCTGTTAATAAAAAAATATCTATAAAAATAAATTATTCTGTAAAACTCAACACAATTACTGTCAATGCATAACTTTTCTAAAATCACCAGCACCAAATAAAAAGCATACTAAAAAGTTAAGCAACTTCAGCCCTGAAATTTACATGAACTTCACAATTAATAGTCAATGCTTGTTGAAGAAGATAATCAATAATAAGCTCTTTGTTGAGTTTGACATATTTGCTCAATTCTCCTAATGTTTTCTCAGTTTCTCTTTCAATTTTCAATTCATCATTTTCTTTTGAGCCAAGATACTAGAAGGAGAAGAAAAACAAAATAAAAAAAGGATAACCAAATACATTAAAAAAAAAACTTATGAAATAATTTCATTCTGAAAGCTTAATTTGAGTTGTTAAAACTGCTTAAAAACATTAAAAGTATTTTCCATTGTTTGACACAAATCTCTTCTGAGAAAGTTTTTATATATTTTAAGAGATAAATATACTTTTAAACACTTGAAATTGAATGAAAAAAGTAATAATTAGCTGAGATATTTCTTTAGAAAAGAGAAAAATTAGGAATGCCAATTAATGTACTTTATTCAGTACAATTTCACAAGATAACAGAATTATTCTGAATTTTCTATATTGCAATTAGAATATTCTTCCATGTTTAATAAATTCAGATTGCAATAATGGAATACATTTAGGGGCTAAATATTAAAAATCTAAACCTTAAAAACTTAACACTAACAACAAAATCTAAAATACAAGTAAAATATTTGAAATTCACCTTAGCTTCATATTCTTTAAATTCTGTATTTTTTTCTTGGCGCAATTTTTCAATTTCTGCTTGCGCCTCTTCCTTAGCTTGTTTAATACGTAGATGTTTGCCTATAAAATATACATCAAATTCAAATATTTGAACATTTATTTTGTACTACAGATAAAAAACAAATAATTTTTACTAATGTTTTGAAGGATAAAGTAATGTGCTAATTAACATTAATATATTAAAGTAAGAGACAAAGTATGTTAATTATAAAACTTAAATTCGATCAGTTAAAACCTAAAGAGACTTACGTTTACGAGCTTGATTAACTTTCTCTTCGGCTTTCTTTTCAGCAGCCAATAAAAACTGAATAGATTGAGAATCGTTCTTGAACATGATTACGAATACTTAACAGTAGTAACGATAAAATTCTCTGACGATAGCTTTTAATCCGAAACTAACACAGTATGTGTACACCGGAAACGAAAATCATATGATGCCTGTCACGGATACGATTACAAAAGAAAAAAAATGTTAATTGGTAATACATGAATTCGTATAATTCAAAATGTTGCTAAAATCCTAACTGTCTGATTTTAGATCAAAGTTTCACAACTGTTTATTCAAATATTTTTTATTTGCTATTTCAATGTGAATATGAACAATGAAATACACTGTTGGAGGAAAAAAAAAAAAAAGGTATTAATTCAACATTTTATTCAATAACTGCAATATTAACCTTTATCACAAAAACAAATAGCGATTTTCAGCGGTTACTTTGAAAATCTAGATTTTATATGAAATAGAATTTAGGTTTTTTTTATATGTAGAGAATTTGGAAGAAAAAACAAATCATATCCAGGAAATTATTTTGCATAACAAATTACCTATGATGGAAGCTTCATCCACTCCCAAAATGGGCCAGGTTCGTCGCTCTAGGTAAATTTTTAAGTTTCATTTAAAAAAATTACTAATTGGAATCTTCACTTTCTCTACTGCGTCTTAGAATTTTTCTAGAAAGAGTTTTTTTTTTAAAAAAAAATGTGCTGTACCCAGAATGGTTCAAAGTTATGTTTAAGATTAGAATTAAAAAAATAATTAATGTATTACAAAACTGAGAAACCCCATTCGAGATAACTTATTTTAAATTTATAATGGACAATAACTTTTCAGAATCTGAGAAAATTATTTGTGATGCTTTGATTTTTTTTGAGGTGAAGAATAATATCTTTAAGAAATACAACACTGAATTCTCTTGGGATTTTACAAGTATGCAAATGAAAATTATTTTATTTAAATGGGGACTACATAAAGATTCAATTTGTAGATGTAGTTTCGTTTTTGTTTTTAGTATAAGCTTAATTTGGCACTTACATATTATAACAGCTATGACAATGTTCAAAATAACTTACCAAGTTTGCATCCCCAATTTCACTTGTGTTGCACTAGCTGAATTGACAATCATGTGCTTCGTTTCATATAATGTTGCTAATAGGTTGTGATAATATGCAAGTACCCTTAATTCTTGTAAAACCACCAGTTAGGTTAAAGGTTAGTTAAAATATCTAATCTCTATATTATTTGTGCAGCCAAATTTAACTCATAGCATTAAAAATACTCCGATCTGTACATTTCTGTAAAAGGTAGGTTCCAAATTTTAAGTTTTCCCCCTAAAAACATGAAAAGAAAAGTCAGCTTATATACAAGGCCATATTCGAACAGGTATGGGAATAGTTTTTGGTTGATGTTTGTGTATCATGGCATTTGGACATGGATTTTGGTGTGGCAAAAATGTTTGATAGGCTAATATGTAAGTACCATAAAATTTACCTCCTGTTTTGGCATTTGAAAAATTAATTATTCTAACTTTTCTTATCTAAATATTATGAAAATTAAGCAAATAATTTGGCAACATTTATCATGTTATTTTGATGTTGAGTTTAGAATAAATAGTAAAATCAATACTTAAATATTATACTGTTGACCACACACAATTTTGCCAAATAAAAGACATTGCCAATTCAGTAAATATTGCCAAAAGCTGTCAGCATTGTTATCGTTATTATGTTTGTGAAGATGAGCAGGGAGGGTTTCAACTATTAGCTGCATATTGGTCAATATAATATGCAGAGTATCATAAAATCTTAGTTTAACTCTAACCCTCAGTGATGAGCTGGCTCTATTAGGCTCTCAAGTTCATTCAGTAGCCATGATAGAGTAAACTAATTTTTGCCATAATAGTCATAAATAGTGATCCTCTGCCCTTATGCCAAATGTAATTTGGTTATAATATCCAGATTGTAAAAATAGACTTCCTAGAACTGTGTGTGTGTGTGTATTTTAATGTAATCATTAGATCATACCTAATGGAACAAATTTTTCCTCATTAATATTTAAATTCTAATCCACCTAAGTAATGTAATGTAAATTACATATACATTATACTAGCCATAACATTCACTTCACTGGTGTTGTCTTACTATATTCTGTTATTAAGTTATTGATATCCGAGTCCTTACATTATGCTTTTGTTTGTATTTAAAAGCATTCTTATAGTCCTCACCTCTTGGTTTAAAATAAAACAAGACTTGAATTTTTGAAATAAAGTATATTTATCTTTTATGCCCCTTTAATTTTCCTCTTATTGGGAGTCTATTTCTGCAAAACCTGTTCTGATCTCTACTCAATAAACGAAACATGCTTACTAAATTTAAAGTCTGTTTTTCTAATAGTTCCAGAAATCTCAAAATGAGTTGATTAATCGTTTTTCTCCTAAAAATAGACAGATAAATCAATGTTTAAAATTCATGAAAGAAGAAAATAAAAAAAAAATTAAAGAGAATCCTATGTAATTTCAGTAGATTTTAAATTGTTTGCTAATATTTAAATTTAATTAAAGTTGTAATCACAAAATATATTATTCTGAAATTAACTTATTTGTACTAAAAACATACTTTTATTTCAGGTTTGTCCGTCCTTCACCATCATCTTCCTTTAAAAGTCCTTTGTTAAAAACTGCGGTAAATTCTTTTTTCTTGTTATATGTGTGATAAATAATTTAAATCTATTGTGTGTAAAGATAAAAATAAACAAGATTATCTTCATGTAATGCTAAAAAAAATAGGACCTAAATTGGAAACATTTTTTCCATTATAATAAGAGATACAACATTAATATTATATTCTTACTGCACTATCTCATAAAGAACAGCTTGTTTTATCATACTACTCCTTATCTTTTTGCACATTAATGTGAAAAATACTTGTATTTTAAATTTTTAAAATGCGGTATTATGAACAGATGTATGAATTACAATGTTGTAAATTTTTAACAAAAATGGGGACATTTTTCTAATTAAAAATGTGATCCACATTTAGTTGAAACTCTCACACATTTGGTGAATAAGCTTTAAAGTATTCATTTGTTAAGATTTACTTAAAAATGCAATTTTTTTTGTGTCTCACTTAAGATAATTCTGACATATGTGCTGTTTAGCATGGAAATTTTTTTTAAAGCGGCATTTTACTAGCTGTGAAAAGTATATTGGAATATTTCCATTTCATGTGGGAAAAAACCAAATCGGTTGGATCCTAGTCAAGCACACTGCTTGGTGACGAAATCTTTGGCGCCAAAAATTTTGGCGATAAAGTTTACAATATGGCAACCCTTCCGGATTGTCCTGTCCGGTGGTTAACATATGGCAACCCTAAAACCGGTCAAGCAAAAAAAAATCGGGTTAAAAGCTGACATCGTCCATTTTCGCCCTTGACCCTGCTGCAACACGTCGAGCTCACCCCTGCTCTTACTTCCTTCCCCACGTGTTCCGATTTTTGGCTTGATTTTCCACCGGTTGTTAAAATGGCTTGCGAAATAAAATTGCTTGAAAGCGAGGCAACCACAGGATTTTTTGTTTTGCTTGGAGAGCAAGGGAATAAGGCTGTTTTAGATTGGGTTATGAAAGAAGGATTAATTCCCTCCAGATATGAGTGTCCGAAGTGTAAAAAGGATATGCGTATGGTTGAACGAAAGGGTACGATTGATGGTTTTGAATGGCATTGTCGAATACAGTCGAAAGAGAATCCCCAGTTTGTTTGCCGGAGTGTAAGAAAAGGTACGTGGTTTAGTGATAGTAGATTGAGTATTTGTGTGATCTTGCGATTAACCAGGTATTGGATTGGCAAGAGTATGAATGAGTTTGTAGTGAATGATTTAAAAATTAAAAACACAGTGGTAAGTGATTTTTTACAATTTTTAAAATGCTGTTTTTCCCTTATTTTACTGCCTTTATCTCGTAGAAATTCTCTTTTTGCCCTTTTCTTTATTTTATGCTTTTGTGTAAATACATGTGTTTTCAGCGTCCCTGACACCATTACAGAAACCCCGTTTTTTAGGATTTTTGAAAAGGAGCTGAGACCGTCAACCCCCAATTTTTTTTTCGTTTTCTTCCATGACGTCATTTTTTGAAACAGGGGTTATTGGCGCCATTTGGCGGAAAAAAATGGTGCCAAAAACAGCAGTGTGCCAGACTAGGATTTTACCACCAAATCTATATATTTTTTCAATTCATATAATCTATATCAAATCATAATCTATAATTTCTAATAATAATCTATATGAATTGAATAATAGTCTATATGAGCCGCAAGTAGTACCTAGGCATTTTTGATTGTCACAAGTGTTAATATGGATTATTTATCTTTTGTCACTCTCTCTCTCTCATAATGCCATCATGTATGATTTCATGTAGAAGGTAAGTAATATTATACAAAGTGGTAAAGTTATAAATATGAGGTTAAATTGAATATTTTATAACAAACCGACAGTAAGATTAAAACTTTTTTTTTTAGATAAATGCTTACTTTTCTTTGATTATTACTATTTTTTTTTGTGTCATACTGTTATTAAGATATTTAAAATTTTTGAATACATAACTTTTTTTCTGTTGACACATTTCTCAAATGAGCAAATTTTTATTCCATAATTTTTCAATATTTTATATTATTATGGACATTTCAAAAATTTCGGGAACTATGGCATTACCCATAGTTCGAATTTTTTCAATTCATAAATAATTTAAGGATGTATTTTGTTCTTTGTAGCAAGCATATCATATATGTATAAATGTATTAAATTATTAAACTTTAAAATGGAAATTTTTGCATTTGAAATTATATTGTTTTGTTTTGTTGTGGAAGTAAAATATTAGTTTGGCGAAAAAGAAATCTATTATTTTTGCATGAAATTCAAAACTTTATTTAACATGTTTCAGATTGTCCGATTTGGGTCAAATATGTACCATTTTGTTGTATAATTTGTTGCCATTTTAGAGGTAGTTTCATAATGGTTTTCTCATAGAAGTCTTGGTCCTTATTAGCGAAAAACTCCAGTAATCAATTTTCACAATCTTCTCTTGATCCCAATTTCTTATCATTCATGAAGTTTTTCAATGCAAGAAAAAGGTGGTAATCGCTTGGTGCAAGGTCTGGACTATATGGTGTATGCATTAAAACTTCCCAACCAAGCTCCCAGAGTTTCTGGCAAGTCACTACAGACGAGTGTGGCCTGGCCTTGTCCTGATGGAACACACCATCTCTTCTGTTGGCCAATTCTGGTCGTTTCTGGTCAATTGCTAGCTTCAAACGGTCCAGTTGTTGACAGTAGAGATCTGAGTTTAGTACTTGACAATACGAAAGCAACTCATAATAAATGATTCCTTTCCAGTCCCACCAAATACACAGTAGAACCTTCCTGGCCGTTAGTCCTGGTTTGGTCACCATTTGAGCTGCTTCACCCTGCTTTGATCACGATTGTTTCCGTACAATATCATCATATGTGACCCATTTCTCATCTCCAGTCACTATCCATTTAAGAAATCGGTCGATTTCATTCCGTTTGGACAAGGCTTTACAGATGGAAATTCAATCCATCATGTTTATTGGTGTTAATTGGTGTGGCACCCAAAAATCAAACTTCTTTTTGAATTTAACTATGTACAAATGGTTTTAAACTGTTGTATGGTCAATCTTTAGCTCCTGGGTGATGATCCTGGGTCCCTACGACTACTAACATGCTGGTCAACTTCGATTATTTCTGTGATTTTATCGACATTTTCGACGATGGGCCTGCCTGTGCAAGGTGCATCTTTAACATCAAAAACGCCTGAATGGAATCGACGGAACCAAAATTGCACGTAATTAGCTGTTACAGTATCAGCACCATAAACACAATTCACAATTTCAGCCGTTTGGCTTGCATTTTCACCTTTATCAAAGAAAAACTGTAAAATGTACCGAATTTTCTCTTTGTTGCCTTCCATTTTTAACACACTTTAGCTCACAACTGAATGGACCAAACAAAAAAAAAAGCAAAAGAATTTTTTTAGTGTGAAATGTCACCTTCACAATGAGCATTAATTTGAAATGGTTCAGCAATACTTCACGAGATATCGACACTACAGCCATCTACCGAAAAAATAATGGTTTTCTTTTTTCCCAACACATATATATCTTATTTCATATATTTTTAAGTGATTTATATTAAACTTTTAAATTTTATATTTTACTTAATCTATTGATAACAAAATTAGCAAAAATTATGAAGAGAATGAATGCATTTACATTTAAAAGTTTATCTTCAAATCTAAATATTCATTTAAAAAAATTATTATATATTTATCCATTTAGACTAGAGTTTTCAAGGAATACAGCGTTCTAATTGAATTTTAGAATTTTGTACTATGAAATTTATTAGAAATTTCTGGAATACATTTTTATTTATTAAAATCTATGATACATTTAAAACTCATTTTTTTCAATGCTTTTTTTCCCTGTAATAATGGAAATAATTTCATTTGATGGTATATGGCAAGGATGGCAAACCTTTATGGATCAACGTGCCATTTTTTCTTAAAGAAGTGTTTAATGAGGTATAGACGTACCCTCAATAATTTGGACTTGTGATTATTGCGAAAATAATAAAACTAAATATTAAAAACACAAAACTATTTATTTACTTTGAAAAGATGCCTTTTGTGCACTGTATAGTTGTAAATATTTCAGTTACGCGTGTAATTCAAATTAAAGTAACATTAGTGTGAGTTCTGTTACAGATTGTGGATGACAAATAACTTATATTAGGATTGTAAGATGTTACTTTTAGTAGAATGCATACTCAATTGGAGTCGTCTGCCAATTGGCATTTTAATATTTTTGCTGTGGTTCACCTTTTTGATGAGAGAATTTGCGATTTATTTCAAAATGCCTTTTTACATACGATATGTTCTGCATACCACTATTTCAGAACATAAAATACACATTGCCTTTACTAATAAGGCCATATTTCTATGTTCACTAAATTTGAAATTATCTGTTACTTGCTCTTTTTATTTTTTTGCTGAACTGTCATGTTAAATAAAACTTAAAAATCATAAATATAACACAAATAAACTGTAAAATACAGTTGTCAGTGAAATTGACTATGCTATGCATAGACAAACTTTGTATCATAAGCAATTGTTGTCCACAGCGTAACTATGGCAAGACAATAACAAACAAGTGTGCTCCCTGTGCCACACCACGATCAATCCCTCATGTTTGTTCTTAATACTTCATAGTGAACTTCGTTATTTTTAAGTAAAATACAAACCATTTGTCGCTGATGTGCCCAAAATATTGTGTCGCGTACTATAAATGGCATGCGTGCCAATGGTTCACCATCCCTGGTATATGGTATTATGGTATCAACTGTAAAATGTCACATAAAATTGTGAAGGAATAAAGTAATATTTTTATGTAATAATTTTTTTTTCTTGATCCCAAAAATAAAATTTTAAATGACAGATAAATAACTAGGCTTATTAAAATGTAATCATTTTCTTTTATCACATTTATTACATTTTCTAATTCTATACTTTTTTAAAATTGATTTTTGGTGTTCACTTTATTTATTATAATGAGCAATTTTTTAATTACATAATTAAATTAAGAAAAAGTTTACCTCCTTATACAGATGAGATTTCCTCCAATGCATTAGTCTTTTTATTATTGAAAAATGCTTTATTGTGAACTATAATTATTCAACAATTGTATTTATTTTACAGGACAAGAAAGTTGCATTTCAGTTTGAAAATACTTCAACAGAAGACACGAAAAAGTCTGTTGTAGAATTATGGCAAAAAAATGAAGATTTGAAGGAAAAAATTGAGGATTTAAAAGAAAAGTAATTTTTTTAAAGACATTCAAATGAAAAATTTGTATTTCATTATTCTTTCTCGTGATGCCTAGTTAATGCAGCATATTTCTATTTTAAAAATGCTGCTGAAGAATTAGTGAGTTTTGCAATTGTAACTTTTTCAGGATAATATAACACTTCATTTTTGCATAGCATTTAATATACTTAAATAATACACATTTCTATTTTTCATCTTTTATTCAATCAAACTGGGAACCTTTTCTTCTGTTTATAAATGTTTATTTATGTTTTGTTTCTATTGTAGTTGTTTTTTTAAATATTTTTGCCAAAATAAATGTATCTTTTTAAAGTTGTGTTTTAAGATAGTAAAAGTTTCTTTTTATTGTAATAAAATGTTGAGATGTATAATGATAATAGATAAAACAGTCATGCAGTTAACTATTGGTTAGTTTTAAATTATTTTTTTATGGTTAAATGTCTTAAAGCAAGGGTATCTATCTTTTCACCTTCTCTGGACTCATTGAAAGATTACTTGTAGTCTTAGGCCACAAATTAAGTATATTAATCCTAAAAATAGCCGATAAGCAAAATACGACTAAAACACAGATGTTATATATGTTCAATATATTTAAGGATGTTTTCAGCTAATAGTAAAGGATAGGACCCAAATTCGGAATATTTTTCATATATAAAAGTACTCAAACATTAATACTATATTCTGGCTTCACTATCCTGTAGAGAATCACTTATTTTATCATACTACTCATTTTTATATGAATTGATACATTTTTTCTCCTATACCATAATGTTAAATGAGCTATCCCTTTGCATTTTAAAAGGAAAAACTAATTATTTATGAAATATTTTGAAATTTTAAAAACAATATATTATAAACAAATGCATGAGTTACAATGTCACAAATTTTTATAAAAATTGTGGCAATTTTTCTGTCTGAAAATGTGCTCTGTGTTAAGTTCATGTTCTTGTGCATATGGCGAAAACAGCCTTAAGTTTTTTAAACATTTATTTATATATAAAGTTTTTTTTAAAATAAAAGTAAGGAATATGAAAAACAACATCAAATTAGTATATATTCAAGATTGTTTTCATTCAAGTTAATTGTTGATATTTGATATGATGGAATTAGTATCAACTTTCAGTGAATTGTCAAAGTGCTCAACAGATGCTTTGTTTTTAGATTATCACTTTCAGTGCTTTTATTTGTCACCTCAAATTTTTTATGGATACATTCATAAGTATCCAGGACTCTTACAGCCCAATGCATTACAAATTTCAGCCTAAAAACTGTACAATAATTTAATTAATTATTCTCCAACACTTTTCTTTAGAGCAATTATTATTACCACTGTAATATTATGATCAGTTTTCATGATTTAACATCAAAACACCTTGAAATATAAGTTTGCCCGTAATCGAGATCATCAACTTTCTTTTTAAACATCATACATTTTCCAATTTTAGAAGTAGCATTTTTGGTGCTTAACAATATTTAATCATGTGTATTCACAATTATTTAAAATTAGTGATTAAATAATATGCATATATTAATTCCAAAATGTATAAATTTTTTCTATGTTTGTGTTTTTTTCAAATTTTTCGTTTTAATAAATTGTGAATTATAATTAAAAAATATTTTTAACTGTAAGTTATTCAACTAATTTTGTCTTTATCACACATCATTTTTCAGCTCTTAAAAATTAAAGCGATATATGTTACAATTTGTTATTTAACTTTTACAAATCTCAAAAAATATCCAGAAAAATTTTATTTTTAATACACCGTGTTTGATTTAATTCTGAATCTCTTTCTTGTTCTTAGGGGATTTGAAGAAGATGATTTAAAATGGTACATAGATAAATTACATGAATATAATGAAATTAAAGATGTAGCTCAAATGATAATGGGGAAAATAGGTAAGTGATTTAAAAAAGAAAATAAATTGTTTCGTAAAGATAATTGAATTTTTACATTTTTTTTCAAGGGGTGATACTAAGTTTAGTATTATTTCTCTCATTATAGCTGTTCTTGAACAGACTACTGTAAGAAAAGTGCATGAAGAGTTTGGTATGAAGGATGATGATTGATATGTAGACCATAATTATCCAATGTATCTAGGAAATTTTGTTAATCTCATTGATTGGTTTTAAAGTAATTTTTATACATGTTATGCACTGTGCTATGAAAATTTAAATGCAAAAATAATTCTAAATAGCTTGTTTTTTTATTTAATTTTTTACAACTTTTGTAATCTATTTGAATTTAAGAATATTTATAACAACTTGCTAAATAATGTTATGCTTCTGTAATAATATGAAAATAATTGTATGGGATTTTCAATATTTCCCCCATATTTTGTTTTCTTAAATTTGTGTGATATTAAGTATTGCATAAATTAATTATGAAAACAGTGACTGAATTGCATTTATAATTTATTTACAAAAGTAATTGAATGGCATTACCAAATGTACCATTATCAATGCTTTTCATTACAGTACATTATATTCAACATTTTTGTATGTCATTGTATATTATCATTGTGTTACTCATGAATTTGTATATAAGAATAAGATATTTTGTATGTTATTTTTTTTTTCACAGAGCTAAATATATATTGTATATAAATGTTGAACTGTAATAAAAATTCATTTATGAAATATGCAGCATAATTTCTATTATAGGAGTTAAAAAATTAATAGTTTTACGAATCAAATGTTAGGTGAAGATTGTAAATTATATGTCTTGTAGTAATGTGATTAGAAAAGTTACATAAATATTTTTTAAAAACAATTCTTTTTTATTTAAATGCTTTTATTTTTTAGATTGTTCTAAGTAACACATTTATTTATATTAACACATACTTTTTATAATATTTAAATGTCTTTCACTCAAAGCAATTGTTATTAAATACAATGAGTAAATGAGCTTTATTCAGCTGATTGAATGATGCTCATCACCCAATCATGCAACTTTTGCACATGTGTATAGTAACCATAAGTGTTTGCTAAACCACAGCCTATACCCCAACTGATCACTCCAATTTGAGTCCAATATTTATGTCCTTCTTTCTCATTCATTTGAGATTGCATCAATGGTCCACCACTGTCTCCTTTGCAAGTATCATTTCCACCTTCAAAGGAAGAAAGCATGTATAAATGAATTATATTATGTCACCTGTATGACATTTTAAAAAAAATCTTTGAAAACTCAATAAAATTTTTGCTTTAGTTTTCTTTCTCTAATCTAATATTAATGAAAACAATTTTCATTTAAAAATAGAATTATTACTATTTATCTGAGACTAATTGCATTATAACTACTATTTCAGATTTAAAATCAAAGAAACAATTTTGCAGCTTAGAAATAATTTTTTCCACATTAGTTTATCTAAAATATAAAGAGCTCTTTGTGGTTAGTGATTGTTTTAATTCTCTCAATCAATAGTTATTAACAATAAAGAAATTTATTTATTACATTAATTTCTGTATTTCCTGTTGCAAGACTGTGAATGTATCAATAATGAGAAAAGTCATAGCTCTTATCAATAAGCTAATTCAATTCATTATTTATTAGAGTTACCAACCATAGAACATTTAATTTTGATTTTAATCTATTAGAAAAGTTTTGGGTAAAATTACAGGTTACATTTAAATAAGGTAAAAAAGCCTTACTTGACAGTATCATGGGGCAATCTACTTAACTGAAATTTTACTCCATCTTTACCAAAATGAAATAGCAAAAATGTTAAAAACCATGTTATGAGCAAAGTCAAAGTTGCTCTCAATGGAATTGATCCTTCCCTTATACATAATTTATAAAATGCTGAATTGTTTTCACTTGAATGAAAAACAGTGTGTGAAAAAAAAAATTGTGTATGTGTGGACACTATTACATTTTATATTGTTACAGTCGGATCTCAAAATAATAAAGTCACTAAATCCCAGAAAAAAGTTCGTTATATGGAAAATTCGTTATATAGAGGCTCATCGTTTAATATACTTTATAAACCACATAAAACAAATTTTAAATCCATAAACACTATATATTAAAAAAAGGAATTATTCACACTTTTTAAAAAATTAATATATGTTTATTTTTTATATCTTACCCATAAAAAAAAAGAAAGAAAAACTTCAAGGAAAAAAAAAGAATGTAGAAGAATACACTGTGTATTTTCAATATTAAGAAAATAATTTATTTTAAAATTAATGAATTTTAAGGACATTTCTTAATTTAAAGCATACAAAAACACACATTATTTTATAATGGGGGCACAGGACAAATCCACTAATTGTGAAAGGGGATATCAAAGATGTTTCTAGTGAACTGGACATGGGGGGGTTAAAGGTTGCACTTCTTGGATGAAATGTCCTGAACTTTACTGCTTTTGGGGAGTTAGGATCTAATAAAACTAGTTCAAGATTTATGACCATAAAATGTGTTAAAGAGAGAATAACTTGAAATGTTCAGAAATACTTTAAAAATAGGGAGAAAAAAAAATTGAATCACTGAAGAAAAAATTTGTTATGTAGAAAGTGCACTTCACTATAGTGAGGTTATTTTATGAAGAAAATCTTCTTGGTTCCAGGAAAAAGTTTGCTACATAGAAAAATTAGCAATATAGAGGTTCGACTGTATTTTAAAATCTTAAAACTGTTCTCTGTTGATTGATACCAAAATTATAGTATGGAATATCAACAGTTTAAAAATTATAGTATTCTCAATTTTTTTTCCAATTGGGCTCAGAGACTGACACCCTTTACAGTAAGTATCAAAGAAGGAATTTATTTTAGAAGCTATTTGATTATTTATCAATCTAACAAAATATGTAAAATTTATTAAATTGTAAAGCAATTACTGTTCGTACTGTCGTACAATCATACTGTTTAATTTGCGAAGTGATTTTGGTTTTGCTGAATTCTGAATCTATCTGGCAAATCTCTAATATTGCTATTTTAGTATTTTTTACACACACTTTTTTAATTGTTTGTTTAGTGCTGAAATGAATAATTAAAAGTTATATGAAAAGTTTCATTGATATCTTCAAGTACGTCTTTAATTGAGAGCTATTCATATAGTGGGTTGTTTCATAGGTATTTTAAGAAAACAAACAATATATAATCTTTTTTTGGTCATTTTGAAACAGTTTAGCCATTTACTTACCTCCTCCATCTCCAGCACAAAACATGCGTTCTGTAAAAACATTTTGCCTCAAATTATTATTTTTAATCGTCTCATTGCATTTATCCATGGATTGGATAGGTAACAATATCTCCTTTAGTTGATCCTCTGGTACTCCTTCAACATCTTCAAATTTGTGTACAACTCCTGAATGTCCCCAACCTGTAGCAATTGCATTTTCACCAGCTTTGTACAAGGTTGATTTTTCTGGTAATTCTGCAAGTAAAATAAGCAACTATATGCAATAAATCAGTATTAGCTTCAACTTTTAAAAAGATTAAATATTGTCTTTTTGAAGCATTTGTTCTACTTTGCTTACAAAATAAAAATAAACCTTAGATATTTCTATTTTTGATAATATTTCACTAATTTTTTTTCATTAAAAACAACTATTTACTAATAGATATCCTTTTGTAAAGAATCTCCTTCCCTTCTTTTTGTGAAACTCTGCACAGAAACTTCATTAATATGGAAACTTACTCATATTTTTTTGCTGTATCTCTCGAATAGAAGATATTTGTAGATCATAAACCTTTTTAAAAAATCTAATTTTGGCATGGAAGCAATAAATTTATGCTGAAAGAACCATAACTGAATTCAAATTGGAGTTAAAGGTATGGTAAAAAACTAAACAGAACATCAACCTTAAAAACTACTGATATTATATTTGGATGTTATATCGGCAAATAGATCTTGAATGAAGAATATTGCACACATTTGTTAATATTACTTCTCAAAGTCACTAGTTATAAGATTACTCGTCAAAGTAAATATGTAAAAAAAGTTAATGGGCAATCAATAATTCTATGAGGTTAATAATATGAACAGTCATTTTATATCCATATACACTGCTTATCATAAATTAAGGAAAAATCCCCAAAAAAGTTATATGCAGAATTTAATGAAGCTTATACACACATACAGTTCTTAAGAAGGTATAAAATAACATAAAAAGAAATCTCAAGACAATTATGGTATAGAAATTAGCATGTGTATACAAAGAACAAATTGGATGTGTCAGTTTGGTTCAGGAAAAGTACATTTAGTATGGGTATAATCTCCTGTGAAGCAATACAGCTTATTCACTGATATGTGATAATCTCAATTAGATGGTCTATAAATTCTGTAGGAAGGGCGAACCAATGCTCTTCAAAGGAAGTTGAAAGCGTGGTTGGGGTCCTAGGAGGAGAATTGAGACCAGCTACATGTCGCCTTGAACGTCCCAAACATGCTCGATAGGGTTAAGGTCCGGTGATCGAGCTGGCCACTGCATGCACTGAATTGCTTCCTGCTCAAAATAAGCATCCAAAATGCGTGCCCTGTAGGGTAGTATCGCATTATTATCCTGTAACACGAAAGCATCACCTATTGCTCCGGCATAATGGCGCACATAAACATCGAGGAATGTCATCTCTATAGGTGTGAGCCAGTAGTGCACACAGGAATTTTTCAAGGGGGGTCTGGGGTTGAAAGTTCACCATTCTTGTATCATCCTCCTTTTGATTTTGTCGATTTTCGGGAACAAAACACAGTAAAACACTAATTTTTGAATAAATAATTAGCATTAATTAATAAAATTAATCATTAATAACAAATACTTAATTAAATTTTACGTATTATATACTTAGAATTTAATCAATCGAAAAAAAGTCAAGGGCTTTGGGAGGGGTCCAGACCCCCAGGACCCCCCTCCCCCCTTGTGGGCGCCACTGGTGTGAGCATTAACATTTCCACGGGATAATACATGGAAGTCTGTGCGTCCACTACTCAAAGAAATACCAACCCAAATACACTGACTCGTATGCATATCATTCACGCATGTGTCATGGATGAAAACGTTTTCCAGGTTATCTCCTAATGAAAATACGCCTACTATCGCTTTCGAGGCTACACTTGGACTCATCCGTAAAGAAAACAGCCCTCCATTGACAAGGCGTCCAGTGGACATGTTGACGTGCCCATTCCTGCCTATTGAGTGACGTGAGAAGACGCAAATGGCTGGTAGCCTCGCATAAAGACCACGTTCATAAACCTTCGATGCATGGTTGATCTTGATACTAACTTTCCAGAGCTGATAGCGAGGAGGATCTGACTTCAGCCGGAGTTGTGGCTCTATTCCTTGGGGCGTTTAATGACAAATATCGGTCATCGGCACTCATGGTAGCGCAAGTCCTTGGTCGAACCTCCTGGATGCCGAATCTGTGGTTAGAAATTGTTGCCCAAGTCTATGAATCACAGACAGACTCGCATTCAGCCATCTAGCCACTTCTGTCTGACTTTGTCCTGCGTCTAGTCTCCTAATAGCTCACCATCGTAGTTCTTTGGTCAAATGATGCCTGGAGGGATTGTTACAATTTCGCTATACCAGATTCCTAATCTCAAACTCTCAGTGAGAATTGTCGCCTTGTTCTGAGACATCCATTATTATGCTCCTCGTAAATGACATTCAGACTTCATTACGACTATTTTGCACAATGTAATATCGCTCAGCTCCTTCTACCAGAGCTGGCCTTCTCTATAAAGGGGCTCAGGTGCAAAAAACTATTTGGGGTCCCTAAATTTTTTGTAAGGTAAAAAAAGAAATCAATAACGATTACATATTTGTAATGCATGTCTATTCAATGCCTGATATTTTTTTTTGCTAAAACATTAATCACTTCAGAAATATATATATATTTTTTTTTGCAATTTTTTTTCGATGCTTAATATAGCGAGTGCATTTAAGCCTTCTGCACACATGCTTGATCGAAGTTAATCCTTTATTAATTTTAATTTGCCAAAAGAGCGCTCAGCACTGCTACAGTAACTGGTAATATAAAGAAAAGTTTTAACACATGTTAGTTGTTATTTAGTACGTTTTACAGTATGTCTTGAGCGTATAATTTACTTCCTATACAATCAAAATTATATCCCATTGCATACCAATTTCCTGGATTAAGTTTTAATCTACATCTTTGTTATAAAACCTTACAAACTATTTTAGAACATTTTTTTCTTAATCATGTTTTTCTAAAGTTTTTATATAATATTTAATTTGAAATCAGAAGTAATATACATTTCGTATACTTTCAAGTCTACCTGTTAAAAATAATAACTAAATTCCTCTCTACCGAGTTTACTATAACTTCATCTTCTATTTTGAAATGTAAGTTTTTCGAATTTTTTGTTCCGGAAAATGTTTCGGAACATTCAAATTACGTGATAGCGTTTATACTTCGTTCGAACACCTGTTAAATTTTGGGTGTTTAAGTGATTATTAAGTCTCCAAAATTCCCCACCACGTCAACAGGAGGAGTTTGAGCCACGACAAATTAAACTTGCATGAACTCCTCTACACGTCGGGTCTTCAGTGACACTAGTGCTCGAACTCACGACACATCAGCCAAGAATTCACACCCATGACCACTAGACAATCTACTCCACTCTTAAATTTTGCTTTTCAGTTTTAATTTTATTGACAAATTAAAAGAGCCATCAAGACCATTATTTTTGATTGAAATAGTTTAATGATTCCGTTAATTTTAAAGAATATTGTAAACCACATACTAGAAAACATTGAATTGAAACTTACTAGAAACTTGCTGAACTGAAGATGTCCTCTTTTTAAATATTAGCACTTAAAAACACCCAGAGAAAAACTCTAGGGATGTGTATTATTTACATTTCTTAATGCCGGCTATATGGTATTAAGATTTGTTTTTTCTAAAAATCCCGGTTTAAGTGGGATCCTCTGGAGTTCCCCAAATCGAATAACAAAAACTAAACACTCGGATTATCAAGAATCAGTTTGAAGATTATCGAAACTCAGAGACCTACGATAACAATATTTACGATAAAAGATACTTTTCATTATACTTATAATGACACAGGTATATTCTCAAATTCTAATGTTCAATAGTACATTTCTTGATCATGTTGGGGCCCCCTCAATCTCAGGGCCCCGGTGTATAGCATCCACCTTTCCCCCAGATGGCTGGCCCTGTTGTTATAGGGAGATGTGAGAATTTTAGATCCGGTATATTTTTCAAAATCAGTGTGTGTTACTTCTGCTCGGATGTATTCTGTTAGAAGCAGTAACTCAAAACCGACAAAGATTTCAATTTCCATGATCTTGCGACAACTTTTTTTTTGAAAAAAAGAAGATATGGAAATTTTTTTTGTGATTTTTATGTTTATTTAGTATATTTTAAGGAAAAAATCCTAAAATTGGTAAAAGAAAAAAATATATTATTATTAAAATGGGAAAAAACTAGTAAAAATGTACGAAAAATTACATAAAAGGGGCCCGCTCTGTACAAAGATTTTATGAACAAATTCTCAATTTTTCAATTTTGATGTGTTACTTTGTTATTCCTGTTTGAAGTGACCTTCACGATAAGAGATATTTTAATTTTTACAAAAACTAGAGCACTTTATCTTAGTGATTATACGAAATTGCTTAAAAAAACATTGACTATATTCACATAAAGGACTGCAAATTTTGAAATAAAATAGTTATTGATAAATCTGAAGATCAAAACACTTCTACTGTTATGCAGAACATAAGCAAAAAATTTTAGCTAATTATTTTCAAAACTTTTTGAGCAATCACTGGCCCCGTTTGAGTTTTTCGAAAAAAACACATTTCGAGTGAAACGCGTTTTAAAGTTTGACATCTTGTGTAAAGTTATGGCATTTGCTTTTACTAAAACGCTTGTAGTTTTTGTTCTAGTGGAGGGAAAATAAAATACTTGGTATTGTTATTAAGCTAATAAAATGGTCTATAAAATAAAGTCAGAAAAGAAATGGTCAATTTTTGAAAAAAAATCATGGTTTTAGGGTAGTCGGATATCTTAATAATAGTTTCGAAATCCTTCAACCAGATAAATCTTATTATCGAAGACATAAAAAAGCAGGCTACAAAACTAGTTAATGGACATAATAATAACTTAACGCAAAATAGTTTTTAGCGATTAATTAATTGCCTTGGAACTGTTTAAAATCTGAAATTCAGAAAATCCATTCTGGGAAGAAGCTCGTTTAATTTTTGTTATTTAATTGGATGTTATTACAGCCTGCCTGCTACTTTTGATCCTTACGGTTACAACCGCAACAGCTGAAATGAACTTTTCTAAGCTAAACATTATTTGAGAGCATCCACAGGACAAGATCGTTTATCATATTTAGCAGCACTCTTGATAGAAATAGATGAACTTAAAAAACTGAAATTCTCTTCTGCTATGAGTGTTATTACAAATGTGTTTGCCGAAAAAAATCGAGATAAGTACCTAATAAACAACTAGGCTAATTGTTAAGTAATAAAGTATTTTAATATGTATGTCTATATTTACTTATTTTGATACTTTCGAATTTGCTTTATTTTTATGCGATTATTTTTATTTATTTTCCAAGGAACTTTGAAACAGGGTGTACTCAGGACTAGCTACGTCAATGACTACAGTTTAAGTCATTCACATAATTTGTGTGTGTGTGTGTGAATATGGATGTAAAAATTAAAATAAGATTTGCATACATACAAAAGGGACATATCAAATTTTATGTGTTCTTTAAACCCTAATTTTCTTAAAAGTACATACAACATTTTAAAAATTATATAAATATCAAAAATTCAGAATATGATTTTAAAAGTATTTTATTACTATTAAAAATTGAATATATATATATATATATATATATATATATATATATATATATATATATATATATATATATATATATATATATATATATACAGGATTTTCCTTTTGAAACATTTTGTTAAAAGGTCATATCCTTTTCAGAAGACCATTAATCTAAATTTTATTTATTATTGCATTCCGAAGCAGTGCCGTCTAGTGAGCTTTCGTAGCTCCGGCTTGAATAATTTTTCGGCAGAGGCCTACTAACCACCGCTTGTTCAACACGTCACGTCTTTAGCGCATTTTCGCGCCCTGCGCGGTACCACCAGTCCTAACGTCCAAGCATGATAAAGGTAATTAATTTCCCCGTCTTCTAAAGGTATAACTCAACTTTCGATTAACCTAATTCCTGCATGTCTTTCTTTTTGTAAATATCCCCTTTTGTAAATATTTCCCTTTAACTTTAAATAAATTCTTTTTTACTTAAATGAAGTATCTGTGTTTAAATGACTTTGATTCACACAATTAATTCATCACTCACCCTTAAATACTTACCCCTAGACAACCCACCTCGCCAATATAAAATCCCGCCTTCTGAAGAGTCTGATTTATTCGGACTCCCACGGAAATAATTGGGGGCTCGGCCGGGATTTGATTTCGAAAATCTTCTCTAAATAATAAATTGATGAACTCCTAACCTTCTTCTTATTTGAAAAAAAAAATTTTTTTTTGGCTGCCCGCCTAAATTACAAACGGACTGAATCGAAAATGCGCGGATTGCCTCTCATAACATATTAACATTTAGGTGAATAAAACGACTCCCGGAGTCACAACTTACAACTCAAGATTTTGCAACTTCGCCGAAAACACGTTATTTTCTGATGCGTACAACTCCATTTCAAGCCCAGTGTCTATTTCAAGATTATCAGTAAACACACGTCGTCCAGTGAATCAGGTACTGTATCTTTGATTGTTCTTCAAAAAAATAAAAGGGAATCTTCAGAAAAGAATACGTGAGCCACTGTTAATTTACTTATAAAAAATTGTTGTAGTCGATTTCATGAAGTAATTTATATTTTTAAATATCATGTGTGTTTTTCTGAAATACTATTTTTCTATTTGTGTATAGAAATCGTATCAATTAAAATATTCTACAAGTATATCTTTTAAAATATTAAGAAAGTCTTACGTAATATTCAAATTTTTTATTTGTATCTCATTTAATAACGAATTGAATTGCATTTCAAGTGTGTATGAAAAGTTTTCATTTCTTTGGTTACGTCATCGACCTTGAACTAAGAGATTAATGTCTTCCATTCCTAAACATTTTCCGTTTCGATGCAATCGTAATTTCGATGACTCATAGTGTAACATTTCTCTTGCAGCAGTTTGGCAATTTTAGTTTAGTTTTATGAGTATTCGAGAAATATATTTTGAAAGAAATATGCTATGGTTTTCAGAATTAATTGATTAAACATTATACATGATTTTATTTTTAATGGTGTATTTTACCATTCAATATATAAGTATTTTGAGTTCATTTTTGACAGAATTATCATGCTTTCTATTGAAACATGTGTTTATCCTTAGAATGTGCTGAAGAGATCCTAAAAAGATTTTATTTTTATTGGTTTAGTAAAAAAATATATATGAGATTTTTCTTTAAGTGTGTGTGACTAACTTCTAATTGTTTGCTTTTTTTTCAGCTAAGAGCTTTATATTACTAAATTCTTTTTCATATCACAATAAATTTAATCACAGTTCCTAAACAAGATATATATTAATTTATTTTTTCTTTCAAATTCTTTTTGCATTTATTATAACGGAATGAGATAACTGATATATATCAAATGGTTTTAAAAAAAAGGTTTTGTTTTTAGTTGAAATTAATGATTTGACTACTTTAAATTAAGCATTACGTATTTTAGCTCGCACTGTTGTCTTTACACGTTACTGGTTTAAAATATTCCTAAATGAATAGAATTTGAATATTTCAATGTATATTTAGTGTATTTTGATGCAATATTATTTTAACTTGAGAATTTTTGTAAATGCAAACGAGAATTGCCAATAGCAACATCATTGTTTTTGTTTGAACGCGTGACAATTTTGTTTATTCCTTTGGTTACTATCTAAACTTAAATTTAAATTTTAAAATGGCGTATCTTGGCAAAGGTCGACGCGAAGATTTATTTGTCTTAGCCACGGAATTAAATTTAAAATTCGATAAATCGATGACCATCGCCACACTCAAAGATCTAATTATTGGTAGTGAAAATTATGACGAAGAACTGACCAAAAACATACATTCAACGATTGTTGAGGATCGCAAAGCCAGAGAAGAAAATTTACGCATTGAAGAGCAAAAAGAAAAATTACGCTTCGAACAATTGAGGTTAGATGAGCAAAAACGCAAAGATGAATTTGAGTTGGAAAAGTTAAAAATCGAAACACAGTCCAAGTTAGGCGCTGATACATCCAAAGAAAGTGAAACTAAATTTCTCGTCAAAGAAGTTTCAAAGTTTATACATCGTTTTGATTTGAAAGAAGACATCAGTCTTTATCTAAAATTATTTGAACGTCAAGCGCAGAGATTGAATATTGATCAAGAAAACTGGGTTTCTCATCTGTTAGGCTTATTACCGACGGAAGTATCTCACATCATAGCGAGAGAGCCTGACGATAAAGCCAACTCTTACGAACACGTTAAAGATTTACTGCTGAAACGCTTTAAACTAACTCCAGAAAAGTTTCGACAACTATTTGTCACTCACCAAAAAGCACCTGAAAGAACATGGATTGATTTTTACCATGAGTTAAACACCTACTTCAACGGATGGATAGATGGATTGAAGATAGATACTTTCAACAAGTTATCAGATCTAATCATAACAGATCAACTCAAACGAAAACTCCTTTTGAATTTAAAGAATATTATCTTGATGAATGGGCAAATATGAACTCCCCTTTTCAATTAGCAGAAAAACTAGAAGAATTCGAAGACTTTAAAAGGACTCTGAAACAAAAATCTAGCAGTCCATTTGTGAAGAAACAAGAATACAAATTCACAGAAAAGAATCGCAGGTATGAAGCACAGGGAAAATTCGAGTATAACAGAAAAGATAAGAAGTTTCCAGTGTCAACGAATTACAACAAACATTACGAAGCCCCTGTTACCAAGTACGAATCTGTTCAAATATATCAAGACAGTGCGCAGAAAGGGTATTACAACAAAAATTAGGAGAAACACTCAAATCACAATGCTTCCAAGCATATATGCTCAGACGAACTATTCAAAATCGCAGAAATTCAAAGAACCCCCAAAAGAAACTTGCACACTCATCGTTAAGGAAGGTTTACGTACTAAAGAGATATTTTTTGGAAAGGTGAAAATCACGGCGCTCATAGACAGTGGTAGTACCGTAAGTTTGCTTCGAGAAAACACATGAGCAGAAGAATAATGGATCCAACAAAATTATCGAAGAACAAGATGCTTCTCACAGGTATTGGTGAAGCACAAGTGACAACTATCGGTTCCTTTGAACATGAGTTCAAAATAGATGATGAAAATTACTCGTTAACTTGGCATGTTGTACCGGCTGATAAATTAAAATTCGAAGCAGTTATTGGATCAGATCTTTTGGAACAAGCATCGATAAGTTTTACTAAAGAAGGAGTTAAATTCAACAAATATGAGAATCATGCACAGCTTATGCAAATATCTGCTGAAAATCTTCAAGAAGAACTAGACCTACGTCATGTTGAAAATCGTCAAATCAAGAAGGAACTTGAAAAGTTAATTCAAGACTACAAGCCAGAAAAAAACAGCATCTACCGACGTCACAATGAGAATTATTCTAAAAGACGAAGAACCAGTCTGTCAACCCCCTCGTCGACTAGCTTTCACAGAAAGACAAGAAGTAAACAAACAGATAGAAGAATGGCTCAACGAAGACATTATACGTCCGAGTTCTTCAGAATATGCAAGTCCAATCGTAATGGTAAAAAAGAAAGATGGATCTTCGAGAATGTGCATTGACTACAGAAAATTCAATCAGAAGCTTGTGAAAGATAAATTTCCGTTACCTCTCATCGAAGATGGTTTAGACACTTTGCAAGAAGCAAAGGTATATTCCACATTAGATTTACGCAATGGTTTCTTTCACGTCGATGTTGACGAAGATTGCAGAAAGTATACATCCTTTATCGTCCCAGATGGACAATTTGAATTCAACAAAGTTCCTTTCGGACTAAGCACAAGTCCAGGAGTTTTCCAACGCTACGTATCAAGTATATTTAGAGATCTTACTCGGAAAGGAATTGTAATCAGTTATTTAGATGATCTCGTCATTCCAGCGAAAAACGAACAGGAAGGTCTAGAAAAACTTAAAATTATTTTCGAAGTCGCAAAGAAATACGGATTAGAAATTAAGTTCAAGAAGTGCCAATACTTAAAAAAGAAAATTGAATTTCTAGGTCACATTGTAGAAAGCGGAACTATTAAACCATCTCCTACGAAGACACTAGCTGTCCGAAAATTTCCAGAACCAACAACAATAAAGCAAGTATAAAGTTTTCTTGGTTTAACTGGGTATTTCCGCAAGTACATCAAATATTATTCAAAGATAGCTAAATCACTTAGCGATTTAACAAGAAAAGAAAACCTCTTTGTTTTTTTTTTTTTTGTTTTTTTTTTTTTTCGGGACTCAACAAAAAGAAGCATTTGAAAAATTGAAGAAAATCATGTCCGAAGGCCCAATCTTGCACCTTTACAAGTATGGAAGAAAAACAGAACTGCATACCGACGCTTGTAAACAAGGGTACGGCGCAATTTTGTTACAAGAAGCCGAAGATCTAAAGTTACATCCCGTTTACTACATGTCGAAAAAGACAAATACAGCAGAAGAAAAGTATGACAGCTACGAATTAGAGGTACTAGCAATTATCAGCGCATTAAAGAAGTTTCGTGTTTATCTTTTAGGACAACACTTTAAAATAGTAACTGACTGTTCAGCATTTCAGAAGACTATGCAAAAAAGGATCTAATTACTCGCATAGCTAGATGGGCGCTTCAATGAGAAGAATTCAATTATGAAATAGAGCACAGAGCTGGAAGTCGTATGAAGCACGTTGATGCTCTTAGCCGATATTCCGTAATGATGGTATGCAATGATACATTAACTTCAAAGCTTAAAAAAGCACAAGAGGAAGATGACAACATCCAAACATTGAAATCACTTCTAGAGAAGCAAGAATCAGAAGAATTTTTTGAGCGAAACGGTATACTCTACAAGTACTTAAAGGGTCGAGAATTAATTGTAACCCCTAAAGCAATGCAAGCTGAACTAATTAAATTGATTCACAAAATGGTCATTTTCTCAGTAGGAAAAACAGAAGAAATTGTGAAACAGGAATTTTTATCCCAAATTTATCCAACGTCGTTAAAAAAGTAATAGTTAATTGTGTTCCATGTATCTTAGCTAATAAGAAAACTGGCAAAAAGGAAGGGTTTTTGAATCCTATTTCTAAGGAAAGCATTCCTGTAAGTACGTACCATGTTGACCTCATTGGTCCTTTACCCTCCACAAACAAAAGTTATCAAAACATTTTCACCGTAGTAGACGCATTTACCAAATTTACTTGGCTATATCCCGTCAAAACTGTGTCTGCTGAAAGTGCCCTCGAAAAACTAAAACAACAGCAGAAAACCTTTGGTAATTCCATCAGAATTATCTCTGATAGAGGTTCAGCGTTCACTTCAAAATTATTCAACGACTACTGTGATGAAGAAAACATTCAACATCTACAAATAGCAACAGGTGTTCCTCGAGGAAACGGACAAGTTGAATGAATTCATCGAACTTTGATTCCAGTTCTCACCAAACTATCATTAGACGACTCAACGAAATGGTACAAATACGTCGACAGATTACAGAGAATACTAAATAGTACTATATGCCGCAGTACAAAATGGACACCATTCGAACTACTAGTGGGAACCAAAATGCATAACAAGGAAGACATCCTAATCAAAGACTTACTTCTACAAGAAAGGGCGAAAGAATTACTAGAACAACGCGAATTTTTAAGAAACGATGCAAAAAAGAGCATCGAAACCCTGCAGTCTGAAAATAGAAAGACGTATAACAGAAGAAGAAAGAAAACTTCGTTATACAAAGAAGATTATTTAGTAGCCATCCAAAGAACCCAATTTGGAACTGGACTGAAACTAAGACCAAAATTCTTAGGCCCTTACAAAGTAACAAAAGTTAATTCTAAAGATAGGTATGAAGTAGAAAAGGTTGGTCAACACGAAGGACCGAACTCAACCACCACCTCAGCTGATTTGATGAAACATTTTTATGCTTAATTGAATTTTTTTATTTATTATTTTTAATTTTTCTCATATTATATCCCTCTTGAGAAATTAATAGATGTTCTATGGTAACACACTCGTTTCAATTAATCATGTTATATTAATCATTTTTATTATATTTTCGTATTATTCTTTATCTTTCTATTGATGCGAAGGATTTTTTTATGGTTTAGTTAATTGTAGATCACAACATAGAATATTTTGTTTTTATATGCTTTATTTTAGGTCCGGAATTGTGAATATTAGGTATACATCTTTTCATCTGTAATATTTTATATCATTATCTCTAAGAACCGTATTATTTGTCTTTATTGCATCCACATTCCAATAATCATCAAATTTATATAGTTGTAACTAAAAATAGTTTATATTTAAAGTAAATACTTTAGCTCTCAACATTTTGTAAGAGCTTAGAGACCAGCTCTGTCAGGAGAGGGTGATTTTGTAGGATTTTCCTTTTGAAACATTTTGTTAAAAGGTTGAGTCATATCCTTTTCAGAGGACCATTAATCTAAATTTTATTTATTACTGCATTCCGAAGCAGTGCCGTCTAGTGAGCTTTCGTAGCTCCGGCTTGAATAATTTTTCGGCAGAGGCCTACTAACCACCGCTTGTTCAACACGTCATGTCTTTAGCGCATTTTCGCGCCCCCTGCGCGGTACCACCAGTCCTAACGTCCAAGCATGATAAAGGTAATTAATTTCCCCGTCTTCTAAAGGCATAACTCAACTTTCGATTAACCTAATTCCTGCATGTCTTTCTTTTTGTAAATATCCCCTTTTGTAAATATTTCCCTTTAACTTTAAATAAATTCTTTTTTACTTAAATGAAGTATCTGTGTTTAAATGACTTTGATTCAATTAATTCATCACTCACCCTTAAATACTTACCCCTAGACAACCCACCTCGCCAATATAAAATCCCGCCTTCTGAAGAGTCTGATTTTTATTCGAAGATTTATTCGGACTCCCATATATATATATATATATATATATATATATATATATATATATATATATATATATATATATATATATATATATATATATTACATCAACAAGAAAATTTTAGAATGTGAAAATGTTTTAAAAAAAGGTTTAAGAAATCTCTTTTCTCCTTGTATAACAAAAATGAACGTTTTAATCAACCCCGGATTTCGATTTATTCGTAGATCATACAATTTTTTTTAAAATGATAGCGCATTAGATTTAGATTTTTGCATGTAAACATGTGCCATAAAAATATTACTGATAGCATTTGATTTTAATTTCAGGACTTAAAACAAGAGAGTAAGCAATCACAAATCCTTTTTTAAAAAAATTTGTATTCCGGTATGAACCCCATCTTTTTATTAAGCAAGATTTCTCTAAAATGCTACGTTTGTGCAGAAAAAAACCAATTTTAAAATGCAACAAATGGGAAGCAAAATATTAATAGAAAACGATGATTAGAGGAAGTCTTAATGCATATAAAATGTGACAGAATATATTAAAACCATTTTACATTGCAAAGTTTTTACACATTAATATGCCACATTAATAATACTTTAAAATTAGATTTCCAGAGGGAAACAAAACCTGAAAAAATGCTCTTTTTTTCAGTCTGGATTATATATATACGTATATATATTAATTCCTATAAATTATAAATACATTTTTAGACTTCCCTTTTTTTCGTTATTGAAAACTGTTTTGCTCCGCTGTATTCCTTCAAAGAAGTACAATGATTAAAGGTACAAAAAGAACTAATAAAGAATGTAAAAAATAAAAACTTATCTCTTGAGATTATTGATTTGTAAGTTTAATGCAATGAGGTTAAATTTTCCTCAGTAAAAATATTAATCTTACAAAAAAAAAATAAATATTTAGAAAAATGAACAATAAAAGTTTATGAAGCAATTTATTCCCTACAGACAAAAACGCATTAATGTAGAGAGCATAAAAAAGAACAATTTTAAATTTGCGATTTTAGTTACAAAAACTCATTCCGGATCGCCGTATTTCATTGCAGTACAATTATTAAAAATAAGCAACTAAAAGGAATTTTAAATACAAAAGAATGGGAAATACGAAAACTAATCTCTTCAGAAAATCTTATATAATTTATTATAGTAAAGCAGAATTTTCCCACACTTACCAGCTTTGCTTAGAGAAAAATCATTAGCAAGATAACAATAACATTTAAACAAATTTTATGATATTCAGAAAACAAATTAAGGAAGAGCAAAAACAGAATTAAAAAAAAAACAAGTTTAATTTCGTGATTCTAGTTTTAAACATTGAATTGCAAACGATGCAGTTTAATAACGTAAACAGAATTGTTTTAGTAAAAAAAGGGAAATAAAAATCAAATTTATTTATACACACATATAGAGTGGTCCACAAAAGTGTTCGTACACTTGCAATAATATAATATATAATATATTTCTTATAAAATTTAATGTTTTCGACTAATAAAAATTAATATATTGTATTTGTAATTTTTTTATGATATCTGCAACTTTTTCTTAATGGAATGACATACTTAATATTTAAAAAAAATTAATAATCAAAATGTTACTAAAAATTACGCCACAAAAGTCTTCGTATACTTAACAAAAATCTCAACTTAGCTTTAGGGGGCTGCGGTAGCCCAGAGGTTAAGGTATCCAACCATGGCAGGCATGTCATGAGTTCGATCCCAGTACCACTAAAGACCCGCCGTGTAGGGCAGCGATGCACGTTAAATCTGTCGAGAGCTGAAACGTCCTCCCGTTGGTGTGGTGTGGTAGTTAGGAGAGGGGGGTGTCAGCTCAGGTGTCGTCCACGTCACTTGACCATGCTTCAAAATTACGTGGTCCGTCGCCAAAAGCCCTCGTGTAGCTGAACAGTGCGACGTTAATATTCACTCACTCACTCACTCAACTTAGCTTTAAATATTTTATTTCTTTCTTAATTTAGTACTTAGTAAAATAGGTGTTAGTGTCTACAACCACTTTTAAGCATCTTTTGGGGTATAGATTTAATCAGTTTTTGTAATTTTTGCATCGATTTTCCTCCATTCTTCTGTGATTATTGTTTTTGCTTCATATTATGTGTTTATTTGTCATGTTTTCTTTTTTTACATCAAAATCTCACCAAATATGTTCTACTGGGCTAAGTAAAGTGATTGAGGAGGTTTTTTCATAATTTGGGGACAGTTATAGAGACACCAGTGGTGTACATTGAGAGCAGTGCACTTGGCGTCATTACCCTGTTAGAAAATGAAGTCGTCTCTAATATCCAAATTTCGCGCGGATAATTTAAAATTTCTCTTTAAAATATTTAAATGGAGCTCATGATTCACAATACCATAAAAAAATACCAAATTACCTAATTCTGAGGCCAATTTACACCCCCACGCCAGAACACATTCACTTCTATGCTGAAGCATGGAGGTGGAGGAGTTCTTGTTCCACATAAATTCATGGGATTAAACTCCTTACTTTTTTATTTACATGCTATTATAGGCCCAAAGGAACCAAAAATGTTGAATTATCTGCCATCTCAATCAATTTGCTGTCAATTTTAAATTTTCTGAAACTTAATCCCAAGAATCTAGTTGGATGAATAAAACATAGAGGTGAAAGTGTCCTTGCGAGGGGATGTCAATCGGCCACAGAATAAGATAATTTGGTATTTTTTATTGATATTGTGAATCATGAGCTCTATTTAAATATTTTAAAGAAAAATTTTAAATTATCCGCGCGAAATTTGGATATTGGAAACGATTTCATCTTTTAACGGGGTAATGTGACGCCAAGCGCACTGCTCTCAATGTACGCCACTGGTGTCTCTATAACTGTCCCCAAATTATGAAAAAACCTCCTCAATCACTTTATTTAGTCCAGTAGAACATATTTGGTGAGATTTTGATGTAAAAAAAAAAGAAAACATGACAAATAAACACATAATGTGAAGTAAAAACAATAATCACAGAAGAATAAAGGAAAATCGATGCAAAAATTACAAAAAACTAATTAAATTATACCAAGATGCTTAGAAGTGGTTGTAGACACTAAAACCTATCCTGCTAAGTACTAAATTAAGAAAGAAATACAATATTTAAAGCTAAGTTGAGATTTTTGTTAAGTGTACGAAGATTTTCGTAGCGTAATTTTTTAGTAGCTTTTTGATTATTAATTTTTTGAAAAAAAAGTTACACTATTTTTAAAAAAATAATTATGTCTTTCCATTAAGAACAAGTTGCAGATATCATAAAAAAATTGCAATTACAATATATTAATTTTTATTAGTCGAAAACATTAAATTTTATAAGAAATTGCATGTGTACGAACACTTTTGTGGCCCACTGTATATATATTTCTGAAAGTACAAACAGGGAGAAATAAATTGATTGCTGTGTTGGCAATTATACAAGAAAAAAAATTCTTTTTTAGGAATACAGAAGTGGAAAAAAAAATATTTTTAGCTGTGTTGGCAAAAGGGAAAATAGAAATTTATACCTTCAATAGCAATACGGAAGAAAAGAAATAATTATAGCGATGGCATAACGGATATAAAAATATTAATTCTAGATGGCAAAACGGAAATAAGGAATTTAAAGCGAAATAAAGAGGAAATGAGAAATAAAAATAATTTTTTAAAATAAAACGAAAGAAAAATATTTAGGTCACTTGATAGCAAAAGTAAAAATAAAACTTTTCCTGTGACACTGTAGTTGTAATGTTAAGAAATTCGAATTACTACTATAAAGTAAGAATACGAAATTTTACTTTTAGAAAATAAGAATCAGTAGAAATTAAGTCATAACGTTTAAGTATAAAGTATTTAAGTTTCGTAAAAATTAATGGTTTATAATTACTTTTTATTTATTATTAAAATTTAGTTTAAAATTAATTTGATTTTTTAAAAAATTTTTTGTTAAAAGAAAAAACATTCATATCATCTTACGCACTTTTATCTGAGTATACTATGTGTATTCATTGAAATTCTATATATATATATATATATATATATATATATATATATATATATATTATTTGTATATAACTCTTTTATATTCTTATTAATTATTTCTTTTTTTTTATATTTATTCTGGATT
This sequence comes from Trichonephila clavipes, assembly GCA_019973935.1. Taxonomy (NCBI): domain Eukaryota; kingdom Metazoa; phylum Arthropoda; class Arachnida; order Araneae; family Nephilidae; genus Trichonephila; species Trichonephila clavipes. Next base: position 1,892,544 of record BMAU01005089.1, on the reverse strand, counting down.
TTTAATTCATTAGAACATTATAAAATCTGCCAAAGAAAGTTGTGTGTATCTTTCCCACTAGTATATACGTTAGGACTAGGAATATTAACTTATGAAATATTTTAAGTGTTCCTTTTAATTATAAAACTTTTTTAAAATTTGTTTTCTGTTCTTCAAAGAGAGATTTTTTTTTCATCAAGGGATTTCCAAAAAATCAAGCTTTTCTTTCTTTTCTTTTTTATACTTAGTTTTGAAACTAGCACTTTTTCATTGTAGCAGAAGGTAAGATTAGTAATTAAAATGGATTATCAATGAAAGGGGTGCTAATTTAATATAGAAGTACCAAGTTGTTGTTTATGTTCGCCAATATGGGCGATAACATTACAATATGGTTTTCTTGTTATTTTTATCGTGTAGTAATATCGTTATTATGGGGATAACGTATATTAAAGTTAATTTTTTTTCACTGTAACCCTATTAATTTCAAACGATTTTAATTCGATTTCTTTAAAAATTTAACCATTTCCGTTGCATTTGTTCTTCAGTCTTCTGTTGTATTTTGTGCTTTTTTCGAACATGGATATTTCTAATATCATTAGTGAGTACCAGGCTATTTTTTTAAAGAATAAGTGTGTTGTGCTTTTAATTATTACTTTAAATCGCTCATTTCCACATTATTTTAATTTTTAATAAGGTATTTTTGAACGTTTCTTGTTCGATGAAATTCCTTGCAAGTTATCAGCACTTCTTAATTAATATTCATTATTCATTTTAATATATATTATGGTATTTTATTTGTAATATAATATTAAAAACAATTATCATACATAATAATTATTATATTACATTCTTTTAATTTATAATAATAATTTATTTTATTTTATTTATAAATCTTACATATGTTTGTTTATTATTATTATTGCATTATATGAGTATTATATTTAACAATTATTATTATATAAAAATTATATGAATATGATCATATATAACAATTACAGTAGGTGATCGGTTAACGAAGATAATCCGTTCCAAGACTACGTTCGCTATCCGAATTGTTCGTTAACCGATCATCGATTCACCACAGACTTCTATGTGAAATCGATTAATTCGTCCTGGAGACCCTAAAAATTAAATTTTAAAAAATGTATAATTTCTTAGTAAGTTTTTTAAAAAAATAATACATACATATAGTCTTGCATATTAATCAGTCCTTTTCATTTTTTGCTTATGGGGCGTTGAAGAACATGTTCAATGTCGATTGCTTTTCTCTCTTTTTCAGGATTTTCCGGAAGTAATTAATAGCATTGTCGTTGTAAAAATCCCCAACCCTACTGACATCAGCTTGGTTTGGGTGCCATTCTAAGACCATTGCTCTGACAGCCTCCCACTTTTTCAAAAGATCTTTAATGGCAGATGTCGGCATTGGTCCTCTTTCGTCTTCCTTTTGTTCAGAAGGAGACACATTTTGTTGTGTTTCTTGGTGTTCTTCATTCAAAATTTCCTGGAGTTCTTCTATCGTCAGTTCATCTTTATGTCCCATTATGAGCTCTTCTATGTCATCCTCTCGTTCACCTCCAATTCCAGATCTCTAGCAGTTGTCAAAATTTCATCCATAATTTAAGGGGTGACTCCCTGATCACCTCCGAATATGTGTTCGTTGTCCAAACACAAAAAAATCTTTCTTGAAAGTGTTCGTTATCCGAATATGTGTTCGTTATCCGAACACAAAAATCTTTCGTGAAAATGTTCGTCAACCGATTTGTTCGTTAACCGATCACCCGCTGTACTTTTAAATTATATCATACGAAAATAATAATGTATTACATAATACCGGGTGGGCAAAACTTCCGTAAAAACTTTAAAAATTCATAAAATCCAGAGAAATGAACGAAAAAAAAACTGTTTGCAGGATCAGCATTAGTATGTCACGGGATTTTTTTTAAGCTAGAAAAAAAATAATTCGAAAATCATCCGGTAGGTGGCGCTGTTACAAGCGTCTGTGGTGGAAATATGCAAATTAGACGGCTATAAAAACCTTTGCTCTCAATGAATCCACATTCATTTCCCCATTACAAACAGTGAATGTGAAGAAGGATGCTCAGTGCGCCGGATAAAGCTTTGTTGGTGAAGTTATTTTACATGAACGAGGAATCAGCGACCATTGTCATGCGTAAATTCCGAGTTCAGAAAAATATGAAGAGTGGAAAAGGCCCTTTAACACCTGCAGGTCTCTTAAAGCTTGTTAAACGTTTTGAGGAAACTGGAAAGTTGGAAGATCGAGCACGAGCCGGAAGATCATGCTTGAAAGAAGCACGTGCACCCTGCATTGCTCTCGAAATGGAAGCGATTGCGTCCGAAGCAGCTTCAGGGACCAGCAGTGCTCGTGAAGCTGCCAGACGATTGGGCTTACCACCATCATCTGTCCGCAATATTCTTCGTCGAATCCTCCAGCTGTACCCGTACAAATTGCAATCGTGCCATGAACTTTTGCCAGCAGATACCGCACAGAGGGAAGCATTTGCGAAGTGGGCCTTCTCTAAAATGGAACAGGATCCCACCTGGGTTTTTAACATCTTGTGGACAGATGAAGCTCATTTCTCGCTTCATGGTGACGTTAGCAACCATAACTGTCGCATTTGGGCGACCTCTAATCCAAGTGAGTACACACAGAAGCCATTGCTTTCCCCAAAAGTGACAGCATGGTGTGGTTTCCCAGTTTCATTTATCATAGGACCCTTCTTCTTTGAAACGCAGTGCCCAGTAAATGGATGGATAACGGAAACGGTAAATGCTCAGCGTTATCTAACGCTTCTGCGGGAGACTGTCGTGCCATGTTTAATTCAACCAGGTCAGATTTCGAATTTCACGTTCATGCAGGATGGAGCAACCAGTCACACTGCTAACCCGGTTAAGGCATTCCTGATACAGACGTTCGGGGAAGACAGAATCGTTAGCAGGTGCTGCAGGTACCCATGGCTCCTCGGTCTCCAGATTTAACACCGGCAGACTTCTGGTTGTGTGGATATTTGAAATCTCGCGTGTATCTATCCGGTCCATCAAGTCTGTCGGAACTGAAAGATGCGATCCGCAGAGAAGTATCCTCCATACATCCGGACATGTTGCACTCTGCCGTTGCTGGATTTATAACTCGTCTGGAATGTCTTCTTCCCTGTGGTGGTGGTAATGTGGAACATATTCTGGTGTAATAAAGTTGTGAAAGTTTTCTTTTCATTATTTATGCATTGTTTCTTTGATTTTCGTACATCAGCGCCACCTACCGGATGATTTTCAAATTATTTTTTTCTAGCTTAAAAAAAATCCCGTGACATACTAATGCTGATCCTGCAAACAGTTTTTTTTTCGTTCATTTCTCCGGAATTTATGAATTTTTAAAATTTTTACGGACTTTTTGCCCACCCTGTATAATTATTAGTATTTGTCATTTTTATTATATAATATTGATATTCATTATTTATTGATATTGGTTACTTTAAATAAATTCCTAGACTCTTCAGTTGAAGTATATTTCTTAATATATCAAAACAGTTTTTTAAAATTATTTTCTTGACGATTTGTTACCGCTAGTCCGCCGTCCTGGGTTCCATATAAGTCGACAACTAGTGCTGCTTGGCGCGTAGTACTCCTATATCAAATTAGTTCCATGAAAGGTAATAAATTTTTATAAATTTAAAATGTAGAATCTGTGAAATTCATTGAAGAGCCGTATGTTTATACAAATATGATAGAATTCGAAAATAAAAATGAAAAATGACAATAACAAACATGATCAAGTTAATAAAAGTGATACAGGTATATAATTGATAAGTATTATAACTGATAAGTTTAGAATGTTTTGTGTTAACTCCAGACCTCTGAACTCACATTTTCCACTACATACTACTTTTAAAGGGTACAAATGGTAAAATCCAGCTTCGCAGCTCGTTAATTATTTAAAAAATGCATGTCTCTATTTTTTTTTGTCCTTGTATACAACTTTCCAAAAGTAGAGTAAAGGAACAATCTACACGATTTATAGGTGGCTATAAGATTTGGAGAAAGCTGTCATCTACAATTCAAGATTATGAGCATTCTATTAGTAGAAAAGAATTACTAAAGTGACTAAATTTATGTACGACTATTGATAAAATAAGTGAATATAAACAAGTAAACGGAACGACTAAAATTACTATTTCAAAGAATTGTAGATGTGATTTTATTTCTAGTATGTAATTATCTTCCGCTTCGAGGAACCCATGGAATAATAAAAAAGCTTAATAATGGAATTTTTTTTCTCAAGTTAAATCGAATTATAATGTAAATATGACTTTGTGCTAATGGATCATATAAAGAGAATAAAAAAATTCGAAAAATAGAATTGTGGAACATTTAACACAAATATCACAAGAAAAAAATTCTAGAAAATGAAGGAAAGTGAGTGTTTAATAAAATTAAAAACTATATAAAACTAGTTACGTACTATATTTCTCATCAAGAACAAACTTCAATCACTATTAGGAACGTAAAATTTGAAGAGAAAAAATTAAGTGTAAATGAGTCATTTATAGGGGATTTATTGAAGGATTGTGACTGAAACATCTTAAGTGACCGGAGAAGAAATAGAAAAAACTACTGAAAATATTATGTGAGCTTGATTTAGATATTATGAATTGTAGGGTTAGGCATACAACAACGGCAACAACATGAAAAAGAAATATAAAGGTGTGCAATCCATGATAAATGCTCTAAACCCTCATGCAATTTATGCCTTGACTATCGCACTCTTAATTTATTAATTTGTGATATTGCTTCCAGAAGTATTTATTATAAAAGAAATTGGGGGATATCGCTTATTTTTTTCATCTACAAAAAACGGGAAGTTGTACAAAAGCGTTTAAATATTACTTTCAAACCATTATGCAGCATTCGTTGTTTAGCCAAAATAGACTCAGTTAAAGCAGTATATACACAGTTTTAATAAACTTGTAATGCCCCCCCCCAGAAGAATTTCTTTATGCTAGTAACCATAATACAGTGGTATCCAAACCTAAACGTCTATTAGATTCAATACAAGAAACACCATTTATTTTATGTTTAATGGTATGGTTTGCAATATTGTCCAAAATTAGCATTATTAATAAATTATTTCAAGTAAAAATAATTATTCTTTTAACTACATCAATAAAATAACAAAAATTTAACGCACACACACACACGCACGCACGCACACAGTCTGATTCTCTACAAACAAGAGATAAACATTCACATCAATCACATTCGAAAAAAAAACAGAGACAGTAAAGAGAACATACAATGAAGGACACTAGATTATAAAATGAATGCTGCAGTATTATAAACATTGCTGACTTAGGACAGCTAATATATAAAATAATTCATATAAAAGTGGGGTTGAACATGTTTTTTGACCAGCCAACCTTCCCCCTTTATGTAAATAATACTGAGCAAAAACCTATTGAAAGTAATGGATAGGAATATCTAAATCCGTTACAAAATCGAGGTAACTTACCTAAAAATTGAATTGCACTTGAAAATGCAGAGCCCGCTCTATAATAAATAAGTTATTGCCAGATTCTGGACCCTAATGCAGATTCAAAGCATGTGAATGGCTGAAATGTAGCACTTAACAAAAGTATAAAAATAATAGAAACAAAAATTAATAAAAGAGTTACAAAATACCATAACTTTAGTGACACTACAGTATATATGAATTAAATAATAATAAGTAATTTTAACTAATAATAGAATATGGAGGTAACTATAACTATGAAATATGTAAATTTATAGTATTAAACTATAATTAATCTCAGAATTTTTAATCCTAACAATTTTGTGAATAGCTTTATTCATATAACTATTAATAAAATGAATTGGGTGTATAAAAGATTATCCATATATATATATATATATATATATATATATATACGGAGACATATTTTTTAAATTTTAACATATTTTTTAAATTTTACATATCATTTTCCCCAAAAACGAATTTCAAAAAGAAAAGAATTATTCATTAGAGTCCCTTAAAATCGACACTCGGTAATCCGGCAGTCTCGATAACTCGTCCACCATTGCAAGCGAACCCCCTCCCATGCAAACACGGGCTCAGTACATTTCCAAATGTTCATGTAATAAATGCTCTGTCTTTGTGAAAAACGCAATTTAATTTTGTTTAAAGGTATTTGAACAGTTTATTTTCTGTAGTATTCCCAAGCAAACAATCCATACAAGGGCTGTGCAATATTTTCTGAGGAAACACTCGTACTTATTCTTTTTAAATCACATTCTCGATAACCTGGCATTTTCACAAACTAGATCACCCTGCGGTCCACATTAGGACGAGTTCTAGGGATTCTACTGTATTCCTAAATATCAGAAGATAAAACTATAGAAAATCCAGTTTGTGGGAATTAAGATGTTTTTTTTAACACTGTAATTCATACAGTTGTTGTGTTTAGCCAAAACTGGATCTTGTGACTCAAAATTCCAACTCAATGATATTGTTATTGTACAAATGGAAGATAGATTATAAAAAAATCTACCAAATATTACGTCTGATTTCAAATGATTCTCTGTTATAAAATCCTTAGAAAAACACGAATTAGAAAAATGTTCCGAAAACTTTAAGTTTTATTACGAAGATGTAGGTGGGCAAAAACTAATCCACACAGTAAATTGATTTGCTACAGGTTTTGAATTTTGAATGAAAGAGATGAAAATAACACATAATATATTGCTATAAATTCTAAATAATAATTATAATAAGCTATTTCTAAATATGTTATCTGTGTTAAGACTTTTTTTACATTGCGCCAATTACTATAGCAAGTAATGACCCCATTTCCAGTAAATTAAAATTAATATATAATTATATTCGGTCAAGCATGTGTACAGAACGCTTAAATGCATTTGCTACATTAAGCATTGAAGAAAAATTGCAAAAGAAAATGTAATTTTTCTGGAGTAATTAATGTACCAGCAAAAACAAAAACTCATATATTAAATAGAAATCCATTAGTTATATATGTTCGTATTAGTAATTTTTTAATTTTGCTAAAAAATTATGGCACCAAATATTTTTTACACCCAGGCTCCTTTGTGGGGAAGGTTAGATATGTCTATGCAAAACCATAGAATGTTATTAATAAAACTCTATAAAAAATAATTAAGGGACAATGGCAAACTGTTTGGCATATATTTTTCTTCGGAGAACAACGGCTACAAAAAATGTTAAACAAAGGAAACGGTTTTTAAAATGATTGTAAATGAAAACTACGATTTAAGAACTATTCGGAAATTCAGATTTGGATACTGACGTTGAGGATTTATAAATATATATATATATATTTTTAAATAAAAGTTTCATTCAAAACACCCAGAAAATTAAGTGTTTAAAATAGCTTGTGCATAGTTAACGGAAAATATAACAAAAATTTGTTTTTCTTAAACTACGTTTTTTCCGGCATTAGCGAATCTGCATATAAAACAGTAAATAAAAGGCTTCCACATGGAAATATACGTAGCTTTACATACACAGAGGAGTTTCTGAACAGTTAATTAGTGCAAATAAAATGTACCTAAATAAGAGAGTTGGATCTACTGCAAAATGTTCTAATGTAATTTATGGAATAAATTTTCATTCAATGCAAGACTGTCTCATTTGTGCGAAATTTTCTCCTCCTGTTAAAGTTTGAACTATAACTTATAAATTCGAAACAATTTCATAGCCAAGAAAACAGATCTGCTGATGTGACTTCTTGAAATTTAGTTTTTTCTTTTTTTCCCCCTACTAATTTTCTCTTTTTTGACTACCAGAGGAATATTTCCTTGGTATGGACATGATTAGATCTAACAATGTTAAGGATTTTATAGAATAACTTATCAAAACACTATAAAAAATAATATGTGAAATAAAAGACCATAAATGTATTTCCTTGTATTTATAATGTGTTACTCACTTGCATTAGACTGCAAATATATATACTGTAAACTTTGTATATTTCCAAACCCGTTGATTGCTCCAGTTAAATTTTTTCTCTTCTTTCTATCCCGGTCTTGTTGGGGTGGTGTGGTCGTTAGGAGAGGGGGGCAGTTCAGGAGTCACTTGACTATGGTTCAAAATTACGTGGTCCGTCGCCAAAAGCCTTCGTGTAGCTGAACTGTATGACGTTAATATTCACTCACTCACTCTATCCCGGTCTTGGCCAGTGAGGAAGCGGTGCAGTATGTGTTGTTGGGAACTACTCGTTTAACTTATCTTCACTTTACTTTTTATTTGAACAACTTAAAATAAACAAACATACACAGACGGACACACAATAAATATTTCACTAGACGTAAAAAAAGAAAAGATGGTTGATGATTAGAAGTCCATTTGGATACTGACCCATCCACGACTTCTGTCACTGTTGGTATTCTGGATCAGTGACCTCCAACCCTTAACGATGCAAAACCAAGATATCCTCTACCACAAATCCTCCACCAACAGTGACAGAAGTCGTGGATGGGTAAAAGAGAGCTTTTACACAGAGGGGATTTCACTAAATCGCCACTCCTTTCTAAGGACCCTTTTCACATAATACAACTTGTGCTGCATGGTCGGGAGTTAGATTTGAATGGAAATCGCCAGGTTCCCTTCATATGTGGTCAATCGATATTCCTTGTTGTAACACTCCCTCAAGTTCTCAAATATCACGTTCTCCACTCCACTAGTTTACTTAACTGCAAGGATATTGTAAGAGATATGCGTTTCACACGCGGATCCTTGTGCATTGAAAATGTGGATAAAGCTTTTTATTTCTGTTTTCCCTTATCAGTCAACCTCGTGTTTGCATGTAAAATAAGTTATTGTCCCTCACTTCTCTCTCTCTCTCTTACTAGAGGAGTGGTGACAGAAAACGAGTTGACAGGCATAAAGCTGCCTCCAGAGAAATCAGCCTAAAGGTTCTTTCTAAACCAAAAATCTTTTCAGTCGGCTTAACCCTTCATATAATCCCAACGAGAGTAGTAATTTAGTTTCAGTTCGTCCGTTAATTTCTGTGCTCTCTCTGCGCTGGCTATTTTCTAATTCTACCATGAACTCAAAAAAGAACTTGACATTTGGTACTTAAAAGTTTAAATAAAAGGTAAATCTGTGTCAGGCCTAGTTATTTTAAAATTTTGGGAGTGGTTAAGAACTTGGAAATTATTAGATATTAGCAGTTAAAAATACCAGGAGAAAAATACAAGGAATATGTATTATTTTAATATTTTTAATACGGGCTATATGGTATTGAGATTTTTTTCCTAAAACGTCCAGTTTAGGTGGGCATCCTTAGGAGTTATCCGAATCAAATAACAAAAGTTTAACACTCTCATCATCAAGAATTTGGTTGAAGATTGTTGAAACGCAGAGATCTACAATAATAAAGTTTACGATAAAATGTACTTTTCGTCATATTGACAACGATAGTAATATTGTTAAGTCTTCATGTGCAACGTACATAACTTTTGTTCTTGATCATGTCGGGGCCCCTCTATTGTGGGCCCCGGTGCATAACATCCATCGCACCCCCCCAGATGGCCAGGCCCTGCCTTTTAAGTACCAACATATTCAAATTTCTTTGAGATTGCTAGTTTTTAGGCTAGTTAGTGCTATTTTTGTGATTTTTCCTTAATTTATGACCAGAGTATATAGGTGTGTCTTGGTATATTCTTTTACATGCTTAAGCTAGATTTATATTAATTTAATATATTACTAACAATTTCACACACACAAGGAATATGTATTATTTTAATATTTTTAATACGGGCTATATGGTATTGAGATTTTTTTCCTAAAACGTCCGGTTTAGGTGGGCATCCTTAGGAGTTATCCGAATCAAATAACAAAAGTTTAACACTCCCATCATCAAGAATTTGGTTGAAGATTGTTGAAACGCAGAGATCTACAATAATAAAGTTTACGATAAAATGTACTTTTCGTCATATTGACAACGATATTAATATTGTTAAGTCTTCATGTGCAACGTACATAACTTTTGTTCTTGATCATGTCGGGGCCCCTCTATTGTGGGCCCCGGTGCATAACATCCATCGCACCCCCCCAGATGGCCAGGCCCTGCCTTTTAAGTACCAACATATTCAAATTTCTTTGAGATTGCTAGTTTTTAGGCTAGTTAGTGCTATTTTTGTGATTTTCCTTAATTTATGACCAGAGTATATAGGTGTGTCTTGGTATATTCTTTTACATGCTTAAGCTAGATTTATATTAATTTAATATATTACTAACAATTTCACACACACAAGGAATATGTATTATTTTAATATTTTTAATACGGGCTATATGGTATTGAGATTTTTTTCCTAAAACGTCCGGTTTAGGTGGGCATCCTTAGGAGTTATCCGAATCAAATAACAAAAGTTTAACACTCCCATCATCAAGAATTTGGTTGAAGATTGTTGAAACGCAGAGATCTACAATAATAAAGTTTACGATAAAATGTACTTTTCGTCATATTGACAACGATATTAATATTGTTAAGTCTTCATGTGCAACGTACATAACTTTTGTTCTTGATCATGTCGGGGCCCCTCTATTGTGGGCCCCGGTGCATAACATCCATCGCACCCCCCCAGATGGCCAGGCCCTGCCTTTTAAGTACCAACATATTCAAATTTCTTTGAGATTGCTAGTTTTTAGGCTAGTTAGTGCTATTTTTGTGATTTTTCCTTAATTTATGACCAGAGTATATAGGTGTGTCTTGGTATATTCTTTTACATGCTTAAGCTAGATTTATATTAATTTAATATATTACTAACGATTTCACACACACACACACACACACACACACACACACACACACACACACACACACACATACACACACACACACACACACACACACACACACACACACACACACACACACACACACACACACACACACACACACACACACACACACACACACACACACACACACACACACACACACACACACACACACACACACACACACACACACACACACACACACACACACACACACACACACACACACACACACACACACACACACACACACACACACACACACACACACACACACACACACACACACACACACACACAAAGATCTCGAAAAGAATATTTCTCCTAAACTTACCTCTTGGTGGCAAACATATCGGTCGTACGAAGGCGTTGAACTGTATAGGCCTTTTAAGTTTTAGCAAAGCCATATCGTAATCTAATATATCTGCTATGTTTGGAAACAGAGGATGAATATGAATCTTTTCTACTTCAAATTCTTGTAAAGAGGATTGGTTTTTTATGTCCGTTAAACCTGTAAAAGAAGTTTATATATATATTTTTTACGTTCTTAAAATTTTTGGTACTCACGTATTATACCGTCGACCAATTCCTTAAATAAAAAGACGTCGTCGAATGCCACGATATGCAGCCGAAATAGTGGTGCACTGTTCAAACGATTGTACAAACACAATCTTGTTCACGAATAGAATGACAGCTTCAGGAGACGTCTTTTGATTTGGCGACGCTTTTTAACTCAGCAAAATTTGTCAATTGTATAATACGTAAGAGTGCCAAGCATTCTTCAATACATCTTGTTTTCTGGAAGGCGCACTTTTGCTGCTCCTATGCTAGAATATATTCAACTGACCGCGGCAACACGATGGTCTCTTTCCTCTCCTTACGGGCACTACTACGAGCGTCACATAGCGGATGCTTATGGATTACTAACAGAAAAGATGGAAGCATCAGTCTCCTCCCCCTATTTATAAAAAAAACCTTTTCGAAAAGGCAAAACTATACATATCTCCTCCAGATATTAAGGAGTAGCTCTTGAGCTTAGAATATTTTTTAAGGTGGGAGAAGAAACATCTCAATATGCAGTGAAATACGTTTAACGCGAAAACGCTTAAGATAAAATATCGACTTACACGACATAATAAAACAGTTCCGACAAACTACTATGTATTTTCATGGAATTTTTTCTCTTAACACGAAAAGATTCCCCTTCTGGAAATGAACAAAATACGAAAAGCACCAGTTGCGCAAGCGCGATTTAAGACGGGTGGGAAATATAAAAGCTAGTTGGTTTCATATGTTTCGTAGAAAGGAAGCTAACTTGGCTTTGAAATATCCTCGGAATAATCTGTGACACGAACCAATTTGGTTTATCTATAAGCTACTTCATCCTCCACCCCAATAAACACCACACAAAATATCTCATCTCTATCAGTCGGCTTTGGAATTCGTTTGCGTGTACATTGTAGCGTGAGTAAAAATCAGTGACTTTAGTTCGCTTTTTTTTTCTATTTAAAAATTTTTTTTTACAAGCACAATGGCAAAGAGTTTAGGAGGAAAGCTGCTATTTCGCTTAAAATGAAAACGGAGATTATTAAGGCTGTGGATCCAAAACAGAAGAAGAAAACGGAAATCTGTAAAGATTTAGGTATTGCTAAATTTTGTATTAAATTTCATTAAGTTCTTTTGAATGTTTTGTTTCATTGATTTTAATTAAATATATGCATATATACCTATCTATGAAAATAAAATGTACTCCAGAAAAACTAATTTTGTTGAATATATGTTTATATTTTTTCGCCATATCTTTTAACACGAAATTTTTTTAACAGGACAAAATATTTCTGTCCTCTCAATTTCGTGTTAAACAATTTTTTCACTGTATATTAATTATTAAATTTCTGCCTTCCATCAGGGATCTATTTACCAACAATGCTTCATTTATTTTTTCGCAAGATTCTGCTCCTTGCCACACAGTAAAGTAATTGAAAGACTGGTACCATTCTAAGATCACTGAGTTGTTATCCTGGCCAGGAAACAATCTAGACATTGATCCTATCGAAAACTTGTGACACCGTTCGTAACCTCTTGTCCGAATGAGGTACTCATGAAATAAAAAGGAACTAATTGAGGATATAATTGTTTCCTAGCATCATGTTATAACAAGGGAAGAGCTTAAAATTATTTTCAGCTCACCGAAACATTGATGTGAAGCTGTAATAAAGAATAAAGGCAACCTCACTAAGCTCTGATAACTCAATGCTATCATAAGTATCTAATGTCTATCTCTCGACAGTTATTGCAGCATAACGTTTTTTGCGTTGCAAATATTTGAATTTTTTAAAAATTGAATTGAGTATTAATTTCTCTTTAAGATGATATAAAACACTTTGCATTTTGTGCAGCTTAAGGGGTCTCAAGGGTGTTAAATTTCTCTAGAGGTCTGAAAATATAAACGATCTTCAAACAGGTATAATTCTTTTAAATTTAAATTAAATTATATATATATATATATATATATATATATTCGAATCTTTTACATATTATTTAAAATAGATAGGGGCTTCAGAAAAGTATAAAATGTTTAAAATATAATAATAATTTTAAAAGTCATAAGCATATAAAAATTCTATAATAAATATTAAGTATTTTTTGCTTTGCGCACGCTATTTTCTAAAATATTAGCCTCTGATGTATAAAACTTTATAGAATTATACAATGCATCATACTCTTTAAACCCTACCTAATTTTAGTATTATATATCTTTTGTATTTCAAAATATTTGTAAAATATTGCAATTTTTTAAATATTTTTAAAAAATGTATTTTTTTTATTTATTAAAATATGTAAGTTATTATTCTATTTATATAAAAGTAGCTACAAAGTATTAAGAATACATTTGTCTTTATAAATCAACTTATAGCTAGTGATAATAGCTACTCTTTTCGAAAATAGCATGCGCGACGTAAAACTTAATAAATATTTCTTATAGATAAGTTTCTTATTTTCATATGCTTATAATTTTTAAAATTATGATTATATTTTAAACATTTTATACTTTCTGAAGCCCCATTCCTTTATAAGTAATGTGTAAAAGATTCGAATTATTTAACTGAAATTTAAAGAAATTATACCTGTTTGAAAATTGTTTATATTTTCTGACCCCTAGAGAAATTTAACACCTCTGTGACCCCTTAAAAATTTCCATAAGCATACAAACTTTAAAAATATAATAATTTTAAAAAATGTCCACCATTTTGGTCACCCCACTGTTTATGTAGTTTGAATGCACAATTATCTTTCAAAAGCCACTGAGAGAAATTTTGTTTTGAAATTATTTCGTTTTCTTATAAATTTCATTCATAAGTATGATGAGTAGAAACAGAACTTAAAAAAATTCTAAGTATTTGTACTATTTTAATTCATACAACATAGCCAAGCGAGTTAATTTTCTATATGAAAACGGTATCCATCCCCCCTCCCCCGAGTTTAGGGTTTTATTCTTCAGCAGTAGGTGAAAAGGCTTAAGTAATCATACTCACTTATTGGTTGATAGAAACAAACAAGCATTAATTTGACTGCAAAATTGTCATAAATTCGTTATATTGAAGTTCTTATATGCATACATTTGCAATTAGGTTTTAAATGCTCTTACCTAATTTTATAATTACGTCTTTTGGCTTCCTTTCTATTCGCTCTTTCGTAAAAAAACAATGCGCTGCTGTTAATATGAACTCCTTATCCACAATCGATCCGCCACATTGCAGCTGTAAATTGCATAACATTTTTTTTATATAAAGAATTTTCAAAACAACATTTAAATTTAATTAATACAAAAGGAACAAAAGAGTAAACATTGCAATTAAAATCCACATTTTAAGACAATATATTTCAAAAAAGATGGAAATTCGGGCCATTCATCGTACGCTCTTAATAACTTATAAAATTTTATGTATTATTAAAGTTACAGTGATTGATTTATATTTTATACCTATTGTTAATAATTCTATGTATGCTTAGTGTTCCAATGTTAGAATTTTTCAGTATCTAAATACTTAATATTTTTATTGATTTAGCAAGAGCGATTCATATAGATTTTGTAATTATATTTTCGTTAGTTTCTTGTTAAAAGAAAATGAGATTTCAGATTAAGACAAACAATTCTTTTAGACAAAAATATTTTTTCATAATACATTACCGTATTCGATAATCTTGGATCCCTAAAATATATAGCTGCCATCCAAGGCCAAGGCTCAGAAGCCCTAAATCCTCCAATAACTCTTCCTCGATGTATCTGTGTTCCGACATTTTCCAAGCCCAAACCACATTTAGAATAATCTGAAACAAAAGTCGCAAAGAAAAAAAATTGAAAATGTAAGCTAAATATAAACATTTCAAACATTCAACAAATTTTCACCTCTATTCAAACTTTTGAAAATCAAGCTGCCTGCTATTACCTCTGATTTTATCAGTCGATTTCAGCAACATCACATATAGGTACCGAACAAAATAATATTAACAGTGAAGCATGAAAATGTGAAAGAATGAAAATGTTTTATTACTAAGGGGTTGGACCACCTTTGGTTTGAATAACAGCTTGTATTCCACGTGGGACTGACAAATAAAGGTTTCGAACAAAGTTAATCGAAATTCGAGCCCATTCCTCGTGTAGGGCTATCTCAAGTTTAGATAATGTGAGTAGAAGAGGAAACCAAGCACAGATTTTGCGTTCTGAAAAGATCCACAAACACTCAACAATGCTCAGATCAGGTGACTAAGGACACACCACTTTAGATGATCCACTTCATCATTATGCTCATGTAGCCATGTTTGAACACAGTGAGAGGTGTGAACAGGGGCGTTGTCATGTTGGAACACAGGACGTTCTCCGGAAAAGAGAGTCTGAAGCATAGGGTGAAGATGAACTGCGAGAATGCTTCGATAATGGTCGTCTATGTGATCCCCTTATCCCTTTAAGACAACGAGAGGCTCCAATCTATGGAAAGATATTACCTCCCACAACATCGCAGAACTCCCTACATATTTCACAGTCGGAATCAGGAAGTCAATATGAAATGCTTCAGACGGTGTTTGTCAGACGCGTACACGTCGGATACTCCGGAAAAATGTAAAGGAGGATTCATCAGACGAAATGACTTGTTTCCATTGCAGTTGTGTCCAGTTTAGGGGGTCTCGGCTTTACTGTAATCTCTTCATAGCATTCCACCCCGAAATTAACTTTTTTGCAGTAGCTACTCTGCCATGAATGCTCGTAGCATGCAACTCTCATTGAATAGTTTTCATGCATACGGGGTTCTAAAGGAGGAAATTCCTCTAGGACGTTATCTGCGGGAGTATAGTCTTGCGTTTTCGGGAGAAAATTCTCTTCAACACCCGTATATCACGGCCATTCAACTTCGACATTCGCTCGTTATTGTGCTTCGCAAAAGGCACCTTACCCAGGTTTGTGTAGGCTGTTATAACCGTTGATACAATGGCTCTTAAACACCCACAAGATTGGCTGTTATGGACACGGATGCTCAAGCTAAGCGAGATCCAATTATCATGCCTCTTTTCACGTTGGAGAGGTCTTACATAATGACGCTTTGCTAGGGAAAGAATTTTCTCATGCTACTCTCAAAGAACCAAATGCTTGACTGATACCTTACCTCTCGCCGCCACTAGACGGCACACTGTTGTGACACGTAACGGCAGTTTATTGGATGGACGAAAAACGACTCATTTTTAAATGAATATTATTTTGTCTTATACCTGGATATATATATATATATATATATATATATATATATATATATATATATATATATATATATATATATATATATACACACAGTCGAACCTCCATATTATGAACTTCTATATTGCGAATTTTTCTATACAGCTAACTTTTTCCTGGAACCAAGAACATTTCACGATTTTCTTCGTAAAATAAGCGAAGTGTATTTTCGATATGACGATTTTTTTTTCTTGTGATTCCATTTTTTTCACCCTATTTTTAAAGTATATATATATTTCTGTATATTTCAATTTAATCTCCCTTTTAACACATTTTATGGTGGTCGTAAATCTTAAACTGGTTTTATTAGGTGCCTACCTCGCCGAGAGCAATAGAATTTTCGGCGTTTCATCCAAGAAGTGCAACCTGTAACCCCATTGTCCAGTTCACTAGAAACACTTTCGATATTCCCTTTCTCCCTCAGTAGAGTTGTCTCGTGTTCCCGTGTCCTTGAACTAGTCTCCTATCATTTGTAGTGTTGATCAGTCTTACTGGTAACTTCGTTTCTTGTAGCTCAAAAATGTCAAAACGTAAGTGCTTGAGCATCAAAGAAAAAAAAATCTTCAGGAAGCGGATAAAGGTGTCAAGAAACTTTCCTTGCAGTTTTTCTTTTCTTTCTTTCTTTTTTTTTTGATTGGCAAGATATATAAAATAAATATGTATAAATTTACAAAAAGATTTGAATAATATTGCTTTTTTTAATATAAAGTGTTCATGAAATTAAAATTTGTTGTAAGTGGTTTTTAAACAAAATTGAAAGATGAACCTCTATATAATGAACTTTTTTCGGGATTTAGCTACTTCGTTATATAGAGGTCTGACTGTATATATATATATATGTATATATATACACGTATATACATATATATATACGTATATATATACGTATATATATATATATATATATATATATATATATATATATATATATATATATATATACACGTATATATACACTGCTGGACAATTGCTAAGGACGGATAACACTATCATCCATAGCAACCCCAAAATGAAAGGAAGCAAAATGTGGAAAATTAGAATAAGTGCGGGATATTAGTAAGAAGAGGTATGAGTATATGCAATTTTTTTTTCACGTCTGTTCATCACGTGATAGCGTTCATAAGAGCTTTAAAGGTTTTGACGCGTGTGGACAGTTGTTTCAAGTCAAAGTTTTACAGGAAAGATTTAATAGACGAACTTAAAATTTTTGGCATGTCTTCCCGACATCACAAAGATGATTTTATGCGTGGCCGAATTATTGGAAAGATCGAAGAAGGGCGAAAAATAACAGATGTTGCCAGGGAGTTCGACATCGCTCACAGCGTTGTTTCACGGCTGTGGAAGTCATTTAAAACTACCGGAATGTGTAGTAGACGGCACGGGGGAGGTCGTGTTAGAAGTACGACGCCTGCAGAAGACAGATATATCGTCCTATCAGCAAAAAGGAACAGGCGCACCACAGCTCAGCAGGTGGCAAATCAGTTTTTTGCTGCCTCAGGAAAGCAGATCTCCCGAAAAACTGTTGTCAGACGTTTGAGGGGAGGAGGACTATACTCACGCAGACCTGTTGTGTGTGTCCCATTGACCAGACAGCACCGTACTGCCCGATTGCAATGGTGTCGTGAGCATCACAATTGGACTGGGCATGCGTACTATTCTCAGATGAGAGTAGGTTCAGTCTGTCATCGGATTGTAGACGCCAACTGATCTGGCGCGAGAGTGGTACTGCTTATCGTCCAGAAAATATCCAGGAAAAGGACCGATATCCGACATGCAGTATCATGGTGTGGGCCGGCATCATGATCAATGGCCGCACGCGCCTACATGTGGTTGCGAATGGGACTATGACGGGCCAACGATACATTGATGAAGTTCTACTTCTTCATGTTCGTCTTTTCCGTGGTGCTGTCGGTGATAAATTTGTTTTTATGGACGACAACGCAACATGTCATCGAACACTCGCTGTTCAGGATTGTCTAGACAGCGAGGGTATTCAACGTCTCGTATGGCCAACGCGTTCTCCAGATCTAAACCCCATTGAAAATGTGTGGGATGCTTTGGGGAGGCAAGTTGCTGGTCGAAACTATCCTCCGACAAACAAGAACACCCTCATCCGTGCACTCACAGAGGAATGGGATAAATTGCCTCAACAGCTGCTGGTTAATGTTGTGCAAAGTATGGTACGACGTGTGGAATGTTGCATCACACTCCACGGTAGACATATTCCGTACTGATACTTTTCTTTAAGGTGCCTGCTGACTTTTAGACGCATTGTTCCATTTCTCCGTACGCAGATCAAATGAACATTTTTTTTTCTTTCAGATGTTTCACAGCTTTTGTACTTTCAGAACAATAAATATTCTTTATTCTAATGTCTGAACAGTGTGGCAACTATATTTTTATCCTACTAGGCCTCATGTCTCGCTTAATGTTATGCTACATAGCAATTTGTGATCCGTCCTTAGCAATTGTCAGCAGTGTATATATATATATATATATATATATATATATATACATATATATATACACATACTATATCACGTCTAATAAAATTGTACTAACTCAAATGAAACAAAGTTAAAATCGATCAAGTTATTTGCGATTAAAAATCAGTTAGAGAGAAGATAAAAAAATGAGCATCAAATTTAACATAATTTACAAAAATTTGAAAAATACTTTACATTGATAAAGATATTCATCCTTTATGAACTTTATAGACAACATGGGAATATAGGAAACAAGGATTTACATGGGAGATATAACGACTGTGCAGGGCAACTTATCAAAGTAAAGCTTCTGTTATGCCGTTTGAAACCTTTGGAGACAATGCCAGCTGTGTAACAGGGATCATTGTCCTGCTGAAAGTATTCATCTCCGGCAAAGTAGTTTATTGATATAAAAGGATGTACTTGATCTTCGATAACATTTAAATATCCGTAAACATTTAGACGTTCTTCCACATGAATTAATCCCCAAACTACAACATTGCTTCTAACAGCTTGAACAGTTGTAAAAATGTGGTGGGTATCGTAATTTCATTCTGTTTTCTCCATATCCGCACCCTTCCATTTATATGGTGTAACTAAAAATGGGATTTTTCGGACCACATGCTCCTTTTCCAATCATTTACAGCAGTGTCTCTCAAACTGTGGGGCGCGCCCCCGGGGGGCGCGGTAACCCTGCAAGGGGGGCGCGAGCATATTGAAAACAAAAGATTTAAAAAAATAATTTTTTGGAATGAAGTAAAACAAAATGCTTTCTGACATAATAAAAAATACACATTTACACTGATATAATTTATTTTTATCATCTGGCGATCATCAAAAATAAAAGATCCCACTTCAAACACTCATTAGCCAGCCATCTTTGATCCTATAACCAAATTAAAAAAATATTTTGTTTGCTTTGCGGTCAATATGAGTACGATGAGAGATTTTTTTTACGTTTCTTTTAACGATATCAAACGATGAGAGATTTTTTATTACGTTTCTTTTAAACTAAAATATTACTTTAGCTGACCTTCGAATTTACTCTGGTATGGTTATCTCCGTCTTTTTTTTAGGGAAGTTGTAAATATATATAATATATTTCTGTTTCATCTTTTTCCATGTGAAAGAGTTTTATAATATATGGATAAGCATGAGTATTCTGAATCATATAATGCATAATGAAAAACGTTTTACACAATTATTTTTTAGAACATGCTACACTTTACCCATGAACAATTTTGTAGTTTTGATTGCTGTGTTGTACGACTTATTATGGTTTATAAATGTAAATATGCAGAATATTAAAAAAAAAATGGGCATCTGTGATCCCTATTGAATGAAGTTGAAACTGATCAAGCAATTGAAGAACCTACTGAAATAATGCATATTAATCAAGATATATATATATATATATATATATATATATATATATATATATAGCGAAAGTAAATATCAGAAAAGCGTTAGATATGAAACGTTTGAGTTGATTTGAAAGTTTCAAATGCTGCCTAAAGATCTCTATGAAGAAAACTATGAAGCCATAATGTAGCACTTCGCCTTGTCAAAAAGACACAAGGAAGAAAAAGTCCAAAATGCTATTTGTAGATCATCAAACAACAACAAAACTACAAAAACATGAACAAAGTATGGCAGTTTAGCTGGAAAATAACGTTCCTGTGTTGTTAGCGAAAAGTGTCTGTGATTTATGTCCTTTATTAAGGACACGCATATTTGGAACATTTTCTTTAGTTTTATTGAATTTTTTCTCAAATTTTCTAAGAAAAATTGAAAAGTCCTTGAAAGTAGGTAAGTATATTTTCTCTTAGTTAAATTATTCACTGGAATTTTTTGTGATTTTTATCGTGTATAGTAAAAATAACTGTAAAATAAATTGTAGTTTTAAAACAAACTAAAAAACACGCTTTTTTATAGTGAACCAATGTAAAAAGGTAAAAAAAAATATTACTTAAAAGTAACATATACAAAACTTAATACTTATCTTGTTAGTTTGTACAGTTTAAAATTATGATCGTATTGTAGCTTTAGCGCCAAAGTGCATTATTATTGCATTCAATACATTATTATTTTTTTGGGGGGGGGACGCGATAAAAATTATGATTGAAAATTGGGTCGCCAGTAGTGAAAGTTTGAGAACCACTGATTTACAGTATATCCTTTTGCCCCTTTGCAAACTAGAGACGAATAGTTGAGGCTTTTGAACAGATCTTCGGCTGTCAAGTAGCTTGTACTATTTAACGTTAAGCGTACAGTTTGTTCAGAGACATTTGCAGTTGCTCCTTGATTAAGATTATCTGCAATTTGAAGTATGGTTGTTCTTCTATTGGACTGGACCATTTTCACAATTCTCCTTTCCCAGCAAACTTTCAGTAGCCTGTGATGATCATAAACCTGTCATTGAGACACAGTTATCTGTTTGGGAATGTGAACTCTCTATAAACAATAATAACTGCTGCTCTCGAACATTTCACAAGTGCTGTCTATTTGCTGATACTAGCTCTGACGTTTTCTCCCTATTTCTTTGTAATCAAAGCAGTGCAATTGATATTTCACTATTCCTGCATTCCCTATTAATATATAGCTATCTCGCGCTCTAGTTGTAATATAGATATGAAATAGTTTTGTTGAAATTAAGGCATTTTAAAATTAAATCAGATAAATTCATGCTGTCGTTGAAGGGATTGATGAGGCTTAGTTCTTTTAAATCTTCATTTTAGTGGGTTACGCAGAAAAAACAACTTACAAGCATAAAAGAAATAGCAACACACAAAACAAGACATTAACACATGTGATTTACATGACAACCACAAAGAAAGGCCCTTTTTCTTACCAGAAATCTCGTCTATTTTTATTCATGGAGAGCCGAAAGTCATAAAACCGCATGAGTTCCGCTATAGGCTCTTCTGGTTGGTCCAGAAACTTGTTTGTTGCTACGAGTGCATAATTTAAAAACACTGGAATTTTAGTTTTGGAGAAATAAGGCTATGGTTATACCCCGTTAAGTGGGTAAACCAGAAATTAATTACCATGTGAAGTGCTGGATGACTCAGGACCATTACGGATTAAAAACTCTCAAGAGAAAATTAACGTTAATTGCTACATACATATATATATATGATGTACACATATTCTGGACAAACACTCTCTCTACAGAGTAAAATCTGGCGTATAGCGTACACTTATAACTCAGAAAACAAGACCGAAATTTACGGGTGTACGTTTTGTGCCGGGTATAAAAGTGAGATCATTAAAAATTAAAAAAGATGAGCATAGAAAGAAATTAGGCTACCATATAAATCGAAATACTGTTTATTTAAAAAAAAAATGACATTCCTTCTGAGCTTAAAGATTTGTATACTATTTTTTCTAAAGTTTGGAATAATACTTCGAATAAATGATTTCAAAACATAGCAGCGATGTTTATGTACATTTCAGGTTTCTTCGTGAAAAAAGGTGTGCGCGTTATACGGCGAATATACCTAAAAATGAAAAAAATACAACTTGAGAGTACAGGTGCGAGTTATACGCTGGATTTTATGTCAAATTATTTATAAATTATGACAAATTATTTGAAATTGCATAAGAAATTATTTATTTAATAACGTGTGTTTCTACACTTTTTGAGTCTCTATTTGTAATACTTCTTAATAAAATTTGTACCAAAAGTATTTCAAATATTTTTATAACAATGAATATGATTCGAATCCTTACCGATTGATCCATTGGTAATTTCCTCTATTAAATATGATAGAGTGGAGTAGTCTTGTAAAATGAAGACATGTTCCTTTTCGGGAAGCGATGCAATTTTATAGAGAGAGGCTTTTTCAGCGGAGTTCGTTACACCAATGCAATAGATCTCGACACCACCTTGTTTTAACATTTCTGCCTGTTCTTGAGGATCACCTCCCATATTCGATTTACCTAAAGGTAAAGAAAAAGAATTAGAAAAGAAAAGTATTTTTTTATCAGCTTAAAATGCGAAAACTATGGAAAATCCCTATCTTTAATTTTCAACCATGTTGTCCCTGAGTATCTGGTTGAGCGTGACTTCCACCTCATCTAAGTCGAGGAAGAGGTACAGCGACACCGTGTATAAGCTATACTTCGAAAACCAATTAATTATTACCTTAATTTCAAAGTATTTATTACACTAAATAGTGATTTAAACTAAAAAAATTAAGATTTCCCTAAAATGCTTTTTTTCGTTATATAAATTTACAACTTACCATCTGTGAGTATGAAAATGACGCTTTTTATTCCTTTCTTTGAAAGATATTTTTCTGTCAGAGGAATTAACTCTTCTCTTATCTGAGATAACGCTGATCTTGCTGCAGTTCCTCCACCTGTAAAGCAAGTTAGTTTGAATATCCACCTTATTAAAAAGATCTGTAAACCATTTTTAAAAAGGCACAAGAACACTCTATTCTAAGGAATCAAAATATTTTTTTTTACAATTATTCGCCTTATCAGTAATCATTATTCAACTGTACATTCGAGAGAAAAAGAGAATAATAATATAAAAAACTATTAAAAACTCACTGGACATGTGTTTGAGAGAAAAATTCTCAGAGCTATCTTTGTCCCAGTGCAGGAAGGAGGAGGTGGAGAACCAGAAATAACTTTGAACTATGCAGGCTTTATCGACAACCACAAATAACACGTCATTCGAGCTTCTCCAAATACGGTCAAGCCATATTTGGTGAAGCTCGGAAGATAATCTTACTAAGATCTTGACATTTAAAAACCCTGAAGGAACCCGAGCTAAAGGAAGACCACCAACTACATGGTTGGATGACATTGTGAAAGATTTAAATACCCTAAATATCTTGGAGAGAGTCGTTACAAATAGAAAGCGCTGAAGGACAATGTGGTTGAGGCAGCCAAGACCTGTAAGAGGCTGTTGTGCTTTTTAAGAAAAAGAAGAATATATAAAAAAACTAATTGAAAAATAACTTTGAAAGAACACACCTATATGTATTTTGAAATCATGGAAGAACTGAAACAAAATTATATGAACAAAATTATGTACAGGATCTCCGTTTACGGAGATCCTGTACATTTTCATCACAACTATTGAGCTCAAAATTATTAAATTTACTACTGTTATATAAATAAAAATTACAAATTATACTGTGATAAAGTTATTTATTAGTGGGAGTTTTTATTCAGGAATTAAAAAGAGTGCGCGAATATATATAAGTTTCCACCATTTGACAAAAAATGGGTTCACCAGGAAGTTATGGTTAGAATTTTCAGATGTAAAACGTCATATCGTAACATTGGATATCTGGCAACATCCTAATTATGAAACATCAGCGATTTTGTGTCAGTATCAAATAATATTTTTCGTGCGAAAATGTCGAGTTTTGAGCCCAATAAAATTCATTTGTGGGAACTTTTGATTTCTTTCTTCATATTGAAAAATTCTTCAAAGAAAAATTACTGTAAGAGATTTCAAAAGTTAAAAAGCTTGGCTTCCCATTAGGAGTCCATCTACGAGCAATTCACATCGTTTAAAATCGTTTGGAATGAGTCAGAAACAAGAAATTTGAATTCCATAAGAGCTGAAGCCGAGAAATGCTGAATGCAATTTTTCATACACGAAATGCAGCTTATAAGGCATAAACGAAAGAGTTTTTTTTAAATCGCTTAGGCCCTGATGATGAAAATTGTATCCATTGCGGTAATCTAAAGACAAAGAAATCATAAAAACCACTTGGCCATGCTCATATGTCATATGTTATGAGCTTCTCAAAACAAACTAAACCCTTATTGGATTTCTCTGCCAAACTCAGTTGGTCAGATTCAGCCGATTACTCAAGGAAAAGCGCGTCCAATACTACTCCGGATACGACAAAACTATGTTCTTGCATGATAATGTTGCACCTGTCAAAACCTACTTGGAAACACTCAATCGGGAATTTCTACTCAACCCACCGATCAAACTTTGTCCCTTCCGATTATCACCTGAGTTCCGATGCCACATGAGTTGTCAGCAGTACTTCACATCACTTAAAGATACCCAAAATTTTGTCTTTTTGTAGATATCCTCAAAAAATGAAGCGTTTTTGCGATGCGGTATAAGTAGGACGCCATTATGATGGCGAGAAAATAGCAGTTATTAGTTGACAATACTTTGAATATAAAACATAATGTATAAATTTTAATGAGAAAAAGCGCGAAATGATTTGTTTTCCTTACACACGCAGTACATAATTAACATTCTGTTATTTATTGTTTTTATAGTTATTTGTAAGTTCCTTGATTGTGTGAAGGAGATACAAAACAAGAATTCTGTGGCATGACAGAAAACTTAATATTCTGCAGAAAAGGTAAGAAATCGTTAAAGAACGTGAACTTAAATATATATTATCGAGTTAAAATGAATTTGTTGTTATACTACACTCGACGCATTTTGAAATTTTTTATCTAACAATAACAAAAAGAAGTGGATAGGTTGAAAATGTGTAGAAAAAGAAGCGATTATATAAAATTTTTCAAAACTATTGGATGGTTTATTCATGAATTTGATCGTTATAATGTGGGGAAAGATCATGGCTTATATTTGGCTAGGATACATAGGAGTCATAGACTGATACAATTTTCAGAGGTTTTCTACTAGATTTCTTGACTAAATGTCAAATGTCTCCAATTGTTAGACTAAATCCGTATCATTTTAATATGATTATATCCATCTTCATTTTAACTTCCAAATGTATTTTATCTGGATAAACACTTTATAAGAGGGTCAACTAAGGCACGAGTGCTAATCCCTACAGGCACAATTCTACAATCACTAGTGGCACAATTTCTACAATCTTAGCTCGTGAGACTCTAAGAATGTCATATTATATTACCGTGATCATTTAACTTTGTCTACACTTGCATGCAATCCCAACACTAATTTTTCACGAAAAAATTTCAGTTACTATAGAAGAAAAAAATGTGGAGAAAAAAATAGATTTAGTTGCATCAAAAGGAAACGAAGAGAAGGAATAAATTGTAAACGTAAGTGTCATATATTAAGCAAAACAGCGTGATTATTCATTGCGAAAAGAATCAATGCTTTCACATTCATAAGTTGCTTACCTGTATACTGTAGATTATCCAGGGCTCTAAGAACATCATCGGTCTTTTTATATTCCAAGGGCATAAATTCAGTTTTTGCTGAAGAACTAAAAGTCAGAGCTCCTGCCCGGGCTCCATGTTCCGAGATGCCTATCTAGAAAAAGGTGAGTAAAATACAGATTTCCTGAGGGTAAAAATATAATAGTACTATGTTAATTTTATGAATGTGCAAAATTGAATATGACTGAAAAAAAAACATCTGTTCCAATATATAAAACCATTTATATGTATTGACGTTATCCCTCATGCGTTATTCTATACAATGGGTAAACGAAAAAATTTAATGATATAGGCTATGATATTGATGAGAGTCAGATATTATGGAATAGTCAGGTAATATGTAATACCAAGGTTGCTGATTGTTGCTGCTAATGCATCAAAGAACCTTGAACAACTGAAGAAAGACTCTCATGATGCATTGCAATGAGAGTTGACCACTTGTTGCCATATCACTCGTTACAGATCAAAGTGTGTTTTGCAATTTTTAAAAGTTTTTGTAGGTAAGTTTTCAAACCTTTAAACCTACTAGTACAGAAGGGACTTGAACATCAAAGTTAAGCATAACGTACACTAAAACAATTGTAGTGTGTAATACTCTGGTCATCTTTTAGCTGACAATGTTTTGTCCTTCAGTTTAAAGGTTCATTTTCCAAGCTGACGCGTCGGGTATTATGGAACATTAGGTATTCCATAATACCCGACGTGCCGCAATGAATAGTTCCATTCTGATGTGTCTTTTGTAATCGACTTCATGCCATCAACTAAAGAACCAGAAAATAAAGACGCTGAATGTATCTTCTGTAACGGAAAATTCTCCAAAGACCAAAGAGGGGAAATTTGGATTCAATGCTTCAACTGTTTTCTATGGGTTTACCTTGATCGTACTGGAATATAGAAAGATTATATTTGTGACTTTTGTAGACTCAAAACAGAAATGACTTTCACATATCTTTAAAAGTATAGCTTTTATAACTAAAAATAACTACATTTTATGAAGTTTAAATTAGTTTTCCAATGGTGCAAACTAACTATTCCCTAATGCCCTTCATTTTTCTTTAAAATAAATTCAATTATAGCAACAAAATAAATATTATTTCTTTTGACAAGTGATAATTCATCACAATCGTTTATAGTATATATCCATGATAATTTTGGAGATTTTTTTTTATCAAAAACCAGGTTAAGCTATTTTTAGAAATGCAAATGGTATTCCATACTACCCGACTATCTTCTATACTTTTTAAAATAACTATATTTAATGTAATTAATTTTCAGGCATTTCTTTTAACCTATTCATTTTATTTAAATGGTCTTATCTCAAGGGGAAACTTCCCTGGAAGTCATTTTTCATTGCATTATATCAGTGCTTCTCAAATTTTCAATATTTGCACCCCAATATTCAATCATAATTTTCATCGCGCCCCCTCCATACATAACAATGATTGAATTCAATAAAACTATACATTGACGCTAAAACTACAATTCGACTTTAACCTCTTTAAGTGCCACCAGCGTATATACGTCTCACTCAGCCAGTGCGTTAATTGACCAGGACATATATATACGTCTTTCCGAAGTATGATATTTTCTGTGAACTGTTAGCTATGAAATCGTTTCGAAGGCTTTGTAATGCAATACAATTTTCTTGACAGTGTTTGTTAAGGATTTACTTATTTCAGAGGATTTGCATATTTATTCCTTCCCCTCTAATGCACCACATACATGTTAACGAAGGTCTCCGTGTTAAACGGTGGTATTTTGGAGTGAATACCGTAATTCTTAATCGGTATTTAAGGGATTATTTATAAATCGCACAAATTATCAAGTGTTAATTTTTGCATATAATTTTATGTATGATAATACCACGCGGTCACTGGTAACTATTAAACTTGTTCTTAACTTTTAGTATTGTTAGATTAATTGCAAAATACATTGTGCATAGTACTGATATATTTATAAGTGTATTATGTCAGTGTATATGCGTGCTTTATTTTTTATTAGTCAGTATGTATTTTGTTTGTATACCTTTTGTAAAATAATAATTTTTTTAAATAATCCTTTGTTTTCGACTTTTCAATATGCTCGTGCCCCCCTTGTTGGGTTAACATAGCCCCCTAGGGGGGGCGCCCCACAGTTTGAGAAACACTGCATTATATATAGTGGGCATCAAAAGCGTACATTTACGATTTTGTATAAAATTTAATGTTTTCGCGACTAATAAAAATTAACATATCGGAACTGCAATTTTTTTAACAATATCTGCAACTTATCCTTAAATAACATAATCTATTTTTAAAGCATAGTGAACTAATTTTTGAAAAAATTAAAAATAAAAAAACTACCAGAAAATTACTCGACAAAAGTCTTCGCACACTTAAAAAAAATCTCAATGTTGCTTAAAAAATTGTGTTTATTTCTTTATTCAGTACTTAGTAGGATATCTTTTAGCATCCACATCAACTTTTAAACGTCTTGGTATAGATTTCATCAGTTTTTGCAACAGTTACAGAGACACCAGTGGCGTACATTAAAAGTAGTACACTTAGCGTCACATTATCTTGTTAAAAAAAATGAAGTCACCTTCAATATCCAAATTTTGGGCGGATAATATGAACTTGTTATTTAAAATATTTAAATAGAGCTCATGATTCGCAATACCATAAAAAAATACCAAATAACCTAATCCTGAAACCGATTTACACTTCCACACAAGAACACTTCCACCTCCATGCCTAAGCATACAGGAGGAGATGTTCTTATTCCAACTAAATTTTTGGGATAATTTCCTCCTTTTTCTCCTCCAAACTATTATACGCCCACCGGAACTAAAAGTTTTGATTTTCTGTCATCCCAACCAATTTGCTGTCAATGTTGAATTTTATGAAACTTAATCCCAGGAATTTAGTTGAAACAGTAAAGCATGGAGGTGGAGATGTTATTGCATAGGGGTCTAAATCGTCTTTAGAATTAAGTTATTTGGTATTTTTTGATGGTATTGTGAATTATGAGCTCTAATTAAATATTAAAAAAAAACAATTTGAAATTATCTACTGAAAACTTGGATATTGGAGGAGAGTTCACTTTTTAACAATATAATGATACCAAGCGTACTGCTCTCAATGTACGCTGTTGGTGTATATAACAGTCTCAAAATTCTGAAAACTCCTCCAAAATCGCCTGATTTAAGCTTAGTAGAATATATCTGGTGAGAATTTGAATTTTAAAAAGGAAAACATGACACATAGGAAAACAAAAGGGGAAGTAGAAACAATAATCACGAAAAAATGGCGGAACATTGATAATAACCTAATCGACAAATTTGGTGGAAAAGGAATCCTTGTCTGGAGCAGCATAATGTTCGCAGTTGTACACCACAGCACAGAGACACCAGTGACATACATTAAAAGTAGTACACTTGGCGTCATTATCTTGTTAAAAAAAATGAAGTCACCTTCAATATCCAAATTTGGGGCGGATAATATGAAATTGTTATTTAAAACTTCGATTCGGGTACTGTCAACGCACAACGCCATGAAAAGAAGAGATCTTTGAAGCCTATGTGAGGTTTTTCAAAAGTGCTATAACTCGGGACTACACTTTTATGGAAGATAATGCATACACTACATTTTTATAGACAAAGAGTTCACATAGTTGATAAATTGCTTGAAGAGGAGGATATTCGCCGTATGGATTAGCCCTCGAGATCTCTGGATCTTAATTCTATTGAACATTCTTGGTATGAGTTAGGAAGAGCCATTTTGCAGTGTAACCCTCTCCCAGGACCCATAATGTTAAAAATCGCGATTTTGAAAGAGCTGACTTTGTTGCCACCAACGTTTATTGACACCCGCATAAACAACGTGGTAACTCGTTGTGAGGCTTGCATAGGAGTGTGCAATGGTCACAATCCATATTAGACAGATTTTTCTCGAGGTTAATGCAATCTCTGATCACGATTTCACACTTTTTGATATGACCTATACCTTAATTCAAAATTAAAATCTTTTCCTCATTGTTATGTTGCTATATTTTTTTATCATATTGTAATATGTCTCTGAGCCAAATTTTGTGGAGACACAGTAAATAGCTCATCAATTTTCCCATATTTCGTTTGTGGTTTTAATATTGGAAGTAAGTGTATTCCTCAGAAATACGCATTCTTTTAATATGTAATGCTTCCGAAGTCGCAGATATTTTTTAATCAGTCAGGACCAATCTGTGTCGAATCGACCCATATTATTAACATGTATTGATTCGATGCAAACCCAATTTAATATTTTAAATAGATCTAATTTTAATGAATGGTTAATATTTGGCGTCAGTATACCTAAATGCAAAAGCAATGATGTTATTCAGTGGTGTCTGCTGTTGCTTTTCTCTAACTAATCTGCAATACGTTTTAAATATTATGTTAAATGTAATATATGATAATGATAATCAGAATGTTACCTTGATTGCGTGATATGTAAAACGCTGCTTACTTTAAAAAATTAAGCATTGTTTTACTACTTTTATAATACAATAACATGAGAGAGATTACTTTTTTTAAAATTCTCATCACAGTCTACAAGTTTATGTCATCTTGTTGTACATGCATCTATACTCATGTCCAAAATTAAGGTGACAAACATGTTTGTTTCGTCATAATTTTAGAATGCCTCCAGTAAAACTGATAAAATTTGTATTTTATGTTTTGAAAAACAGATAGTACAATACCAACCTTAAGTTTAGGATAGGATGTTGTTTGGCGTTAGAGAGAGAGTTTTTGCGAAACTACTGCATTGAGAACATTCAAGAGCATATGGGAAATTTCCCTCCAGTTTTGTGAATATTGCATTAAAACAAACAAGTTAGTTAGTTTGCGTTAAAAATGACTTCTCATAATTGCTTAGATGATTCTTTTAGATGGGGAAAACTGTTAGTAGGCTTGAAGCTGGCATGTCTCAAGTGGAGGTGGCTTGATGGTTACAAGTGGCCTGAAAGTGATCTCCCGGTTATGGAATCAATTCCAAACAAGTGGTACTGTCACCAGGAAGGTCGGCCAAGTTCACCACAGAGCATCGACATCTGAACAGGATCACTATTTCACATTAAGCGCACGATGACATAGGCGGATAAACTCAACTTGCTCGTGATCTTGCTGTTGTCTTGAAAAATAATTGCCTGGTAAACAGTCTACAGTAGTGTTTCTCAAACTGTGGGGCGCGCCCCCTGGGGGCGCGGTATTCCTGCGAGGGGGGTGCGAGCATATTGAAAATAAAAGGTTTAAAAAATAATTTTTTGGAATGAAGAAAAACAAAATGCTTTCTGATTTAATAAAAAATGCACATTTACACTGATATAATTTATATATATATCATCTGGTGATCATCAAAAATAAAATATTTCACTTCAAACGTTCATTAGCTATCTTTGATCCTATAACCAAAAAAAAAAGACATTTTGTTTGCTTTACTGTAATCACACGATGAGAGATTTTTTTTATTACATTTCTTTTAATCACTAAAATACTACTTTTGATTAGCATATATTTGACCTTCAAACTTACTAGTATGTTTCACTCCATCTGTTTTTCTTTTAGGAAAGTTGTAAATAATATTTTATGTTGCTTTTTTTACATGTGAATGAGTTATATGATATATGGATAAGCATATTGAGAACTTTGAAGGATTATTTGGCCAACATACAATGCATAACTGAAAACTTTTTACGCAATTCTTTTTCAGAACTAATATCCATATGTTTTATTGAATACACTTTTAACACTTTATCGGTTGCGAGATGCGCAGAGTCATCTGATGTTCACGAAATCGTTAATTCTGGGAAAACTGTTTATTTGTTACCAATGACCTTGACAAAGTATCCTCCAATAAGTCAGTCTTAATGGAAACTGAATGAATTTATCACATTTCGCCCTCTGTTTTTGGGGAGTTGCAAACGTTTTTTTTACAATCAAGTTACTAGTTTTGATCCAGTTCCCTGCGCGACAACTTTTGTTCAAGAATATTTTCTATGACCATGCTTTATGCCCTTTATTAAGTGCACGCAGATTTGGAATATTTTCATTAGTTTTATTGGATTTTTTCTCAAAAAATCAAAGAAAAATTGAAAAGTCCTTAAAAGTAGGAAGTATACTTTCTCTTAATTAAATTATTCACTGGAATTGTGATTTTTATTCTGTATATTACAAATAATTATAAAATAAATTATAGTTTAAAAACAAACTAAAAAAATATAAATTATTCACTGGAATTGTGATTTTTATTCTGTATATTAAAAATAATTATAAAATAAATTATAGTTTAAAAACAAACTAAAAAAATAAAAATATATATTACTTAAAAGTAGCATATATAAAATTTAATACTTATCTTGTAAATTTGTACGGTTTATAATTATGATCGTATTGTAGCTTTAGCACCCCCCAAAGTGCATTATTATTGCATTCAATACATTATTTGGGGGGGCGCGATAAAAATTATGATTGAAAATTGGGTCACCAGTAGTTAAAGTTTGAGAACCACTGGTCTACAGTCGTCTTGTAGAGACTGTTCTTTACACCTAGCATCCACTTAGGTGCTTCCCTTTGACTGCATCCAGCAGGAAAGACCAAATATTGTGGAGAGGAAAACATCAGTTATGGATACCACAAAATGGAGGCGTGTTCTTTTCAGTGATGAGTTGAAATGTACGAGACAAAGTGACTCTCGTCAAATCTTCACTTAGAGAGAAAATATGTGTGTGGAGCTAGCTTTAATACCTACTACGTAACAAAAATCGGCAGATGTAGTGGCATAAAGTTGGGCAGTCGTACACCACTGTAAGTATTCGATATGAGTACTGTCAACTCATTACACAATAGAGATGAGATCCTGGAAGCCTATGTGAGGTTTTTCTCGGTGCTATGGGCCCGGATTAAATTTTTTATGGATGATAATGCGCGACCACACATAACTCATATTGTTGAGGAATTTCATGAAGGAGTGGATACTCACCATATGGTCTGATCCTCGAGGTCTCCAGGTCACATTTCTGTTGAATATTTTTGGGATGGTCTAAGAAAAGCTCTTTCTCAGCGTAGCTCCCCTCCCAGGACACCCCAGGAATTAAAAGTTCCGCTTTTGGAAAAATGGGCTTTGTTGCCACAAATACTCATTGAAACTTTCATAAACAGAGTATGGAAGCTCTTTGTGAAGCTTGTATAGCAGCTATTTCTTTAAAGTTTGAACAATATGACAGAAATCATGCTGTATATATATATATATTGGCTTAAAGACTTAAAGATTTTCTTTTTCTGGCAATGCATTCATTTTATTTGAAAAAAGAAAATTCCATTGTTAAGCACAGCATGTGTGAAAGAATATTTTCAGTTGAACTTGATCCTCCATGTACTTATGTTCTCTTCATAAGAAATTGATCTGTTTTTTTTATGCATAGCTAATTGTTCTTCAACAAGAATAAGTTAGAAAAATATATTGTTTATTGTACGTGTTATTTTCTCATGGATGTACCTTTGGATGCCAATAAGTTTCTTCCATTATCATGTATTATTTTCTTAATGAGAATAGAGTATTAGGAAAATGATAGCTATAATACAAATTTAACTATAATGAATTTGACTAAGATGAAGATATAAATTTTTTGCTTACCTTTTTGACAATGGCCTTGGCAAACTTTACGCTCTCAAGAAAGTTATTCTGTCTCACGCTACCAGAAACATCAAAGGCGAAGTAGAAAATGTACCTCCCTGTATAGGAGACACTCAATCTCTTTGCCATTGGTGCAGATCCGTTGTGAAAAGTTGAAAACAAAGCTTTGCGATATTCGTGCAACTCCTTTTTCTGTTCTTTTTCTTTTTC
The DNA here is from genome assembly GCA_019973935.1 of Trichonephila clavipes. Classification (NCBI taxonomy): domain Eukaryota; kingdom Metazoa; phylum Arthropoda; class Arachnida; order Araneae; family Nephilidae; genus Trichonephila; species Trichonephila clavipes. The sequence continues at coordinate 1,858,449 of BMAU01005089.1, read as the reverse complement.
AGCAATTGCCTCTTTTAGGATTTCACTTACTGATAAACTGTTATCGAAATCGTGACGTCCTGAAATTAAGTTAATCACATTACTGAATTTAGAAATTAATTTATTCGTTTACTTTCCGGTTAGTTAATTATTGTTATTATTTTTTTTTGAAAAATTGATTTCTTTCTTTTTATTATTGTACAGCTGCGGGAAATTTAGATTTTAACCATTCGTTAGGTTTTTGCCATATGTTATTTTACCTAAAGGAAAAAAATGTTTATATGAGAACAATCTGAAAATATCGAACAACAAATAATGTCAAAGTCTATTTAATAGAAAGGGATTTGGTTTATAGAGTATTTCAAAAAGAAATTAGAACTGCATTAGGTCATCCTCCAAAAAAGACTAGTTTTACTGTACAAGGGTGTAGTGCTTTTCGAAATAACTATTTTGAAAATTTATATAATTATTGTAACATATTTGTAAATATAAATAAAAGAACATTACATAATAAGTACAGCACGTCCACTAAAGTCCCTTGCCAGCCTCTTAACTTCGAATCGGCTGCTGCTGTATTCATAAAAGGGGTGTCTAGGCATTGTAAAGTAGTTATGCGCTACTGAATAAAACCCCGTACCGCGCCTTCTGATGGTTAACTGCGGAGTTGGCATTACTATCTCGAATACCCTATCTCCTAACACGATAAAGGAAAAAAGTGATTTTCAAAGTTGTCCAGTGGAGTCAGATCCAGCGAAAGTGGAGAACATTCTTCGACACCGCCATACCCAATTATTTGGCCAACATGACGGCCTGCTTACTCATAAGACATCTTCAGTGAAGCAGAAAATCGTCAAGGAATTTGGGAATCAAATAATTGCATTGACCTAACAGTTCACCTAATCTGATTTCACTGGACTTCTTCCTGTGGGGATATTTGAACTAGCGTGTGTATGCAACCCTTTCACAAACATCGCATGATCTTAAAGGAAACATTACGGACGACTGTACAAACGTGTCACTTTCTATGCTGTAACGTGTGCAGAGTGACATTCAAATGAGGATCCTAACGTGCATTGCAAGTGACGCGATGAGAAGTTTGAACACCTCAAATAAAGGTATATTGTTATAACTAGTTGTATTTTTTTCTTTCTCAGATCATTTTTCTCATGTTACAGTATAGAAGATCACGACAAAACAAATGCATGGTTTAAGCGTTCTCTTTTTTTGCATTAATGTCCACAAGATGTCTTTTCGTACTAAACCTATGATGCTCTACAGCTTTGTTAATCCCTTTTTTCTCCTATCTCACTCTGTTTTCGAGATAGGAATGCTAACTCTACGGTTTACGACCAGGGGTTGTGTAGGTGGTTTTATTCTCAGTAGCGCATGGCTACTTTACTATACCTAGACACTACTGTTATGAAAAGAAAATAGTAAGAGCCGTTCCAAAGTTAAGAGGGTGGCAAGGAACTTTAAAGGGCCCACTGTATGACTTCATGTGCCATATATATATATATATATATATATGCACTAAAATGCCTCTCTCACACACTCTTCATTCTTCTGTCTCTGTCACGCTCTTCATTTATACTATTTGAACAAATTGAAAAGAGAAGAATCTTCTTCGAACTTATTCTTTCAATATTTTTAAGGTGAATTCATATTAGGGATGCATTTTGCTAAAATGATTACCAATCATATGGGAATGGTTGTGTTTTTTAACCTTCCACGTTACGACTATTAACAGAAAAATCATAACATTTCACTCAATAAATTAATATTACTATCCATAATATCAAAAAAAGGATGTAACTCATAGTTTTTCTTAATATTAGCATGAAAAAAAAAGTGTTTTAATACCGAATTATGAATGGTATCATTGAAGTTTTTTTTGTATCTATATATAGTTCTATTAAATATCTATTATATTTTTTACTTTCCAATAAATATCTTAAAACTTTTTTATGATTTTCATGTTTATTTAGCTGTAATTATAATTTGATTTAAGGCATTTTAAACGATTTTTCCTTATGTTGGATTCTGTCTTATTTATGGTGGGATTTTTTTTATTTACGTGCTGTTGTGCTATTATATTGGTTTTCTTGTAATAAATGTACTGTACTAAGTTAAACTTTTATTTTTTCTGACGGTTATATGTAGATTATGTTTTTAATTGATATTTGGTATTGGAAAATATCTTATAGTATTTTAAGTATTAATCATTTAATTTTATATACATAATCTTATTCTTACACTTCTCTCTCTCTCTTGGCCGCGGTAGCCGAGTGGTATAGGTATCGGACTGTGGCTTGCTTTGTCACAGGATCGAGCCCAGTACCACTAAAGACCCGCCGTGTAGGGCAGCGATGCACGTTAAATCTGTCGAGAGCTGAAACGTCCTCCCGTTGGTGTGGTGTGGTAGTTAGGAGAGGGGGTGCCAGCTCAGGTGTCGTCCACGTCACTTGACCATGGTTCAAAATTACGTGGTCCGTCGCCAAAAGCCCTCGTGTAGCTGAACAGTGCGACGTTAATATTCAATCAATCAATCTCTCTCTCTCTTCCAGCGTAGTTGTATAGGTAATAAAAAAGGAAAGTTGGCTGGTCTTAATACTATGTTTGACCCTATAATCTTAGTTCCTTAGGCTAAGGATTTGCTATTATACTACTGTGGCCTTTTTATTTTGACATTTTCTGACTTTTGATTTTTTTTAATTCATTATTTAATTTATTTAGATTTATGGTGGTTCAGAATATAATTAATCAATATACACTCTGTAAAAAAACGACACAACAAGAAGTTGTCCGATGGAGACCAAAATTGGCGGGTAGAAAGATTATGTACAATATAGAAAAGGATTAAAATTTCAAAAAAATTGAATGCTTTATTTTCAGAGTTACATAGTTACAAAGTAACGAGCTGAATAAGGTGTTGACCCACCTCTGGTGGTGTAAGGTGTTGCCTGGATGTAAGCTGCCACACGACGTGACATATAGTGATAAAGCCCTATAATGGTCACCTGCGGTATTTCTTCCCAAATTTGCTCCAATCGTCGGGACAGGTCATCAACATTCCCTGGTAGATGTAGTCGCCTTCCCATCATATCTCAAACATGCTCGATTGGAGAGAGATCTGACAATCTGGCTGGCCTAGGAAGTGTTTAACAAGCTGTAAGACAGAGCATAGCAACACGTACTGTATGTGGTCGGGCATTATCTTGCTGAAAAATAAGGCCAGGATACTGCAAAAGGAACGTTAGCAAAACAGAATGTCGTCGACATACCTATGTGCTATAAGTGGGCCTCTAATGAAAACCAAAGAGGTCCGTCTGTCAAAAGAAATGGCACCCCAGACCATAACTCCTAGTTGAGAGACCGTGTGGCTTACAATAGTGAAAGCAAGATCGGCACGCTGCTATGGGCGTCTTCAGATAAGTCTTCGATGATCGTTAGGACACAGTTGGGAGCAGGATTCGTCGCTAAACACTATACGGCCTCAGTCAGCAGGATTCCAACCTGATAGAGCCAAGAAACATTGTAATCTGGCTCGACAGTATGCAGGCATGAGTTGCAGGTGGCGTAGTGGTCGGCACTAGCGCAAATTTTGCTCTATCAGCCGTCCGTTTGTGATTGGTTATGGTTGACACTCGTGTGCGGGTCACACGTCCGATGGTTAATAACGATGAATCAGGTGCCGTGACAGCTGATATGACAATCAGTCTATCCTAAAAATCTGCTTTGGCCCTAGGTTGACTGCTACCGTCATGACGCTGAAATCTGCCATTGTCCACTCATTCTTGCCAGCATCTTCTAATGGCCGCATTGCATCAATCCATATGACGAGCGATTCTCCGATTTGCTCAACCTGCCTCTTTCAATCCAATGATACGACCTCTTTCAAACTCTGACAGTTGTTCGTAATGAGCTCGAATCATGCGGCGAGGCATTTTTTCAATCGTTGAAAGTTATCCTAAATCGCAATGCAACTGAAATTTTGACCATCAGATTGAGGATCGCTTCTTATAGACAACTGCTGAGTGCGCAATTCCGATGCGCCGTAACTCCTGATATTCATTCTTTGGACACCAAATTTTAATCATTTGCATGTTTGGAATAAATATCGTTGCATACGAAATTTCATTACAATCAGGCAACTCTTTCTTGGTGCGTCGTATTTTTTGTTAAAAAGTGTATATATATATAATGTATTATACATGTATGAGCATAACATGCACACACACACACACGTAGCATCTCATAATGAGAAACGATATATATACATGTGTTACAGTTTTTGTATATCTAAAATACATATAAACAAGATTTAAGAACTACAGATTTAAGAGAATGTTTCTAAAAACTTACCTAAGCATTGCGTTTCTTGTCCAGACCACTCTCTGCTAGGTAAGCATTCTCTGACTTTCGATCCTATTAGTTCATGTTTATCAAAACATTTAAATTCAATACGATCTCCAAGGTCATAACTGCTGCTGTTTTTATATCCATTCACAGGACTGCCAGGATTTGGACAATAATTATCTGCAAAGACATTCCAAGGTCCGGTAAAGTTAGAAACAATAGTTAAAACTTATCTTAATGTCATTATGGATTGGTTAAAAAAGTTGTTAAATCGAGCATATCTAAAATAATTATCACCACAGATCCATAAAAAAATTAGTTATTATTATTATTAATAACAGTACATTGCATTAAATTGCAAGGATAATGTAGATTACCTCTTTGGAAAATTTCATTTAAAATACTGAGTAATATAACTAGGTAATAATCAACCTTGAACCTTACTTTGGTCAAGGCTTGTGAGAACCCTGAAAAGTATTCACAGCCTCTCCGACTTCGATGTCCACTCCACGTGGGGGTACAATGAACCAATAGCTGAATAGTAATCTCGGCTACGCCTAACAGGAATCTTTCTGTATTCTGTATCTTCCTTTGAAGACGTGACATAATCCGCCTTTAAAGAGAGACAAAAGGCGAAACCAGAGATCCCCTGATGGATCAGACCAAAACAACGTCTAGATCTTACGTTTAAAACTAATAGAGCATCATGTTGTTTTTAATACAATGTAGCTCCACACAAGTGACCAGCGCTGTGGGGATTCCGAGACATCAACTATTCTTAACAGCATATTTTTTAAAAATAATTATAAATGTAGTTAACTTTTATTTTTCACCCATGTAAAACTATACAGTTAATTATAAGATTAGTAAAAAGTTTACTAAAGCTAATTACGAATTATTCTACAACAAAAAGGAATAAACTTTGCTACCACAGAGAAAAGCACAAGTAACAGAATTGAACTCGCGTGTTATGAGAAAAATAAGTTATAGACATTTTTAAAAATTTGGAGGTATGGATCCTAAGAAATCATTACTCAGTATTGCTGCCACCTTTGGCAGAAATAACAGCACTTATATGCCTGGGTAGGGAGACAGAATAGATTGGATAACATGGACGGTTACAGTAGTCCGTGCAACTTCAACACTATTTAACCATTTTACTGATATTTGATGCCAAATTGGCGCATTTTGACTTTTTTTTTAAAAAAACAAGGCTTTCGCATAGTTCCTACTATCTCTAGAAAAGAAAACAATTAAAACAAAAAACTACAGAGATAAGAAAAGGTACCAACTGGTACAGTTGTGATAGAAAACAGCAAAATAATAAAAATAAGTATATACACCTGGATTGTTACATCTAGCCAATTCGTCACTCCATCGTCCATTGGGCAGACAGTATCGTTCAAATGACCCAATAAGTTCGAATCCCATAAAGCATTTGAAAGTCACTTTTGCACCAACTTTAAAACTGTCTCCTATTCTGGTGCCATATTCAGGAACTCCGGGATCAGGACAAAGTACCTCTGAAAAAAATATCTTTTGTATAAAAAATGAATCGGTTGTGAAAAGATCGAACCAAATATATCTCTCTCTTTCTCTCTCTATATATACGACATATAAGCGTTGGAAATGGATACACAAAAGAAAATATTAGAATTTTATTTATTAAGATTTAGTCTTTCAAATTTTTATCTTTTCTAAAATTTAGGTACCTACCTGTTTCCTATTCATCAAATCTTTAATACTAATGTATATGAACTTTTGTTTTTAAGTGAGTGTTTAGTTTCGCAAGCATTAAGTGTAGATATAAATTGAAATTTTAGTTTAAAAATTCTTTAATTTCTTATACAATGTGAAAAAGTATTCAAATTTAAAATAATAGTGAAAAAGAGGAAATTTGACATTTTATTTGTCTTCATGTGAACTCTCCGCAATCAAAATACCTTTTCATAAACCTTTTTTGTGTTTTCTATGAACTATGCGGGGCATGCCACTCTCACCTGCACCAGCAACTTGGTGAGATGGAAAACCTTAAGCTTGGCAACCCTATGCCAGCGAACATAAATTCATTCGTTTGAAGCTTGTAAAAAGCATTCAATAGCCCTGCAGTACTCATCCAGCAAGCTAATACCACTTCGTCGTCTCCACATCATAGATTTTTTCTGCCAGATACGGGATTGAGGTTTACTAGTAACCCGTATGCCCGCAGAAATTTCCGTAGCTTGTCAACAGCTTTTTTGCTTGGTGGTATATATGTTGTACCACCAATTATTATTCGTTTATTGTGTGGTGGTACACAAAACGTACCACTTGTTTGAATGCCTCAGAAATTGATGCTAGATGGTACATTCTCTGAAGCCCATCAGAGGTCAACTCCTAGCAGTCACTCGTTTCCAACAGATGTCAGAAGCTAATTGTTTGCAATAGATTTATGTAATACTTCACTTTTTGATCAGCTGTGAGTCTGTTGAGTGGTATTTTTTGGAAGTGACTGTGTTGTGTATTATTTTAAGTGTAAATGAAAGTGATTCTTGTGATATTTGATACAAATCAGGTAAGTACATATTATTATATATAACTAAATAAGTCAATATTACAATAATTAGTACCTCACATATGTATTGCTAGTATGAAAATATGAGAGTCCAAAAAATGTACCACCACGCTATATTGAAGACCATCTTCTTTACGAATACAAAATGTATTCTGCTTATTTTTTTACAATAATGGACATGTTTATTGTACCAGATAGATTTGTTTAAGCTACTTTTTTTTAAAAAAATATAATAATAATATTTATTAAATAATAGTACATACACACACAAAATTACACAAATGTCCTGAATGAGCTATAGCTTATGTTCAAGATAAAAATGAAAAAAATATATGTTGTCTAAATAAAAAGTAGATAAAATAAAATAACGTGTAGAATAGAATATTTCAAATGAAAACTAACATTAGGTAAATTAGGACTTAACTAAAATTAAGCTTACAAGAGCTTAGAATAGGAAAAACTGAAAATGTTTTAATATATAGAATGAATAACACTATAAGATGAAGAAGTGTATTCACTTATTTTCCAACTATAAAATAACTAGCTAAAGCTACCATTGTGCTAGGGAAGAAAAAAATCATGTTTCCAGAACCACCATGCCGCTTGAAGCGTGATGGTACTAAATATGTACCACCTATTTTTCTAAACTTTGGCATCCCTTTATTTGAAAAATTGTTTAATATTATTAATATGTATCATCTTTTATTCAATAATTATAGTTTTGAGAGGTCTATCTAAAATATTTGTAATTATTTTCCTCTAGTGTATTATTTTTGTCAAAAATTCAGCGTATGTGAAAGAGTTAAACTCACCACTACTGCTAGCTAGCTCGGTCGATTATCGACTGTCATCGCGTCAAGTTAAATTTGTTAATAAAAGTTAATGTATAGTTAAAAGTTGTTTATAATTTGTTTTAAATAAAATTATGTTTAAGCAAATACTCGTTTAGCAGTCATTTACAACCATAAAAAAAGAACTCACCTTCACATTGGGGAGTTACGGACCATCTTCTAGAAGCGCAGTATGCCCAACTGTCCCCTTTCAGCCTAAAACCTTGGTCACAAACGTAAGTGATATCGAAATTGTGCGGAAATATGGTGGCATTACTTGATTCTATTTCTGGAATTCTTCCGTTTTTTAAAGGACGAGGACGATCGCAGAATGCCTCTGTATAAAAAAACGAATTGAAAATATTATTGTTAAAAGAAAGAAAAACCAAATCTCTGGAAGGTGTTTTAGAGGGAAAAATCCCCACTTCTATAAATGTAGCTCAAAAGCAAGAAAGCTGTGAGCATCATTGTGATCATGCATTTATCCCTTGTATCAATGTCGAAAGAACATGTGGAAAATAAAAGAACTCTGTTGATATATTTATTTGCTTTGCCATTAAACAAAAGCTAAAGTTTCATTTAGAGAATAATAAAAATAAAGGAATGAATTTGAAACCAGTACATTGCTCGTTTTGTGCGTGATTTTGATATCGTACCAGATAGATTTTAGTGGACAGGCTCTTGTTAACGTATTATTATTGCCCTAAATTGACTTAACTTTACAACTATTTGGCGGAAAAATCCGTATTGTACCAATATCAAATTAGTGCCAAAGTAAATGAGTACAAATTATAATTTTAATATTTAAAAATTTTGAAAATGGAATCTCTAACCAATTTTCCGATACATTTCATCTACACATTCTTTATTTAAATTTATTATTATTCTATTTGTTTCATTCTGAAAGTGTATAATTTATACAAAAATTAGGTACAAAAAGCGTAGCAATTCTAATTAAAATATAATGATTCGGATGTAATTATTTTCTCTAAAAAACTGTTCTCTTGTCATTGTAGTTTCAATGTTATAAAGCTAGAGTTTTTCTTTAAAAGCCATTATAATTTCTACTTTATTATAATATACAGGAAACTCTAATCAATCTCTAGTATAATCTATTCTTAGTAAAATTTCAGACCAACTGAATTTTTTTTAGATGATGTAACTTGCGCTGGTAAAAAAAAAGCAGAAAGAAAACTAATTTTTTTAAAGACATGAAAAGATGCACAATACCAATTATAAAATCTAATGATCAAATATTATTACTACTATAAATGGACTTCTCAGTACGATGGGAATAATATTTAAACAGATTCTTAATTATAAAAACAAGTAATATAAAAAAATATGTCAATTCTTCCTTCAGTCAACAAAAGAAAATTATTTTAGTTACTTTTTATTAAATAGTTACAACTCATATAAATATGTATATACATTGAAGTGCCATTGAATTAGGGATACCTACCTAGTAACTATTTGGGCCTCCTCTGGCATTGATAACGGCTGCCACACGACGCGGCATAGATTCAACAACTTTCTGGTAACGCTGCACTGGAATGACTTGCCAAATATTGGCTGAAGTTGTCCATAATTCAGTAAGGTTCGTTGGTGCTCTGTGCAGGTCTCTCTCGCCTTGTTCCAAAACACCCTAAATATGCTCAATAAGATTTAAGTCTGGGCTTCTAGGTGGGCAATTTATAACAGAAAAGTTGAAGAATGCTCATCCAACCAGATAGTAGCCAACCGGGACTCGTGAGAGGTACAGTTGTCATGCTGGAAAGCTCCATTATCGTGCGGATAACAGAAATCATAAACGGATGGAGGTGATCATCCAGTAACTGTACGTACCGAATTGTATTGAGGGAGGTTGGTACACGCGCCAAAGATCTTAAACAGTGCCACGAAAAAACACTCCAGACCATGATTGAGCCACCAAGCCCTTGTTCAGTTCCAACCTTGCATGCAGGATTCATGGCTTCATGAGCCTGACGCAATATTCTGAGCCTCCCGTCGCTTTTAAGTAGTCGGAATTGGACTCATTACTTCATGCTACTCGTTTCCAGTCCTCTATACTCCAGCCTTTGCGCTCTCTTGCTCAGGAAAGACATGCAGCCCGATGGGGGAGATTTGAGCAATGGTACTCTCGTATGTCGTCGGTCCCGAAACTCATACGGTGAAGCGAGATTTGCACAATCAGTTTACTGACTGTATGACTGGCACCGTCATTCAATTGGGTGGTAAATTTAACTAATGTTTGACTCCACTGGCTACGTACAATACGCCTGAACCGTCCCTCACCCCTCACTGTCAAGGCTAATTTTCCTTTGCAGTTTGCTCAATCGCTAGTTTTTTGTCCACCATCCATGTATTATTGATATACTCTTGACACTGTCGACCTTGATAATCCTAGATCCCCGACGATTTCAGAAATTGAATGTCCCATGCGTCGTGCAACTACGATTTGTCCGCGATCGAATGCGTCTAAATCAGGCAGTTTACCCATACAGGCAATTCCAACAACTAATTTAGACCAACCACAGTACCCACTATGTTTTCAGTTACCACAGCTCCCACATTTGCGCATAAATTATACACAGTGCTACACAGCTCCGTTAATTTACATTTGCGCATAAATTATACACAGTGCTACACAATTTGCATAGCCCTTGCTATCGTTAATTTATTGGCACTTTAGTGAATATATTATTTTTTGTATATATTTTATATATAAGAAGGGCGAAAAACAACAGATATACATCGCTCACAGCGTTGTATATATAAACGCTACTGGAATGTGTATATGTATGTATATCGTATTGTACATATGACAGGATCACAATATTGAGTGACAAAATGGAAAGCGATTTTCCAACAATTTTCTACATATTTTCCTTTCTATATATGGTGTTGGGTTATTTTTTCGTTTGTTACTGCTTATTCATTAAATAAATTTAATTATTCTTATAAAAAAGAAATCACATTCTCAGAAATTAGGCCATTCTAGGTGGTTTTCGAGCCCTCGACATTTCGATTAGAAGTCCAACGCGATATCCATTGCGCTACGAGGACACAACGAACAACTTTCCTTTCTATATATGCTGTTGGACTGCTATTTTTGTTTGTTACTATTTATTTATTTTTTAATTTAATTAATGAACTAATATTTGAAAAAAACTGCATTAATATCAAGTGTCATCCATTACAAGTTTAAAAATTGCATTTGAACTTCAAAGGATGAAGAGCAAGTATTTTATTAACGATTGAAAATTTGAATAAGATAAGCAAATAAATATATAAGAACATAGTGAGCTAATTGTAGGAATTGAAAAAATGTAAGTTGATATCAAACAAAAGAGTAGAGAATCAATATTTGGGTTCAAAACAATTTGATGATGTACTGACACCTTAAATTAAATTAATTAAAATAATTTTTCAATCGGTGCCTATAAATCAGTCATAAAGGTTCATATAGTGAGAAAATAAATATTTTTCGCCAGTATAATATTAGGATGAGATAAAGATCCATTTAGTGGAAATTGAAGGATTTCCTGCTATAAAAAAAGTCCATGGTATCTCGTTCACACACATAATTCCAGTAGAATTACAAAGTGTATCAATACAACGGTTACAGACTTTCAGGACAGATTGAGTACACTTAGAGTCTAGACTAGAGGTGGAGAACCTTTTTACTATCAGAGGCCACATGTAAATTAAGAAGTAACAAAAGAGACCGCATAGGTTGATTTATCTATAAATGCGAGTTTTATGAAATTATCATAGTTTTTTTGTATAGATTTACCAATTTTTTGTGCGTTATATAGGAATATTATTAAAAAATGAGATTCTTATTTATTTTTTTAGACATAAAAACTTACAATATAATATATTTTTCATTCACATAAGGGTAAAAACTTGTTATAACACCAATCACTGATTATTATTTTTTATAAAGTTCTTAAAGCCATAGATACTGTTGTAACTTTTTATATTTCTCTGTTGGTATTTTTATTTATGCAAGCATATATATATATATATATATATATATATATATATATATATATATATATATATATATATATATATATATATCTTTAGTTTTCTCTTTTTTCCATTCCTATTATTAGCACACTCTCTCGATGTATTTATTACTTTGTAGAATTCTCTATTGTTAATACAATACATTTTAGAGCACTCAATTCAGCTGAAATTTTATATGCATGATTATTTTAAATGGCAATACAGTAATTTAACTATAATTAATAAAAAATAATTGATTTAAACTAATTATTTAAAGAATTACAAATATTACATATATATATGAAGTGTAACTATAAAAAACGAGATTGGTCCAATAAATCAATCTACTTACAAAATCAGTTCTCCATGACAGTATCGCCTTCAAAGTATTTCCCTTCAGCATTCACACACTTCTACATTCTTTCTGCCATTGCTGGCAACAATTTTAGAGCGAGGTTTTTGGAAGTCCTTTCAGGAGATTTTCCGTTCTTGCCTAACCTCTTCAACTGAGGTAAAATGGGTTCCCTTTAAGTGAGATTTAACTGAAGGGAATAAAAAAAGTTGCATGGGGCCAAATCATGTAACTAAAGAGTATGCACCATCACAGTAATGTTTTTGCTGGTCAAAAACTGCTTGACAGATAGGGCCGTATGAGCGGGTGAAATTGTCTTGGTGCAACAGTCACCCAACCCTCCCCAATCCTGACCTTTTTTCCCTAATTTTTCACGAAGACCTTTTAGCACTTCAATGTAGCAGTGTTGATTAACAGTCTGACGACTGATGTGAGTAGGAACACACTCATATCACGAATTCTGGAAATGTTTTGGTCTGTAATCGCTGACCTTAGGCACCAGCAGGTTCATCATTTTACACTGACCCTTCCCTCTAAAAACTATTTATACCATTCAAACACATGTGCACTAGACAAAGATTCATCTCCATATGCCCCGGTTAATATTTGGCTGATTTCTTAATTTCACAAAAAATTGATGCTGATTCGACATTTCCCGGCAGAATGCAGTTGCACGTGTTCACTCAATGCGCAGTATTCTCAATTGGCGTGATCGATTAAGACGAAACTGGCCAAACGGATAGAGGAGATGCGTGGGATGACCTCACCAAAACAATTGATGCCAACTCCTCTCTCTCTTTCTTCAAGCTTTACACTTAGTCTCATTTTTTGTGTCACACCTTAATGTATAATATATATATATATATATATATATATATATATATATATATATATATATATATATATATATATATATATATATATATATATTTGGATTATAAGCTTCATAACGCAAAGCCTTAGTTGATCCTCTAAATGAGCACGTCTGAACGTGTTGCCTTGCTGTTCTAGGTGGTGCTCTAACATTTTAAATGTACAATTGACAATTCTTATGCACAGTCATTGAAACAAACATTCATGCCGTTCTTTATTTAATTTCTTTGATTTGCAAACTGTTGTAATCTATATAAATATTAATTAATACAAGGGCCAGTTTTTATGAAGGCCGCGAGGTCCCCACCTCTAGTACAGACGATAAAAATCACACAGGAATGCATCGCCGAAAACATTTTTGTGGCGCGATAGTGACGACGCAAAGCACAAAAAAGACAGAACAAGAATAAGACATGCTAATTATCCTTAGTACAACAAAAAATTGAGAAACACAAACATTAAAGGGACAACAGGGGTGCATATAGGGTCGATAGTGGGTGCATATTGATAGTATGCAAGACCCACCAGACAGTCATATGGGAAATCTCGACATGACTACGGATAGACCGCATATTGGTACCTTGGTTGTTCTGTACTAAATCCAGTCCTGTCTCCTCGTTGTTTGGCGTTCTTACTTTTCGTTCACGTTCCTGTGTACCCTTGATGAAAGACCTGCTGTCGGACAATCTCTGGTGCAACCGTGCAAAGAAGGCGTGGCCGGGAATTTGCCTCCTGGGGTAACGTTGGGAGTTCAATCACTGAGTGGCCTGCCCATTGTAATCAGCAACCCCACATGCCAGATGCCTATCAGCTAGCTCAGCGTTCGTGTAACGTTCCATTCTACTACCACTTTGTCGGAAGCGAAATGAAGCTTAATTGCAAACGCGCGGGAGCAAAAGCCAATTGTACGCATGCACCGTCATCTAATGTTTTGGCTTACGTAGCGCCATTTATCACGTACACTAAACAAAGACTTCCCAAAATTTTTGCTGTACTAACAATAAGCATGTTTTCTCCTCTTATATTTGTTCTGTTTTTATTGTGTTTTGTGTCGTCCTTGCGTTTGTGGCGCCTGAAAAGTGTTTCCCACCATGTTTTTCTGTGTGATTTTCCATCGTCTAAATCTAATCTATCTGTTCTGGAAGTTTGTAATCGTTGTACTGATTCAACATGTGGTTGCTTCCCTGAAAATTATAATGAACTTTTTCAAGTCCAAAGTATACAATGGATATCTAGAAAAGCTTAATATTGTATGGACAGTACTTAAATTTCTGAATAACGGAAATGTATGGACTGAAAAATAGAAACTTATAAAAGTAAAATAAAAATTTTACGAATTTTCTTTTAAAAAAATTCAAAGTAAAACTTTTTTAAAAAAATGACTTTAAATGTATTTTGGACATGAAACAAATAACTTGACTGACAGCCAAGCAATAATAAACAAATAAAAAGAAAACTATTATTTAAAAAAAGTAACTTATGAATAATACTTTAAACATAAAATACATTTTTAACAAATACATTTTTCCCTCTCTTATACTCTCCGCTTTCTAACAAGAATTAAGAATATTGCAGAACATTTTAGTCATTTTAATGCTAAATCCAAAGAACTGTTGATGAACTGCATGAAATTAAATTTAAACAGCATATTAAAATAAATAATAAGTAATGAAACTAGTTGAAAAAGTAAATATTCTTACCTATACATTCCTTGAAATCTCTTTCCCATTGGTTCCCTTCATTGCAATAAATGTACTTCTCTGAATCATTGTACCGATATCCTGGTTCACATACTATCTGCACCTCCTCATCGGGAACATAATAATCTCCCTCTTTTTGTCCTTCATCCGATTTAAATCGAACAGCCACCCCGTGTGGAACAGGTGGAGCTTCACAGTAATCACCCAGGGCTATGGAAGTAAATGTTGCTTTGAATTTTTTTTTAAATAAGAGAAGCTTCATGAAAATAAAAATGCTATTTTTTTATGTTTACTCTCGCAACCATGCCTGTTTTCTCGGTAACTCACCAAATTGACAACCCCGATTTCGTGCATATTGTAGGCGCTGAAATTGGTAACCATGTAGTTTGTTTCATATTTCTCCAGATTGTAGAGGAAGCCTCCAAGAAGTGAGGTCGTTTTTCTCAAGCTTATCGGCATCGGAAATTCTGCTTTTCTTCTTGCCGCAGCCTTCGCTTACCTCTTCGCCGTGCGTCAACCGGCGAGTTGGCTTTAGCAAGCGTTTGGATTCGAGCGGAAGTCACTTAGCTATACTGACGTTCCTGCCTTTCTACACTTTACTGTGTGCGACTGAGCACACAATTTCTACACTACCTTGACCCATCTGATTACGACCTGGAACGGACTAACGGACATTCTGTTTTTGATTATGGAAAATAAACCTTTGCCAGAGGAAGCTGCCACTTCCAATGACCAAGTACAAAATACCAAATCACCTCCTGTGACACCCAGTAAACGGCCGACCGAGGAATTTATCACTGACAATGCTGCGGCAATATCTGAGCTTCACAAACTCCGAGCGGCTTACGCAGCCGGTGCTCGCGAGATCGCCATTATTCCATCCACCCGAGACGAGTACAGCCACTTCCAAGGTGAACTCGAAAGCATTTACAACAAACTTATTGCCATTAGAGACTATCTAGATGTCCCGCTTTTTAGTATCCCGCCAAACCAGGCGGCCCTAGAAAAAATAGTTGCTAGGGTCACTTCAAAGCGGAAGAAAGCAGCTGCTCCTACCGAAAATAATACTTCGGACAATACAAGTAATGTACCCAAATCACTTGTCAAGAGGGAAACCCGCAAAAGGGCGACTGTTGACGAGGATGGATTTAGATTACCACCAAAGAAACAGACCGCTAATCCTAATGGTAAGCCTTTTCTTTTCTCCCCTGCCGCCATCTTAACGCATCCAAATAGCTCTGCCCCATCAGCCCCTCCCGTAATCCTTTCTAACGCTTATGAAGAGGTAGAGGAGATTGAATTTGATACCGACCAAGCGGCTGCGGCGGTCGCTCCTAGAGTTAAAATACCGCCATTTTCTTTATCCAGCCGAATCCGGATTGGACCGACCTTATGGTTTTTGCTCATAGCCTTGCCTTCACGCTTCAAAGTAAATTATCAGGGCGTTTCCTGAGAATTACTGTCCAAAGCGAGGAGGAATATAAAAAGCTTGCCACATATTTCATGCACGAACAAATCGCATTCAAATCTTTCATGTTAAAATCGGAAAGACCACTAAAACTTATTTTGAGAGGACTTCCCACTTCCACCGAACTTGAAGCTGTTAAAAAAGAAATTGAGTCGGAGGGTTTCAAAATTCACAAAATTTCTCGTTTAACTAAATTCCAAAGCAAAGCCCCAATGCCGCTGATTTACATTCAATTAATTAATGATCTAAATGCCGACTCAATCTACAATTACGTAGATATGTTCGGTACTCGTGTAGCTTTTTGAGCCGTATGATGGATCCCGTAATAGACGGCACAACCAGTGTTGGCGTTGTCAGGGATTCTTCCACAGTTCAGAAGTCTGTCACCTCCCAATGAAGTGTCTGAAATGTGCAGGACCCCATCAAGCAAAAGACTGTACTTTGCATTTTGAGGATCCCCTCAAATTGCGGTGGAGAGCACGCAGCTAACTGGAGGCAATGTCCGCGTTTTCCAAAAAGCAAAAAGGCTTCAAACCATCAAAACAAAGGTGGGAATATTAAAAATAATTATAAGAAGCCGGAGGTGATGCCCTCGTTACAAAATTTGAAACACAATAATCAACTCCGGTCTCCTCAAAGTTACCGTACCACAGACCCTAAACTACCTTACTCCAAAGTTGTCTCGGGACAAATTCCAGCAAACCAACCAAGGAAAAATATAAATAATAATAATGATCAAAATTTTTCGGCTCTATTCTGTTCTGTTTTGGTCATTTCCAATGATGCAGGAGTAGACCAAAATTTACTAGCAAAAGCATTTCGGCAGGCTCTCCCTGCCCTAAAAAATCTAAATGATGCTAACGAGAAAGCCTGCGTAATTTTTGAAGCGTACGTAGCAATAGTACAAGGGCGAAATTACGCCCCAATGCTCACAGCCTAGCATTCAATTTCAACGTGCAATCTTTGTCGATTTGCTTCTGGAATGCGAACGGACTTCGACCCAAAATTTGTGAAGTCCGCGACTTTGTATCGGAACAAAACCCTGATCTGTTGTTAGTTCAAGAAACGAAACTACAACCCGGTCTAGATCCACTTATTGCGAATTATCGTCTTCATAAAGACGACAGAAATAATTTCCCGCGTTCTCGAATAGATGGAGGTACCGCTATTTACTGCAAAAATAATTACGATCATAACAGAGTTCCATTACCGACTCTGCAGTATATGGATGCAACCGATATCGAAATTAAATTTAATAATTCCCCCCCCCCCTATCCGAATTGTTTCAGCGTATGCTCGAAACACGCCGGAAAATAATAGAAAATTCCCTGATAAAGATTTTCTCAAAATTCTTAATTCTGGCCAAAATATTATCATTGCTGGAGACTTAAATGCCGCGCATCGTACGTAGAGTAACGCTAGATCAAATGCATTTGGCTATGCTCTCCGCAAAATTGTTAATAATAAATCGAATGTGAGGATTGTAGCATCGCACACTCCTACACATATCAACGCTAGCTCTAGACCGGGTGCAAGAGATTCTATTATTGATCTAGCAGATCTTAAAAATATTACCTTCAATTATGATATTAGAGTTATAGATGAGCTTGAATCAGATTATCTACCGGTCATTTTTACTCTATATATTGGCTCTGCTCTACTAAAAATTCCGGATCAACTCTCCACCAATTGGGAGAACTTCAAATTTCTTTTAAATAACAAACCACTCCCTATCCCTCCTTCCTCCAGCAATGACGACCTCGAAATTGCAATTAGAAGGCTTGGAGAAAATATCTCTGAAGCTCTCACAGAAGCTTCAAAACCTAAATTTAATCAACCCCCATTAAAATTGCCCCCAAAATTAAAGCTAAAATTCGCCACAGAAATCGTATTCGGAAATTTTGGCAACGTACCAGAGATCCTGCAGTGAAATCTGAGTTCCGAACACTCAGTTGTGAGGTTACAAAAGACATTAGACACTTTTTCCAATCTCGTTGGGAATCTCACATAGCGGCACTTACGCCGGAGACAGGCACTCTTTGGAGGAAAATCTCCCTATTCAAAAAACCACCTCAAAACATTCCCCCCTCTAAAGGGAGCACTTGGCAGTGTAGCAAATCACCCTCTGGAGAAGGCGGAAGTGATTGCTGACCGCCTTCAAAAGCAGTTCGAACCCAACACTGAAGCTGAAAACGGCCGTTTTACAGCTCGTACACAAAGGAAAATTAAAAGATTCCTGGACGCTCCTACCTGTCTCGACCTGGAAAAAACAACACCAGGGGAAGTACAGGAGTATATTAAAAAGCTTAAGATCAATAAATCTCCTGGATTGGATTTGATTACAAATCGCATCCTTAAAAATCTCCCCCTCAAATTTGTTCTTTTTATTGTCATGCTGTTCAATCTATTGATGGAGAACTGTCATTTCCCTAAGAATTGGAAGACTGCCATGGTGGTCCTCATACTTAAACCCAATTCTGATGGTACTCAACCTCAAAATTACCGTCCAATCTCGCTACTCCGTAGCTTGAGCAAAGCGTACGAATTTGTTCTTTTGAATCGCCTTAATCAGCACTGCATAGCCAGGAATATTATTATTCCTGAACAGCATGGCTGTGTCACACAATGCCCCACAGTAACCCAGTTACTAAGAGTTACTGAGCTGATTCATCACGGCTTTCAAAATAACCAGGCCACGGGTATGCTTTTTGTGGACATAGCCAAAGCCTTTGACAAAATTTGGCATGATGGCTTGCTATCCAAGATGATGCGACTTGGGCTTTCGGACCAACTCATCAAAATTATACACTCCTACCTAAACTCCCGTGAATTTAGGGTAAGAGTTGAAAACAGTCTCTCCACCCCACGTCCAATTCTCAGTGGGGTACCACAAGGATCTTTATTAGGGCCCAAGCTCTTTAATCTATACATCAACGGCATTCCCAAGGCTGCCGAAGTCCACTTAGCGATGTACGCGGACAACACTGCCATTTTTACTCAAAACATTTATAACTGCAATATCATTGAGCGGCTACAAAATTATGTCATTTGACTCGAAACCTGGCTTAACGACTGGAAAATAAAGGTTAATGCATCTAAAAGTGCATGCCTCCTCTTTACGAGACAGCGGTGCATCGGAAACCTCCCGCATGTCAACATTTTTAATTAGCCTGTCCCCTGGGTTACTGAATATAAGTACCTAGGGTTAATACTTGACACTAAATTAAACTTTGCTAAACACATCCGTTCTGCCCACCAAAAGGCGGCTGGAATGAGATGCACTCTAAATGGCTTGATTTCTCCCAAGAGCAAGCTCGCATTAAGGCACAAGGTTCTATTATACAAAGCCATTCTTCGCCCTATCATGCTGTATGCTTCTCCCATATGGGCAGGGGTGGCAGTTACTCACCTGAAAATATTGCACACTTTTCAAAGCATTCAACTGCGTAGAGCAGAAAACGCACCTTGGTTTGTTAGGAACGAAGTCTTGCATAAAGATCTTAATGTTCCGCCGCTTCTTGATTTCATCAAAAAACAATCAGAAAATTTCTGCAACCGGTTACCACAGATTTCAAATGAATCTATCCGGGAAATCCCGGCTTACGATAATTCTATTCCTAGCTCTTCTAAGAGACCTAGAGTAGTTCTTAATCACTCGTATCAACACTTCCCAGCCCTGAAAAGGATGAGAATGTCTTGATACGAATTAAAAAAATTACGAGCTTTATTGTTGTAGTAGTTTTCTTTTGCAAGACTTCTCACTCATTCTAATTATTCCCCCCTGCACCATGTAAGTTTTTGATCATGTTTAGTATGGCAACTTCACCTTTCATGATCTTATTTCAAACTCCTCTACCTGTTCTTACTTTCTTCCAAGTGGTTACTTAAAACTTCCTTTCAATAACCGCACGCAGTTATCTTAGAGGTATCGTATAACGGACTTAAAAATATTATTCTCTTAATCCTTGTTATTAAAGAAACCCTTTTCTCTCCTCGTTCCGTCGAGATGCGGCAGACGGTTGAAAGACGGGCTTTGCTGTCATGGAGATGTGACGTCATTTTCTCTTCGTTTTCCTATGAAAGCGAAACAGAAAGTAAATCAACTGGGATAGTGGTTTCTTATCCACCCCTCCACCAGCGATGTTGCGCTGCATTTAATGTGGACTGCTTTCTAATTTTTATGTAACTTCAACAAATTGTTTTCTGTTAAATTTATTCTGATGAGTGGATGATAGAGTTTTCTCTAAGGTTCCACGTAAATGTATAACCGTTGCCGTTACCTCATATTTCTCCGCTTGCCGCAAGCCTAACCATTCCTTGATATGGCTAGCTCGAATACTAAAATGCAAATCTGGGTTTTACCGAATTCTTAAATAATAAAATTAATAATAATATTCTTCTATATTATTATTATATTATTATTACTATTTTATAATCCTAATAATATTATAAATACGAATGGAAGTTTGTTATGTTTTCACGCCTAAACCACTAAAGTGATTTTAAAATTTCTTTCACCAATGAAAAGCTACTTTATCAGCGAGTAACATAGAGTATATTTTATTCCCGTATTTCTACTGGAACGGGAACTACGCGGGTGAAACCATGGAGCGCCAAGTTAGTTCAAGATTATGCATTTTGTCAATACCCAAATTTTAATAAAAATCTTATCACATTTGTAAAACAAATAACTGAAACATAGTGTAATTTAAGAACTTTACTAAAAGGAATTTTTAAATAGTTTTTTTTAAATTAAATGTTAAACGTTTATTAAATGTCAAACTCAAACTTTGAGAAATATCGCCAAGGTTGGCTGAAAAATTCTCTGTTCCAACAAACCCAGAAATTTTAATACAAATTTTCTCCTACTGTTTAAAGAGAGAAATTACATAAAATTTAGCAAATGGCGTGATATTAAAAGCTCTATGGTAATATTAAATGACAGTTTCATAAAAAGTTTTGATTTATCGAATATTTAGTTTGAATTTATATTTTTTAAAAATTTAATTCCAATATAATGCCATGTTTTGCACGAAATTTTTCACTTATACTGAACCTACATATTTTATATGGAGATATTACTATGAAGATACTACTATGGAGGAAGCCATACTATGCCAACCGCCGAATAAAATTAGGGAAATTTACGCAATACTTATATCATTTTGCTGTCTTTCTAATCCTCAAATCCTTTTGGAATAAGCACAAAGAGTACATGGCGGAAGATATTTTACGACGACTGCAGCAAGTACATGCAGATATTACTTTCAAGGAACACATCAACAACAAAATGCTAATAATAATTGAAATTAAGGTAATCACAATGGTTGGGAAGAAGCTCCATGATTTTGAATTGATTATAATCACCCGTCGCGGGCTATAGTCCATGATGAGTTGACGGAAATGACTTCGATCATAAAATTGCTCGAGAATTATAGACTACGATTTTACAGAATTTCAGCATCATGTAACAGAATTAAGCCCTCAATTAACTCGAGAACAAAGTCATGTTTTCCAGCAAGTGCTACGTAAAATAGAATCCGATAGTGGTGCACTCTATTTCCTCGACGCCCCTGGAGGAACCGGGAAAACGTTTTTGCTTAATTTATTATTAAGGTCCGTCAGAAAAAGCCAGAAGAGATAGCAGTTGCTGTGGCTTCTCCGGGATAGCCGAGACACTACTGACCGGCGGTCGTACTGAACATTCCGTGTTTTAAAACTACCTTTGAATCTTGCGCATAAAGATTCACCCATCTGCAATTTCAGCAAAAGTAGCTTTAATATATATACACTCTGGAACATTGAAAATAGCGACCCAAAAAGAAAGCATCGGATTGAAATGAAATTTAATACACATAATGACACAGATGAGAGAGATTCACTTGATCTCAAAAACAAGACAATGAAACGAATACTGGGTGTGCAGCGACACAAATACTGGGCAACTTCAATAGCGCGTTGAACCACCTCCAGCTGCAATACATGCCGCCACACGGTTCGGCATTGCGTTGTTTAGACACCTTGTGTTGTCCTGAGGCAGATGGGCCCACAAACCTTGAACAGCCAACTCAAAATCATGTACAGAGTGACACGATGGCATCTGCCGTTTTAGCTGATCCCACACGTGTTCTACAGGGGACAAATCGGGGGAGCGGGCCGGCCATGGAAGAGTCTGAAAATGACGTAGGAAGTCTTGAGCAACTCTTGCTGTATGCGGACGAGCATTATCTTGCTGGAAAATTGCCCCTGGGTGACCATTTAGGAAAGATCCTACATGGAGTCGAAGAATATCATCAACGTAACGTTGACCCGTTAAGGTTCCACGCATCACGATTAAGGTGGACCGGCTATCATAGGCTATGGCCCCCCAGACCATTACACCAGCTGTGCGGGCAGTGTGACGTAGAGCAGTGTGGGGGGAGTTATACCGCTCACCAGGGCGCCTCCATACCCGTACACGGTTATCATCTGTCCCCAAAACAAACCGGGATTCATCACTAAACACAACCTTTTGCCAATCTGTAACATTCCACATTGATCTGGCTTGGCACCACTGTAGACGCAGTTGCCGATGTTCCGGTGTTAAAGGGAGTACACGGAAAGGGCGCTTGGATTTAAGATTCGCCTCTGCAAAGTGTCTGGAAATTGTTTGTGGAACAATTGCTACGCCTACGTCTGCTCGTATCGTTGAACGAGTCACTGTGGGGTCCACAAGAGCTTGCCGCACGATCCTTGGATCATCTCTCCTCGTGGTCTTAATGGTCGCTCCAGACCCGGTTTTCCGCGCGGGGGTAACTTCTCGTGTCCACTGCTTCCAACAATTTCTAACGGCACACTCCGAATGATCCACCTGGCCAGCAACACAGCGCGTCGACCAGCTGCAGTTTTCATCCCGATGATCAGGCCTCTCTCAAACTCGCTTAACTGTGAGAAA
This sequence comes from Trichonephila clavipes, assembly GCA_019973935.1. Classification (NCBI taxonomy): domain Eukaryota; kingdom Metazoa; phylum Arthropoda; class Arachnida; order Araneae; family Nephilidae; genus Trichonephila; species Trichonephila clavipes. The sequence goes on along the minus strand of BMAU01005089.1, from coordinate 1,835,389 downwards.
TATCTTCTAGCACGTTTACCTGTCATGTTTCGCTTACCAAAGTCTTCCTACAATCAGCGGGTAATCGTCACGTTTATGAATCTTCGAATTTGCGCTGGCTTATATAGCACTCTCTTTCTGATTGTAGAGCTACCTCGGCATGTATGAGCATGCGTATTGGCACAAAACTTGGATCATTTGCATATCACATTACGCTGTACTTATTTGCAAAGTTTTGTGATTGTACTTAGCTTCCTTCTTGGGTCGCTATTTTCAATGTTACTGAGTGTGTATAACACACACACAGTCCAGTCACATTAATATGACCACCACGTACTTTTGACGTCGACGTTAAATAGCCAATCACAAAAGGCAGGTGGTAACACAATGTAGTTGAGCGTATATAAAAGGTGTGTGAGGACTTCAGAAAACATTACAATCGTTAAAGTAATGTAGAAATGGAGCGATTGATTTGACGTCCAAAAGGGCATGATCATTGGCTTTCGGGCCAAGGGGGGAGGCATTTCCGAAACGGCTACGTTTGTGAAATGTTCGCATGCCGCCATGGTAAAAGTATACCGTTCGTGGGAAAATGGGACTGCCCAAAATCAGCGATGTGGCAAATGTGATGCACCACGGGCCATAGATGACAGAGACGAACGATGGTTGCGGAAATGCGTTCGGGTGAATATACGTGTTACCGTTGAGCAACTGATCGCCCAGATGAGCCAAGGGTCTACCAATAGTGTCTCTTAAATTAATGTTCAGCGAACGTTGCTGCGTCTAAGCCTCCAAAGCAGACGCCTGGTTAATGCAGTTTTGCTGACTGATGTTCATCGGCGTCGAAGACTGGAATTTGCACGCCAGTTCCGCAACTGGACGTCTACTGAGTGGCGACAGGTAGCGTTTTCCGATGAATCACGTGTTATGCTCTATCGGACAGATGGACATTGGAAATACGGCATGAAACATCTGAAAGCGAACACCTTGCAACCGTTGTCGGAAAGATCCAGGCTGGGGGAGGGAGCATTACGGTCTGGGGAATGTTTTCTTGGCATTCTCTGGGTTCCTTCATCATTGTCGAAGCCATGATGGATCAATACAAGTACGCATCTGTCGTTGTGGACCATCTCCACCTCTATATGCGTATTGTTTTTCTTCAGGATGATGACATCTACCAACAGGACAATATGAAGTGTCATACAGCTGGCAGTGTACGTGTGTAGTTCAAAGAACACCAGGATGAGTTTACCGTTTTCCCCTGACCAGCAAACTCACCTAACTTAAACCTAATCGAGAATCTGTGGGACCATCTCGATTGGGTTGTTTGAGCCATGGATCCTCACTCGCGTAATTTAGGCACTGAAGTCGACATGGCTCAACATTCCAGTGAACACCTTAAGGAAGATAACTGACTCCCTTTCTCCACATCACGCAGCAGTCCGCTCTGCGAAAGGTGGTTATTCTGGCTATTGACAGGGGGTCATATTAATGTGACTGGACTGTATATATATATATATATATATATATATATATATATTATATATATTCCATAAAACTATATACAAATAGTTATAAACCTAAGTATAACTTGTATAACTTTATATACTGATAGAATTAAAAATATCAACACCAAGGAGGAGCTGTACTAGATAAACGAAATTTGGTAGGCGTGTATACACATCTGAAAGATGATTCAGATTTCGCGCTTCGCATTTAAATGTAGCCCTAGAAGCACCCCTATGAGCATACGAATTAGATTTACTTAAAATAGACGCTGTAAATTTCTCGAGCGATATTTATCGTTGAGATCTGATGAGGAGAGTTGATGTTAGTCAAGAATACATTTAAGACAAAGGCATTATCAAAAGCTCACACAATTTGCACGAGGTCTTGGCTAAGAAAGATAGATTTTCCTGCTGTGACATTGCAGAAAGACTTGGTAAGAATGCATTCACTGTGCATGAATATTCGTGTCAGTGGTTTCGAGAAGGCGCTATCTCAAAATAGCCGGGATCTAACCACACGCGGATCACGAGCAGCAAAGAGAACCGCCATATTCGCCACTGCGCTTTTCAGCCTTGTGCTGCATTGTTCAGCAGATATTAGAGCATTTGTTGGCAAGAAAGAGACACACTAAACCCAGGGTAGGCATTAAGTCGATCGCGGTCGACCGGTGGATCGCCGAAACATGTTGGGGTGACCATTTGAAGATTAGCAGTTAGTAAATGTATACCGAAACATTCAAGATTGGCTGACAGTATTTAAGTATTCTACTGATTATAACTAGAAGCAGTGGCGTAACGTACACCCCACTATACTCCCGCATCGTGGGGGACCCAAAGCCTATGTTACGTTATGGTTTTGAAATCCTATGTAAGATCTGATGGGGCCCGAAACCCGACTTTGCGGGGGACCCTAATAATCTCTGTTACTCCACTGACTAGGAGCACTAACTTTAGATGAATATGTTTTATTTTTTAATTGTGTTTTGAACTGTTTCGTAACAAATGCATCACTTGATATTATTATATTTGTGGCTATTATTATTATGTTTGCGACTTGCGTTTTGCTTTAAACGCTGTCTTAAAAGTGTTCTTTATTATAGTTATGTAGATAAGTACATATTCCGTACATTTATTATTAAGTGGTTAAATGTAGATCTCTAGCTTAGCTCACTACACCCATGCCACTGAGTGGACCGCGTCACCATGAAAAAATTAGAAGTAGACCGTACACTGGATAAGTCTGCTACCTCCTGCACTAAACGGTATCGAATCGATTGTTTGAGATATAGTTCCAAGCCAGGCACCTTGTAACGTTCCTACCAATAGCTCTAAATCAGTGACATATGCGACTTTAGTGATGCAGCTCAGTGGATGGTGGTGATTTTCTGTGTTCTCCCGTAAGAGCTGTGGTGTCTGCATATTGCTTAAAAGAAGGTCAGGTTACCACCCACACTACAGACAACCATTCTGAGGTCTCGACACGCTGGACCTGCATTTGGAGTTATGATCTCTGAAGCAAATTTTTATACAAGGCAACAATAATACTCCTGTAGTTATTCCACACACCATGACTGCAAACTTGTATGTCAGTCTGGTGGTTCAACTTCTTGTGCTAACATTTAAAAACAGTATACAAGGGGGGTTCAACAGGATGACTTGCATCCTTATACCACCTTTGTAAACCAACATGCTCTATAAAGTGTTGACGTGCTGTCTTGGCCTGCTAAACCAACAAATCTTCCTCCAATCTAGAACGAATGTGACATCATTGGAGGGCAACTCTAGCATCAACCCAAAAACAAAATTAAACGCTCTTGTATTGACCTACCAAGGACTATAGGCATGTAATTTTATCCCACAAACTGTTGTCTGGAACACATATGACACAATGCATGCACATTTGCATCCAAGCATTTGAAATTCTTGGCACAGGTTTTAATGTACCATCACATTTGAAATGGCTCTTCTTGAGTTTACATTCACCTGTGATCTTGAAACTTAATCAATTATATACGTTATTTAGATAAATGAATTGCCGAAGTTTCATTAGCCTACAATACATTTTCTTGGTGTTGAGAGTTTTTCCACCAGTGTATCTATCTATCTATATATATATATCTATATCTATCTATATATATACATATATATATCTATGTATATATATATATGTGTGTGTGTGTGTGTGTATTCCTTCCCGAGACCTCTACTGTGAACATCATGTTCATGCACAGCAGATTTCTCCTACCAAGTTTTTCTGCAATATCACGGAAAGAAAATCTTTCCTTTTCTTAGCCCTATCATACCATCTGGCACAAACTCAGTGAGTTGTTGTTAATAGCTTCTTCGCCTTCTTAAAAGCATTCTTGACTGGTATCAACTCACTATGTCAAATCTCAACGATATATAACACTTATTAAAGGCTTTATCACACATGCATGTTTCAAACAACAGGTTTCGGGATATCTTTCGAGCAGTTGAGAGGATGAAGGGTTGCCATACACAAAACGATACGTTCTGTGACGCGCCATATCTTCACATTAAAAACTTCCTATCTATTTTTCTGCTTCGGAAAACGAACATCCTATATTATTTCTTTTATTTCGTTAGTACTTTTGTTGATAGTCATTTCACAGAAATGAAGCTCCTTTCTGATTCAAATATTATAAGCCATTAAAATATTATACGCCTTTAAAACATTATATGCCATTTCACGATGCTGAGGCTGCAATCTCTACCGCCATCTTGTTATGACGTAGGGAGACGAATAACTCCATTACCTAGAATTTCGAGCAATTCTTTCAGCTCACTGGGAGAAAGTTGTTCGTTGAGGTTGCTGTGTCAACTGGGTAGAAATTGCTTAAAAGAGTTGCTTTAAAGGAAAATTGCTCGAAATACTCAAAAAACCTAAAAAAACACATCAAATATCAAAGCTTTTATATAACAGAGAACATCTTTTCTGCATAGGAAGGTTTTTAAATTCTGAAAAGAAAACCACCGTGATATGTATAGTATTGGGATCTAATCGATTGTCTAAAAGTAAGAGAGGACCTAACAAAACTATTAGTGATGCTTAAAAATCCAGATAAGACATTAGCTTATAAGTAATTTTAGTTTTAAGAGTTAAAGGGATGCTAAAGATTTCCATTTCTTCATAACTTTGCTTGGGGTATATTTATAGAATTGAATGAAATTTGTGTGTGTGTTTCGATTCGTATTAAAAATTAAATAACTCAAAGATAGTGAGTAAAATGATTGTTACTCACTGATTTTTATATTTTCTTGAACCTTATAAACTTTTTTCATACTGTTCAGTACCAGTTAACTGTACTTATCTAGTAAATTTTGTTTTCCTTCCCTATTAATATTCGAAATTTGTGTAAAGTCATATTTTACTCTTTCTCACATTTATTAATGAGTATTTAAGAAAATTTAAGTTGAAGAATGTTCAACAATTTGTAGTAGAGAGTGAGAAAGAGAGAGAGAGAGATTCAACATTTATAAAATACTTACGTCTGCAAAGTGGCCTTGGAGAGCTCCATTTAGCTCCAGGGAGACATATGATCTCGTCCTTTCCAACGAGTTCGTAATCCTCGTTACAAGAAAATTCAAGAACATCTCCAATATAACAGCAATCTCCTTCCCTTTTTCCATCTATTGAAACACCAGGATCCGGGCAGGATTCTTTTTCTGATTGGTAATAATATTCAATAAGCAAATGAAATAATGTATTTAAATCTATTGAAAGCATTCCTCTAAAGTGAATTGATGTTTCTTAGTTGCCATTAACTTAATATAATTTGTTTTTTACAAAGAGTTTCTACAGATAATTGCAGATAATATAAGTTATAGTAAATAAAAGTGTAATTATATTTATAGAAATTAATTTTTTAAGTAACAGATATTGGGTTTTTTCTTCAGACGTTTGACATTTTTAGATTAAAAAAAACATTATTAATTCTTAATAAAGTCGTCAAATATATTTGCCGAATTTTAATATACTTTAATTACATTATGTTTGATCACTACACCCGGGATAGCTCAATAACACACACCTCACACATGGACTGTAAAACACTCTCTATTTTTATTCACCTACGAGTAAACACATAGTAACTAGAGATACACAGACAGCGCCGTCTGGCGCACGGTTTTTGCGACAAGCATGAACATTCTACCCCGCGTTCACATGTAATACATTCAACAATAACACAAATTACAATAAAACATTAAACGATAAAATACTATAGGATTACGTAAAACAAATTAACGTACATATAAAAATTCTAATACACAATATTCAGACAAAATTCAAACTGGCATAGGTAAAAGACAAACTCTTGAAATGGCTCTTTTATATTCTCCAAATTGTGTTTTTACTTTTAAAACCCTTATTAGTGCATCACTGCCACTATAAATCTCAGTGATTCTCCCTAAAGGCCATTTAAAGGTTGGCATATTGTCTTCAATGAGAACTACCAAATCACCCACGTTAACATTTTGTTTTTTAAATTGCCATTTATTGCGTTATTGTAATTCACTAAGATAACATCTGTGCCACTTATTCCAAATTAGTTGTACTAGTCTGGTTATCCGTTGCCATTTTTTAAGGGCATTCTCTTTTAATTCAATTAAATTGGGCTCGACTACTGAAGTCATAGACCTCCCTATCAAAAAGTGGTCTGGAGTTAAAGCGTTCAAGTCATCCGAATTGCTCGATAAAGGGCACAGTGGCCTGGAATTTAAAATTCCCTCTATTTGGATACAAACAGTTAAAAATTCCTCATAGGTTAAATTTGAGCCACTGACAACTCTCCTAAGATGGTACTTTATTGACTTAACCGAAGATTCCCAAAGACCACCAAAGGATGGCGCTGTAGGGGGTATAAACTTCCATTCTATCCCCTCAGCAGATAAGAAACCTGCTGAATTATCATCTGAATCCTCAATAAGTTTTAAAAATCTCTTGAGCTCTTTATTGGCACCTACAAATGTTTTCCCCTTATCGGAATACAATTTAGCACATTTACCTCTGCGACTAAAAAATCTTTTTAATGTAGCATGTGAATAATCTATGTGAATCGCTTTAGACACTAAACATACAAATACACAAATATAAATTTTATGCAAAATTCCTTTTCTTTGATTTTTGTACCTGATCATGAATGGGCCACAAAAATCCACACCAGAACAGTTGAAAGGGTAATCTGGGACTACTCTATCACGGGGTAGATTACCCATTATATAGCTGAGAGGTAACAAGGGGTCAGCTTTTAAAACAGACAAGGCACTCATGCACTACTTTTCTGCATAATGAACGACCATTTAATGGCCAGAACTTTTCCCTTACATAGTGTAGAAGAGAAGAAGCACCAGTATGCGGATTCTTTCTATGGAAATGGACAATTACTTGAACAGTTAAATTATGATTTCCTGGTAAAATTGCAGGATGTTTATTAACATAAGGTAAATCTGAATTACTCAGCCGGCCTCCAACTCCTCAATAATCCATCACTGTCTATAAAGGGGTTTAAATTTCTAAGTTTACTATTAGGTGAGACAACTCCTTTACTTTATAAGCTCTTAATTTCAGCCAAAAAGCCTGTTCTTGGACCATTCTGATCAGTTTAGTTTCTGCTTGGTCTATATCTGTAGCAGAAAAGGGGACCACTCAATGTTAGTTTACGTTTATTTACATTATTACTAAATCTTAACACATAACTAAATATACGAACAATTTTCATATAACTATTACTTTTACGTAACAAAGTAGATAAAATAGAAGATACACAATTAGTTGAAACACAAACACTAGATGTAATTATATCAGAACTCGAACCAGTTTTCAGTTCCTTAGAATACTCGCATTCCTTAACTGGTGACAAACTTGTTTCTTCACTTGACAACTTACCTTTTTCAAGGAATTGTGGACCATGCCACCCTAACCTTAAATTTGGAAGGTCACAAGGGTGCAATCCCCGAGACACAAGATCTGCTGGGTTGAGAACAGATGGCACATGGTTCCACTGGAATCCTTCAGTCAATTCTTGCACCTTGGCGACACGATTGGCCACGAAGGTTTTTAAACTATTGGCAGGTGTATTTAACCATGCCAATGCAATAGTTGAATCCGTATGTAGCATAATATCACTTATGTTTAACCTCAAGGTGGAGTGTATTTTCTTGACGAGTTGAGCTAATAAAACACAGGCACAAAGCTCGAGTCGAGGTATGGAAATAACTCGAATTGGTGCAACACGAGATTTGCTGGCAAGAATGCTCACTTTGGCAGCACCGTTGTGAAGAAAACACTGTAGGTAAACGACCGCTCCATAGGCCGCTTCAGATGCATCCGCAAATCCTTGGAGAACGATTCTAACATTATTGTCAGCCATAATAAATCTGTTAATTTTCACTTCCTCGATACATTTTAATGTTGTCACAAATTCTCTCCACTCGTTGGCAATTGAATTAGGTAACACATCATCCCAATCCAGTTTACATTTCCATAATTGCTGCAGAAACACCTTTGCTTTCGCAATCACTGGGCCTAAGAAACCCAAAGGATCGTATAGCTTAGCAATTACACTTAAAACTTCACGTTTTGTATATATATGTTTAGCTGAAACAGATACCTTAAACACGAAACAATCTTCAAATGGCTTCCAACTAATTCCCAATGTCTTCACAGATAAGTCAATGTCAGTAGAAAATGAATGCTCGACGTCTGATGACAACGAACTATTTAATAACTCAGGAGAATTAGATGACCACTTATGAAGATTCATTCCACAAGATTGCAGGGCGTCTTTCAGTTGCGATTGCAATTATTGAGCAGTCTCCAAATCCGGCGCTCCGCTCACAATATCATCCATGTAGGTATCATATGACAGGGTTTCAGAAGCTAAAGGAAATCTCGATTTTTCATCCTTCGCCAACTGCTGCAGGGTTCTTATGGCAAGGAAGGGTGCGTTGGACAGCCCGTAAGTGACAGTCTTTAGTCGGTACGTTAAAATTTCTGCATCTAGTCCATGTTTCCATATAATGCGTTGCAAATCCTGCTGATCAGGATTCATTAATATTTGCCTGTACATCTTTTGGATGTCAGTCGTAAAAGCAAATTTGTGTCTTCTAAAACGAGATATTGTCTCAAACACATCTTCCTTCACTTCACCTTTCAATAAAATGTCATTAAGGCTTATGCCTGTTGGTGGGGGATGACCGTTAAAGACGATTCTTAGTTTAGTAGTCAGTTTTTCAGGGCGTAATACACCATGGTGGGGTATGTAGTAATGTGTGGGTGGTTCACTTGACTCAACTACCCTTTCCAAATGACCTAACTCCTCATACTCCTTCAAAAATTCCGCATACAACGATAAATAACTAGAATCCCTAGACAACCGTTTCCACAATGAATTAAGTCGCCTAATAGCAATATCTTTGGAGTTTCCTAAACAAGACGGATCTTTATTTAATGCCATCGATACTACATACCTACCCTCACAATTCCTCCTATGAGTGCGCACAAAATGATCCTCACTCAAGGACACCTCTGTATCAACCTTAGGCTCTATGTGAACACCCTCAATTTCCCAGAATTTTTTCAGTGTTTTGTTTAAATCGTCATCAACAATTAATCCGCAATGAACGCGATTCTCTGTAACTTGTGTGTGATCTACACTTCCACTTACAACATAACCAAACACCGTATTTTGTAACACTAAATACGAATTATCACAATAAAATTTTCCAGGCTTTAACAATTCGTAAAAGATTTCAGCACCAAGTAACATATCAATTCTATCTGGCATATTAAATTTATCATCCGCTAAGGGCACAAACTCTGAAACATTAACATCTACATCAATCACCTTGTTTGGAATGAGATCTGTAATCTTATTAACTATTAACAACATTAACTCACTCTCAAAAGTTTTGGCTTTATTTGCAACTGAAGTTTTTACGCAATTTTTAACAACCATAGAAGCATCATTAACACACGAAACCACTGTATTTATTTTCTCCATTTTCAGCTGCAACTTCTCAGAACATGCCCTCGTACATAAACAAGACTGCGATCCTACATCTAACAAGCATCTGACCTCCACCCATTGAGAGTATTTATTTTTAACAAAAGCGCGCGAACAGTACTCAAAAACACATTCTTTTTTTAGTCTGCCTTTCTCAAACCCAGTCACCACAAACTGTGATTGTGAATTTGCTTCAACTGATCCTTCAATCTGCCCTGGAACAAAAGTAGGAGCATCAAAATTTAAATTACTAGTGGGAGTGGGATTCCTAGTTTTGTCACGTGAAAAATGAATCAAGCTATTATGAGGTCTAAGGCAAAAACAATTTTTCTCTGAACGGCATTCCTTCAATCTATGAGGTAAAAAACAACGAAAACAAAGATTATTCCGTTTAACTACCTCTACTCTATCCTCAACTGACAGTTTCTTAAATTGATAACACTTAGAAAGGGGATGGAAATTATTACCCTTACATAGAACACAATTTGTTTTGGTTTCGGCCACGAAAACATTCGACGAGTTTCTCTCTTGACGCCAAGTGCTAACCGTTTGCAGTCTATTTCGCCCATCTGTTTTGACTCCACTCTCTGGATTTCTGCTCATTAAATCATTCGAAACCTTTCCTCTCGCGGATAAATAGACATCACATTCCCTCCCAAGCTGTTGAGGCTTGAAATATGTTTCTCCCTGTTTCGTTGCAGTATGATTCATCGTATCTCTATCTAGCGTTTCAAATATTTTATCTGAAATTATTAGATCACACAAAGAGCGGAATTCATTAACTTTACGCAACTGACAATAATAATCGAAAGTTGTACTTAAGTGGGAAGCAAACTGAACATAGTTTTCGGATGGTAGTTTACGAGCCTTTTTAAAGTTACTCAGGCATTCTTGAGGCGTCGGTTCAAACTCTCTTAATATTAATTCTTTAATTTAAACATAATTGCTTAAATCCTCTTGACTCACATATGATAGCAAATTATTGACTCTTTCTCCTAAAATATTTAATAGAATTTCGGCGTTTAGCTCATCAGGCACGGATTTGATTTGAAATGCCTTTTCTAAAGATTGAAAAAATAAATTAAAGGACTCTGACCTAACCGGTACTTGAATTGTCAAAGTTTTAATGCTCTTTACCAAATTTTCCAATTTATCAGTTATGGAGCTTGGTTCTCCGCTTTCAAGAGATTGAGAATTTTTTTCGGATTCCTTCCTAACCTTCGCCAATTCTAATTGTTTTTCAATCTGAGATAATTTAATTTTTTTCTAATTGAATTTCAGCCTCGCCCTCAATCTGAGATAATTTAATTTTTTCTAATTGAATTTCAGCCTCGCGCTCATTTTTCTCAGCCTCTTGTTTACTTTTCTCTAAAGCATTTTCAACAAGACTACGCACAAATTCAATATCATTTTTATAAACGGCACTTGATTCAATTAACTTTTTTAAATCTATTATTTTAGCGCTTTGCTAGGAATCTCCAAACCCATTTCCACAGCAACCGAGATAAGCTCGTCTTTCTTTAGATTTAATTTCAACGCCATTTTTAAACTTATTTTGTCACAACATCTACACAATATACACTATTTTCAACCAAAAAGCATTTGTAAGCACCTAAATTACACTATTGAGAATAGGAAAGTATACAAAAACACACAACAAGAATATCACAATCAACACAAATCTACAAACACTAATTTCAACCATGATATCCGTTAAAACTATTCAACTATTAACACCAACTTTAGCGAACACAACCAATTAACTCCTAAAACCATCATTAAGAATAGAAACACTCACCTATTCAAAAATTTCACGACCAAATACTCAACTAATAAAGCACAAAACCATAGTTGCTTGTTGAACTCCGGGAAAGTCGGACCAAAATGTTTGATCACTACACCCGGGATAGCTCAATAACACACACCTCACACATGGACTGTAAAACACTCTCTATTTTTATTCACCTAAACACATAGTAACTAGAGATACACAGACAGTGCCGTCTGGCGCACGGTTTTTGCGACAAGCATGAACACATTAGTATATATATATATATACATATATATATACATGTATATATATGTGTGTAATGTATTGTAGTAGCGTGGCCGATATTGGTCGATATCATATCTGATTTATTGAAGACATCTTCAGAATAAACTTCCCTCCTTTATTATGAAGCTCACATCACACACACAGCAGATTAAAACACAATTGTGGTACATTTTCACATCTATTGTTAAAAACATAAAAGCAGACACATATAACAGAAGCGACATCTTAACGGACACAACACAAAGACACAGTGAGCTGCAGTTATTTACATTCTTACAAGATGAAGGAAAGTAACCAAAAATAAAGGGGTTACACCAGATTTTTGCTTTTATATCAACAGTGATTATTACGTAATAATAGTTTTGATTGGCTAGAATGGGCGGGATAGGGATTTCGGACTAGCCGAATACGATTAAGATTACAATGTTAATTTTAAACTAAAGAGCTAAATTTATTTTAAATATTAGTACAAAGAGTTAATAAAAAGGATACTAGAGAGAGGGAATTATTACACACACACGCACACACACACACACACACACATATATATACATTTATAATGTATGTGTCTGTATAATCAATAAAAATATTATATACTAATAGCTATAATTCTAAATAAGAATGAATAGAAGTTTAACCAGACAGTATTGGTAAGAAACAAGAAACCAAAGTAGTACAATAGCAAACACTTAGCCTTAGGCTATGCCTTAGGAACTGGCCATTAAAACTGCTACACCAGGAAGAAATGCAGATAACCAAATGATACTTATTGGACAATTATATTATACTGGAAATTACAAGTGACTAAATTTCCAAGAATTTAGGGTGCATAGATTCTGACTAAACAGTACCCATAACAATCACCTTTGGCAGTAATACAACACTAATACGCCTGGGTATTGAGTCAAACAGAGATTGGACGGCATGTACAGGCACAGATAACCATGCAGTTTCAAACACCATTCCACAGTTCATCAACCGTAATGACTGGCGTATGGTGACGAGCCGCCAGTCGCTGGGCAACCATGCATCAAACTTTTTCTATTAGCGAGAGATCTGGAGAACGTACAGGCCAGGGCAACAACCGGACATTTTCCGTATTAAGGAAGGTCCGTACAATACCGGGAATATGCGGTCGTGCATTATCCTGCTGAAATGTACAGTTTAGCAGGGATCGAATAAAGGGTAGAACCACGGGTCATAACACACCAGAAATGTAGCGTGCACTGTTCAAAGGGCCATCATTGCGAACAAGAGGTGACCGAGACGTGTATCCAATAGTACCCCATATCATCACGCAGATGATGGGTCAGTATGACGATGAAGAATGCACGCTGCCAATGTGGGTTCACCAGGATGTCACCAAACACGGTACAACCATCTTGATGCTGTACACAGAACCTGGATTCATCTGAAGATATGATGTCTCACCCTTCGCGGGCCAAGGTTCGTCGTTGATCACACCGTTGAAGAGACTCCTGTCTGTGATGCAGTATCAAGGATAGCCACAGCCATGGTCTCCGAGCTGAAAGCTAATGCTGCAGCGAACGTCATCGAACTGTTCGTGCAGATACTTAATGTCTTGCAAAAGATCCCAATTCTTCACTCAGGGATCGTGACATGACTGAACGATCAATTAAGGAAATGTGGGTAACATGTGTACATTCTTGGCTGTCAGAGGTGAGGGGATGAGATTTCAGATATTGCACGGCATCACTTATTACCATCCTGAACCCATCTATTTCATATTCTGCTAATAGTCATTGAATGTCGACCAGCACGAGAAGCAATACTGCGATACAATAAAACGCCCCGGTACCCTATAATTCGACCTTCATCAAAGTCATCAAAGTCTTCATGACAGTCATCATCAGTCACATGCTGGTACGCATTTCTGCTTTTTACACGAGGCATCCCAACAATTTTTCACCAGACAACAACGTTCAATTGCAATTTGTGTATGAGAAACCGGTTGAACAATTTCCTCATTTAAACACATTGTAGGTGTCGTTACCGGCACACCTGTTTGAATGCGTTGGAAAGCTAATAATTTGCATATCACATCACCTTCTTCCTGTCGTTTAAATTTCACGTCTGTAGCATGTCGCCTTCTTGGTGTAGCGTACATATATATATATATATATATATATATATATATATATACGTACAGAGCTTTTCCGAATTCAACCGACATATTCAGAGAGGTGATAGCAGGCAGCATGGGGACAGCAAATCACTAGAATATGGGGTCGCAAACCACGTTTAGTTGGAGAAATTCGTAAAAACAGTAATGAAGAGTGTGACATTGAGTGGAAAGAAAAGAGGCAATAAGATGTAAGAAATACATTTATTAGACATAAAGCATGTTTACAATACGAACAATGCTTGACGTCAGAAAGGTAACTACAAGTGATTGTTACAGTAATTGTTCAAAGTTGCGACCGCATTGGTCAAAGCACAACCGACATAACACACCAACGGAAGGAAAATTGTTGAACCGGGTTCAAATAAATCCGGTGTACTGGCGATGCCAGTTAAAGCGACGATAATCCGTGCCATGTGATCCTCCAGTGGAGCCACCGGTGTCTTATGTACAAGCAATTTCAAGCCATCACAGAAGAAGACATTCAAGAAATTCAGGTCCGGGGAGCATGGTGGCCAAGCAATAGGTCCGCCTAGTCCAATCCACCTTCCGGGATACATTTAGGTGACCCGCGGCACAAGCGTCATAATGGGGCACGGATGAGTTGTAAGAATGGACCACGATTGAAAAATTTAAAAGATAATGATAAATGCTAATTTATTTTTTTACAGTTTTATTGAAAGGTGGTTGTCTCAAACAAAACAAAACATCAAAATTTATTTTTAATACACCTAATTAAATTACAATACAGATAACACTTTTTCATTGCTGCACGCGTTGGTTTTCCAAAGTAAGTGCATTCGTGAGACTCTGAAATTTAAGAGGGCGTACTTTAAAATATCTGGAAGAAGACAATGAACTGTCCAGTGAGTGTTTGCTTTTCAAGAATGAAAGGCTTTGAGATTTAGCTTTTCTTACCGATACTATAAGGCATTTAAACAACTTAAGTTTAATGTATCCGACTACCTTCGAAACAGCGATTTTGCAAAAGCGCATAAATGGATAATATTTATAATATTTAGTGTCACTTAGATTAGAAAATGTATGTAAAATTGTTTTAAGGACGTTTTGACAAAAAAATATTTAAGTACAATATTTTGACAAAAAAATGAACATAGAATGACCCATTTTCAAAATATTCTCCTTTTGTGAAAAATGCTTCTATTATAATGATATTTTGCCTGTATATAGCTCAGACCTCTGTACAGAGGCTCAACTAGAATTTTTGAATTATATAACTTAGAAGTGGGCTTATATATATATCCATGTTTTTCGACAACACAGCCTGAGAAATTTTAGGAAAAAAACGCCAATAATTATTTCAATGGGTTGTAACTCTGAAAATAATGTGAATTTTTCAAAACTTCTAGTTGGGCCTCTGTAGAGAGGTCTGAGCTATATACAGGCAAAATATTATTATAATAGAAGCATTTTTCACAAAAGGAGAACATTTGGAAAAAAGGTTATTCTAAGTTAAATTTTGTCCGAAATATTGTATTTAAATAATTTTTTTTGTCAAAATGTCCTTTAAACAATTTTATACATTTATTCTAATCTAAGTGACACTAAATATCATGAAAACTATCCATTTATGCGCTTTTTTTAAATCATAGTTCTGAACGTAGTCTAAGAAGAACGTAGAACCTTAAGATTACAAGGAAAAGATTATTATGTTCCAATTCTTGATTGATCATATATCCTCTTTTTCAAATACACATTTGCGTTTTTGTCTCGACTTTGGAAAGAAAAAGAGAAACTGATGCACATCTGAAACAACTGATTTTGTTAGCATCTTCGAGAACTCATCCTAATGTATATAGATGACTCAGTAAAAATATCTACAAATTGAAAAATCCCATTAAAAAGTATTGACGGTTAAAATTATTTAGTATTAAATTTTTCTGGTTGCATAGTTTTGTTTTATATCTAACTTAACTGTGATTGAAATAAAAAAACTTTTAACAATAAAATTTAAGTTCGTGCACTTTTGTCTTATTTATTATATTATTTTTAAATTTTCACACTACTTATATATATATATGTGTGTGTGTATATATATATATGTATATATATATCCACTCTAGCTGTTATGATCATCGATGGTTCAGTTAATTAGTGGTAGAATGCTTTTATATCAATCAACTTTCATATTATCACAATCGTTAGACTCAATTAAATTCGATAAATCATCGAAGACAAGTGTAAAATTAAATAATAAGTTTAATGGAATATGGAGTGCGTCTGCACTCGGTCACGTACAGAAGATCTCTAGTGTCAACAAAGCATGTTTTTACAAGCAGCGCCCTCTATACTGAGGGGGGTTCTACCATTACTCCCCACTTAAACTCCTGCGGAGTTTACATTAAGGTAATTAAAATTCTAAGGGAATTCAAGTAAAATTCATGCAAAATGAAATAATACAAATACAATTCATGCAATGTGAAATAATAAAAATAAAATCCTATGAATTCAATTCTCAAATCACATGCATCATCAATAATTCTGAAATAAAATTAGCAATTCTTAAATCACATGCATTATCAATAATTCTGAAATAAAATTAGCAATTATGCAAATAGAATAATGTAAAGGTTAAAGTTTAAGAAATTGTAAAATGTTCAAATGTTCTTTTCTACAGATGCAGGATCAACTGGAATAGGTAAAGGCACTACCTTTGTGATGGCTCGTTTTAAAATACCTGTTGAGGTTTTCACACATTAACTACTCTTACAAGACCATCACTACCGGGAAATACTTCAAGAATACGCCCCATAGGCCAGTCCAGGGGCTTGGTGTTGGGATCCCCTTTAAAAGAACTAGCTGATTCTCCATCAAGTTAGAGTTCTGTACACTCCACTTAGCACGGGTCTGAAGAGGGGTCAGATATTCGGTGCTCCAACGGTTCCAAAATGTGTCTCTCAGGGATTGAATGAGTTTCCACCTGGAATGATAGGACAAAGAATCCGAAGCAGTATAAGGTTCAGGAAAGGATGAAATTGCACAGTTCATCAAGAAATGCCCCAGGGTCAAAGGGTTAAGATCATTGGGATCAAAAGAAAGTGGAGACAAGGGACGACGTGAATTCAGAACTGCTTCGATTTGTGCCATCAACGTAGTTAACTCTTCGAAGTTCATGATAGCTGATTTCGCTACCCTCAATAAAATGCGTTTCATGGACTTAATGTTTGCTTCCCACAATCCACCGAAATGGGGAGAAGCGGGTGGAATGAAGTTCCATTCGGTTCCCTCTTCCGCGCTGAATAGCTGAATTCTGTTGGATTTGCAAATTTCGTTCCATTCATTAAGAATGTTTCTTGCTCCCTTGAAGTTCGTTGCTTGCTTGATTTATTGATTGAATATTAACGTCGCACTGTTCAGCTACACGAGGGCTTTTGTGGCGACGGACCACGTAATTTTGAACCATGGTCAAGTGACGTGGACGACACCTGAGCTGGCACCCCCCTCTCCTAACTACCACACCACACCAACGGGAGGACGTTTCAGCTCTCGACAGATTTAACTTGCATCGCTGCCCTACACGGCGGGTCTTTAGTGGTACTGGGCTCGAACTCGTGACAATGCAAGCCACAGTCCGATACCTATACCACTCGGCTACCGCGGCCACTTGAAGTTCGTTGCATAGTCACTCCAAATGACGGATGGCTTGGATCTCCTTGCTATAAATCGTCGGAGACATGCTAGGAAGGCTTCTGTGGTCAAGTCGGAAACAACTTCTAAATGCGTGGCTTTTGTACTGAAACAGATGAAAATGGCAATATACGATTTTAAAGTCACTCTTGATCTTTTTAAATTTGGTTTCGTGATTATAGGACCAGCGTAATCCAATCCAACTTTTTCGAAGGGTCTAGAAGGCGCAATTCTGTCTCGTGGTAAATCTCCCATCATCTGGTTTATTGTCTGGGTTTTCGTGCGAAAACACGTAATACATTTATTTAATATTCTTCTTACACGGTTCTGACCCGATGGGATCCAATAAAAAACTGTCTTATTAAATATAATGTGGTTTGCAAGCCAGAATGTAATGATTTCTTGTGATAGTGTTCAATTATAAATCAGTTAAATGATGAGCCTTTGGCAACATCATTTGATGTTTTGGGAATTCCGATAGGGTCGAATGTTTCAATCTACCTCCCACTCTCAGTATTTCATCTTCGTCCAAAAAAACGTTTAAAGATGATATTTTGCTGCCCTTTGGAATCGGTTTTCCGTTTTTGAGACACTTTATTTCAGTTAGAAATTCATTTAATTGTACTTGTTTTACTAAAACTTTCGTAACATGATCAAATTCAGAAGCACTTATACAGTCTATTTTCCTTAATACTGGGTTCACTTTACAGTTATAAATAAATCTTAAACATAGAGCGCTTATTCTAATTAATTTACTAAAAAGAGGAATATCTAGAGATTAAATTATTTTCAATTTGCCTCTTTTCAACCGCTGTATTTACATTAATTGATTTCTTCAATTCTAATTTATCGTTGTTTATTTCGGTTTCAATTATAGGTTCTGAAAATAATGGCCATTCTGTTTGTTTCATTGTCAACCACTTGGGACCATGCCACCATATTTTGTAATTTTTAAGATCATTTAAAGGCAAACCCCGACTTATTAAATCAGCGGGATTATCCTTTCCTTTACAGTAGCGCCATTCCTTGGGATCACTTAGTTTTTGTATTTCTTTAATTCCATTCTTTACAAACACTTTATGTCTATTAAAATCCCCCTTTATCCAGTAATATGTTATAGACGAATCAGTCCATAAAAACGACTCACAGACAGTATGAGTGCAGTTGCAATTTTGTCACTTAACCTTGCAGATAAAAGTGCTCCCATAAGCTCCAATCTAGGGATCGAAAGAGTTTTTAATGGAGCTACCCGACCTTTTGATGCTACAAAACTAGAAATAATATTTCCATCGTTCAGTTCTATGCGTAAATAAGCGACAGTTCCATATGCCTTTTTGGAAGCATCTGAAAATCAATGCAACTGAATGGTGGTTGCATTTGAAGGCAAAAAGTTTTGAAAGTAATATCGAGGAATTTTTATTTCACTTAAATAATGAATCTCATTACACCATTTATTCCATGAAACTTCTAATTGTTTCGGCAATTTGTCATCCCAATCCAATCCTAAACACCAAATTTCTTGAATTAAACATTTTATTCGGATCGTATAAGGACCTATGAAACTTACTGGGTCAAATAATCGACCTGCGGCTTGTAACAAATATCTTTTTGTATTAATTCTTTTAGAAAGAAATGTTCCTAAATCGCTGGAATCAAAATAGAATGTATCAGATTTTCATTCCAACCAACTCCTAAGACCTTTGAAGCTATCAACGTGTTCAATGACTCTTTATGTTCATCTACTTCAAAATTTAAATTTTTAACCTTTGATTTAGCTCGGAAGAGTTGGTTCTCCATTTCCGAAGATCCATACTTGCATCTTCCAAAATTTGTTTACTTTCTATGCAGGTCGTCAAGGCTGCTTGGACACTGACATTTCCACACAGAAAATTATCAACATACAATGACTGGTTAAGATGGTTAAAAGTATCAGGAAAAATATCCACATATTTTTAAAAAGGATGCTTTATCGTAGCTGCAAGAAGAAATGGACTTGATTTTACTCCAAATAAAACCCTAGTCATTCGGAAAATATCAAGCCGTTTGTTTTCTAAATCAATTCCTGAATTTTCATCCCAGAAAAATCTTGTAAAATCCCTTTCACTTTCGTCTATCTCAATCATCAAAAATGCCATTTTTATGTCAGCTACAAATGCAATTGGATTCACTCTAAATTTGATTAATAGAAAAAATAGGTTAGGTATAAAATTTAGCCCTGTTTGTAAATAATCGTTCAAAGATAGCTGTGATTTCGCATGTGATGACGCATCAAATACGATTCGCAATTTGCTTGTAGTTTTATCAGTACGTATTACTGCTCTATGTGGTAGATAAAAAAATATTATGCTCTAGATTTTCTTCTTCAAATGGAACGCGTTCTATGATTTTCTCAGAAAGATAATTATTTACAACTAATTTGTAATCCTCAAATAAGGAACTGTCATTTTTAAAACGTGATCTTAACTTTAGAAATCTTTTCCTAGCAATTTCTTCATTATCTTCTAACAATGTTTTCATGTTAGGTTTCCAAGGGAATTTAACTTTATACCGCTTATTTTGGTATGAAAAATTCCCGCTTCAAATTCAGACATTATATCATTATCAATATTTTCCTCATCGGACACCTCTGCTTCTATTCCTAAGTTCTCTAAATTCCAAAATTCACCAAGCTGTTTAGAAATATTGGATTCATTAACAATAACACTCATTGTTAAAAGGTCCTCAGAATCTGTACTCTGCCCTTGTAAAGACCACCCAAATAATGTTTCTACTGTCACAAGATTTTTGTTTAGACGCGTAATTCTACCTGTAACTACTTGATAATAATAATAATTGATATTTCTTTATCGTTAAATAATAATTATTCATAAGAATCGGCTAATTGTACATTTTTTAAATATCTAAATTTTTTATCAATATTTCTATCAGGAATCGGTAAATTCGTGATAGAAATATGTTCTGTCTCTACCGCTTCTATTTCAATGCACAAATTTGGATCATCCCTGTTTTTCAATTTTATTTTAACTATATTTAAAGTTTTTGTTTCAGTTTCTTTTGTACCAAATGTGCAAATGGAAAGGTTTTCTTTTCTAAGAATTGGAAAGTTAAATTTCTCAGAAGTACTCTTTAAAACGAAACTTCTCTGTGAACCATTATCTAAAAATAATCTAACAGCTTCTTGTTCATTTTTGACATCTATTAATGCGGCGCATGTTTGTAATAATACACTATTTACTTCTGTTTTAATTACTGTTGAAACTATATTATCAGTGTCCCTTTTCGGAGACAAGTCGTCATCATGTCGATTTCGAAAACATATTGAGAAATGGTGGGACCCATTACAAATAGGACACGACTCCTTTTTTACACATTCCATTGCTCTATGACCGGGCGACAAACACAAATAACAACATCTTTTTTTTTCTTAAAATTTCTCGCTTTTCGTTAGCACTAAAAGAACGGCAAGCGTCGAGTTCATGACCTTTGTTGCAGTATAAACATTTTCGGTTTCTAGGTTCTACTTTCTCCTAGGGGTGGGAAATTAATGTGCTCGGAAATGTACTCTATTCGGGGGTGGCTTCATGCGTTGTCCGGGGAATAGGAGCCTTTATTTTTTGTTCTGTCTTGCGGTGGAGGGGAATAATGACTTAGTTTATGACTGTTTAGTTGAGAAGCTCGTTCCCTACTACGAATTTCCAAGTGCAGGAACTGTAAAAGAGCACTCAGGTCAAACCCTTCGTCCTTTTGAGAACGATTGAATTCCAAAACGAGTTCCGAGGGTATCTGTTTCAACAGGATGGGTGTTAATAAGTTTGAGTAGGATTCTTCTTTAACTCCTAAACTTTCAAGACTCCTTATTTGCGTTTCTGCTCTATCGTACAAATTTCTTAAGCCCACAATATCAGTAGGGTTTCTAACAGGTGTTAAATTTAATAAATTGCTCAAATGAGCGTTAATTAACATGTTTTTGTTTCCAAATCTATCTTTTAATAAATCAAGAGCTCTATCATAATTATCATCAGAAATTGGAAATCCATTAATGCAACCAAGCGCATTACCACATAAATATGATTTTAAATAATTAAATTTATCAACTTTGCTTAGTCTATTGTTATTATGAATAGAGCTTTCAAATAAATTATAAAAATCTAACCATTCAGAATAATTTCCAGAATACTTATTTATATGCAATTTAGGTAAATTTATGTTTATACATTCAAAACTATTGGAATCAATAACTTGGATATTTCGAGAAACTGTATCAACCTGGATAGAGTCAGAATTTATTCTCCTAATTTTAGAAGAAAGCTTCGTTTTCCAAAATATAATCTTCTCTTTAATTTCTTCCGAAGCTTCTATATCTTCAGTAATAGTGTAAACAGACAATCGATCTTCAATTAGTGTATTTAATAAACTTAAGTTACTTTCTTTATCATTTAATTGCTCTATAAAAGCTTCAAATTGATCAACAGGTTCATTTTCATTGTTGATCTTTCCTTCAATTTTATTTATCAATTTTGTCAACGAAGAACGTACCGCAGTACGCTTCTTTTTAAATTTTGAGAGATCTTCTGACATTTTAATCTTCTATTCAGGTATAATTCAGTTTCAATAAAAATTCGGCTTACCTGAATTCACTGTCGACGATGATATTTCAACTTCTTGGTCGAGGCTATCAAAAATGATTCTTTCATCAATTTCATCAATTTTCATTAATTTCAGGCCGTTGCACCAATGTTACGATCATCGATGGTTCAGTTAATCAGTGGTAGAATGCTTTTATATCAATCAACTTTCATATTATCGCAATCGTTAGACTCAATTAAATTCGATAAATCATCGAAGACAAGTGTAAAATTAAATAATAAGTTTAATGGAATATGGAGTGCGTCTGCACTCGGTCACGTACAGAAGATCTCTAGTGTCAACAAAGCATGTTTTTACAAGCAGCGCCCTCTATACTGAGGGGGGTTCTACCACTAGCTATATTTCTCTTTTTTGGTTTGTAATGTTCTTGGTTCTTTCGGTTTGATCTTAAGATGTTTTAGGATTTATTAGTCTTCTTTTTAATTTATTTACTGCTATATATATATATATATATATATATATAGAGAGAGAGAGAGAGAGAGAGAGACTTGCATAAAATGTGTGCCATTTGCGTAAAAACAATAAGCCTGTAAGTAACATGTCTTCCCCTTTATATATTCCTTTGTTTGTTGGAAAAGTTTGAAGTAACACGCATAATTTTTTTTATCAGATACTGGCACTTTTCCCAAAAGGCTGTCCACCCCTGCTATAGTGCAACAGAGTTATGCCTTTTTTAGCATTTCTTTTTGCCTAGCTTATTTATTTTTCTTTTTCAGGCTATTATTTTAACGTTTTAAAAAATTTTTAAACTTTGAGTCCAAGTTTTTTTTACCCCACAATTAAATAAATAATTTATAATTTATTCAAAAATTTGCAACATTTTAATTTTCTTTTTTGTAACTGAGATTTAACAATAATAAAGGAGGTTTTCAAGGTGCTATTATTATTATTTTCCTTTTCTTAGAGTGTCTAGAAAAAAGAACCTCAAGAGCCTTTGGATTTATTACAAAACCTACCATCTGAAAGCAGTGATGCACTGACCGAGGATTCTTTAGATGAAGACATCCCAGCAAACTATCCCCTGGAATTTTCGTTAAATTCTTAGCATAGTGATAAAGAGACTGAACAAGACTCAAGGAGCAGTAGTTCATGTTCAGAAAAAAATACAGTATTTCCTACCCCAGGATACAGTACTTTAAAAAACATTCAAGCGAAACCTCACTCAAAATGCGCAGCGTGTTATGAATTTTTGTGTATTAATGAAAAGAAAAACTGTTACTTTGAATGTCATCAAATTAATTTTAAATGTAAAACCTGATTTTGTCTGTAAACAAAATAAATAAATTTTAAAAAATTTATAATTTTCAAAAAATAAATATTTTGCACTGTAAAATACTAGCGTTCTCGGGTTATTTAGCATTTTTAAGAATTAAAACTCCGTTAAAAAGCCATTTGGTCTTATTGTGTTATGAGAATATTTTAGACCTTTGTGCACTGAAGTACCAATTTAATTAATTAGCTCTAATGGATAAAATTTCCCTAAGTTGAGTATTTTATTAATGTGTATCTCTTAATTTTCAATGGAGTGATTGAAAAAAATATTACACAAAAAAACTGCAGTAAATCATAATGCGGTAGAAAAAAGGGTTAAAACTCGACAGATTTGATGATCATTAGAGCCGAAGAATGACGGGTCTTCAACCCAAGATTTGACAGAAACAATGTCAGTCCTCTGATTTGAAGATCATAACAACTCGAATATAGCTTCCGTATTCAAGTATTACGTATTATTTCAATACGTGCGTTTACAATGTTTAATTTTTTGATAAACAGATTTAAAAAAATCAGGATGTGGAATCAGGATATTTGAAATCTTATAAAATAAAGTTAGCATCATTTCTAATGAATAATTGCTGCAATATAAAATCTAAAAGGAAAAGTATGTATTTGTAGCTTACCTATACATGAAGGAACTTCTCCTTTCCATTGCGCATCATTTATATCATCAAATAAATGACAAGTTAAAACGTTGTTTGAATTGTTCTTAAGCTCGTAGCCATCGTTGCAGGTGTAATTAGCTTCAGATCCAATGACAGGTTCTTCACTTACGCCAGTATGGAGCAAGTAATCACCATTAGGAATAGAGGGAGGATCTGCACAACTCATTTCTGTAAATCATAAAAAAGCTATATAATACCATGAAATTATGCACACAAACGCATACAAACTTCCGATTTGTGCCATTTCAAGTAATAAGGAATACTGAACTGTATTTAATGATTGAAATTATCGAAAAATACGAAGAAAAATTTAACCTGAAATTCGAAAACTGTTAGAAATTTTGGATTATTAGGTTTTGGATTTTGATACATTTTACAATATTTTATTTTACAATTCGATATTTAAAGGGTAATTTTTCATAATTTGAAAAATTATGGCTTAGCAGATTCTATACCTATTAATGCCATAACATCTGATACAATTATAAAGGAGTCAAAAATACAAAATACTTTGTTATCAAATTTCAAGCTAAAAGTTTTCTTTTACATTTAAATTTAACGTATAGCACCTTCTTTTCAAAATAAACACCTTTAGAGTTTACACAGGCATTCAGTCTCTTTGACCAATTATCTATCGAAACATGCACTACTCCAGTGAAAAATTCCACTGCTGCTTTCCTTAAAGAACGTTTAAAATTTTCACACTGGGTTGTCATTTTTGGCACACATTTAACTCCAATACTGACCACAATTTTTAGTGGAGTGGATTTAAATTTCATCGCTTGGGAGGTCAGTTTTATTTCTGGAAAGTTCTGCACATTGTCTTTCGATCACCACTGGGTTGTCTTCACTTAATTAGTAGGGGCAGAGTCCTGTTGAAAAGTCGAATCATTTCCATTGAACAGGTTGACATTCAGGGGCTTCACTTTTGGTTCTTTGACAGTGGTTTGATGAACTTGGAATAAGAAATCTCTGAGACGCCTTCATACCTGATACCACACCAAACTAATACAGAAACTGAATGATGAGCTCTCTGCAAGCATTTTTCTTCTCTGTAACTTATTGGGCACTCCATGTGTATACATAGTCTTTCTAGTTGTCGAAAATCCTTCAGCACCAAAATTTTCTCGTCAGTAAACAGAATTCGTCTTTTGCCATTATGAGCATGCAATGACAACAGTGTATTTGCTTCAAGGCGCCTCTGGTGTCTTAGTTCTTTTGTAAGAAAATGGCCAGTTATTCTTTGAAAGACATTGCTGTCTTTAACACGTCCTTTTATTTAACAAAAAGTATCTTTTTGTGACAAGGATTTTGATGAATTTTTGATTCATTCCTATTATAGCCCACTGCCTGGTTTTCGAATTTTTTTCTCGTCAAGCTGGACGATAAGTTCACCAAGCTAGCTACTCTCCTTTTTCATTCTTTAAAACAAGAGACCGTTATTAGTGACCGTTATGTATCTGCGATTAGTAATTTCTGTTATTTACTTTACCTTCGGCAACCCTACTAATTGTACAAGTGGTATCGGTAAAAAATCATTTTTCAACACTTTGCTGTTATTAGGATACGGGTGAGAGAAAGATGTGTGATTACTTACACTTGCCCTCAAAAATCTGCGTACAGGCAATCATAATACGTATTTATGCTTTAATTATTATTAAAATCTTGCTTTAGAAAATCAACATAATTTTGTCAGAGATTCTTCAAACTTTCTTTATTAAAACAACAGCCATAAATTTCCCCTTAACATGAAAAAACAAGAATGACCTTCAAATAATCAACAGCCACACCCACCAAAAGCCTACGTATACACAAAATAAAGCTTTTAAAGACCTTTTATTGCGAAATAATTGCACTAAATCGTGTTTTTAGGCAATTACAAGCTTCTTTTACGATTTATTTAGGATTTGAGATTTGAAAGCTTTTGTGATTCCATGGCAGGTAACTGAAAAGAGATTGATATATTACTGAAAGAAAAATCGTCATAGATCTTCAGAAAAGGGGGAAATTTTTAAAGCAATTGTTAAAACTGTTAATAGGAGACATTCATTGATTCAAAAAGTGTTCATTAACTGCAAATCAACTAAAATTTTAACGTCCTAGCCAAGATGCGGCCACCCGTCTGCAGTGTCACCTTGAGAATCTTGCTTTGTAATTCGCTCTATAAAATAAATCCAGACTATAAGCTTCACAAATAGCTGAACGTGTTGCTGCGATATTGCAAAAATGTGGGACTCTAATTACAATTCGAAAAAACTTGAAAAAGGATGCCTATCATGCCCGAGTTGCATTCAAGAAGCAATTCATCTTTCTAATGAACAGAGCTAAGAGAAATGACCTTAACAAAAAAAACACTTAAATAGAACACATATTTTTTTAAAAAACTATAATATATTCAACTGAAAATAATTTTTATAATTTAGCATCAAAAAGTACAAAAATATGCATTCAAAAATTTCTGGACAGATCTTAGAAAGTGAATCTTTTTTCGACTATCAAACATGGAGGAGGTGGCATAATGTTTGGGGGTGCATTGGAAGCCTTTCGGCTGGTAATCTGGAATTTATTAATCAACAATATACAAAATTGTTTATTTGAACTTATTGAATTGCGGTGAGTAATGATTTTTACTTTTAGCGGTACAAAAAGTTCACAATGACCCACATTGTGAAGTCATTGTGAAGCCATGGCTGTTCTGACATGTCCCAAACCAATTTCGAAAGTCAATCTAGTCCCCAGACCTAAGCACAATACAGCATTTGTGGGTTTTCCTCGAGTGAATAATCAGGGAGAACTTAATAACATCCAAGAAAAGGCTCAAATCTGTCATAGTTTCATCTGTGGAATAAAGTATCCACAGATGAAACAACTAAGCTAATTGAATCCCGATCAAATATGTCGAGGGAGTTATAGAAAGAACGGAATAGCTTAAAAAGTATTGTCTTTTAGTTACAATCCTTTATTGTAAAGGTTTTTTCCAGTGTAAGCAGACTTTTGACGCGCACGAACTGTGGCGTTCTCAAGTTATAAATATTTGTATTATTTATGTAATAATCAGGTAATTTTTGCTGGTACTATTTGAATTTACGACGTTGAAGGAATCAATAAAAACAGTATTTGTTCAGAAAGACTTCATATTCATGTTCATTTTCATTTCATTGTTTCATGTTGCTTTTCCTCATTCATATTCCTTTTCATCATTCAAATTCATTTTCATCATTCATATTCATTCATCATCAGTCCATAAATTAAGGACAATGCCAGCTGCGGGAAATATAGGTTTAGAAACAAAAAAACAGGACTTATTCATTAAAACCATATATTAAACCAAAGATAAATAACAAACAAGATAGTGTATGTGGGATACTATACATAAAAACAACAATTTTTGACCCATGAAGCAATTACAAAAAATACTCTCATAACAAAAACTTAATATTAGCTTGGAGGAAAAGGAATCCATTATTTTTGCATGAAATTCAAGACTTTATTTAACATGTTTCGGTTTGTCCGATTTGGGTCAAATAGGCACCGTTTTGTTGCATTATTTGTTGCAATATTAAAGGTAGCTTCTTAATAATTCTCTCATAGAAGTCTTGATCCTTATTGGCAAAAAGCTCTAGTAGTCGATTTTCACAATCTTCTATTTATCCCTATTTCTTACCACTAAGGAAGTTTTGAAATGCGAGAAAAAGGTGGTAATCGCTTGATGCTAGGTCCGGACTATATGGTGGATGCATTAAAACTTCCCAACCAAGCTCCCAGAGTTTCTGGCGAGTCACTACAGACGAGTGTGGCCTGGCGTTGCCCTGATGGAACACCGCATCTCTTCTGTTGGCCAATTCTGGTCGTTTCTGGTCAATTGCTAGCTTCAAACGGTCCAGTTGTTGACAGTAGAGATTTGAGTTTAGTGTTTGGCCATACGGAAGCAACTCATAATAAATCATTCCTTTCCAGTCCCACTAAATACACAGTAGAACCTTCCTAGCCTTTAGTACTGGTTTGGCCACCGTTTGAGCTGCTTCACCGTGCTTTGATCACGATCGTTTCTGCACAATATCGTCATATGTAACCCATTTCTCATCCCCAGTCACTATTGATTTAAGAAATCAGTCGATTTCGTTCTGTTTGGACAAGGCTTCGCAGATGGAAATTTGATCCATCATGTTTATTGGTGTTAACTGGTGTGCACCCAAACATCGAGCTTCTTTTTGAATCCAACTTTGCGTAAATAATTTAAAACTGTTTTATGATCAATCTTTAGCTCCTGAGTGATGCTGCGACTACTAACATGCCAGTCAACTTCGATTATTTCTTTGATTTTATCGACATTTTTGACGACGGGTCTGCCCATGCAAGGTGCTTCTTTAACATCGAAAATGCCTGAACTTAAGCAACGAAACCAAAATTGCATGTAATTAACTGTTACAGTATCGGCACCATAAACATCATTCACAATTTCAGCCGTTGGCTTGCATTTTCTCCTTTATCAAAGAAAAACTGTAAAATATACCGAATTTTCTCTTTGTTGACTTCCCCTTTTAACACCCTGTAATTTACAACTGAATGGACCAAACAAAAAAAGCAAAATAATTTTTTTAGTGTGAAATGTCACCTTGACAACGAGCATAAATTTGAAATGGTTTGAGCAATACTTCACGAGATATCGACACTACACCCATCTACCGAAAAAATAATGGATTTCTTTTTCCCCAACCTAATATTAGATGGTTAGTATGATAATTAATACATTGTATGTCACTCATGCGATGAAATGCAGTCTATAAAGCACCTGGGCATACTGAGTATCAAATTATCGAGCTGATTTTGTGGGAGTATACACACTTTAGCAAGCAATGCTCTCCGAAGTTCCAGTACACGTGTAGAATGTGAATGAAGGGCTAAAGATCATTGTCTAAGCATGTGCCACATATGCTGTACCGGATTCAAGTCAAGTGAGAACGGTGGTCATTTTACTAGGATAAAAAGCTCAGATCGAAGGCATTCGTTTATGGTGCTTGCTTGGGGAAGACAGGCGCAAATTCTGTGCTCATGACATTCCTAAACAAACATAAATGTTTTTCAGAATATTTCTCCTATAATTTTGGCCTGTCATGGTTCCAATTCTAACATGCATATCCATCCTGGAGCCCAGAAAAGTTTCCCCAAAACGAGCAGTCTTACACCATCGTAACTGTGCAGTTTAATGATGTTGCATTGAAGGTGAAAGGTACCTGGCATTCTCCATATGAAGGCCCGACGTGAAACAGATTTCTAGATAAACCTATACTCGTCTCAGAATACATCACACATGCACACTATGACGATGTCTACATTGCATGCTCTGTACTCTAGAACAATCATTGGAGACAATGAGTTGCCGTGCGCGGAATACATCTGAAAAGCTTGAGATCATATAGAGCAATATGTCCCAAACGTCTGTTCACAGTTTGTTTTGAAACTGTCGTACCTGTAGCTGCAAATAGCTGACAAGAAAGGTCGGATGCTCTACTCCGTCTGCTTCTTTTTGGAGTTACTGCCAAACATCGGTCTTCATTCAGCGCTTTGTATTGCAACGTCTGTTGACACTTCTGTCATCTTGGAATCGTTGCTAAATCTTAGAGGTGGCAGTTTGGGTAGTTCCAAGTTTCTCTGATACTTCCATATGAGTTCGCTATATTCCATGCTGCCGATAATTTTACAACGTAAAAAACTTCCTCATGCTTCCTCCGTGTCATAACCATTCGGTTTAGTTACTGAGTGGCTTACAAAACGCTAGAGAACAATTTGACTTTTATGCCACCATTCCTTATATAAGCCTCTTTTACACTCTCGTCATTGTGACGTACTATCAATGTCATCTGGTGACTTCCCATAGTTTTTATATTATTGTTAAAGATATGCGCGATAATTCTACTAGTGAAATGCTTAGATTTCAATTTCATGTGATTTTCAACTATCCTTAATTTATGGACATGCGTGTACAAATATTCCTGGGCTCTGCAAGGTCAACTCAATTTTTCATACCTACTTGAGTTGGTCGATAAATGAGTACCAAGCTTGCTTGGGGACTTAAACACTGGGGGTCTTTCTTCAGACGGACCACATGATCGGGACGTCTGCTCATGCACCTCAGCACCCAATGATCACTTATACTGGGATGGGCACAGTAGGCCCTAGCCCTTATGGGTTGTTGCGCCACTGAGTATGAGTTTGAGTATACATAAAATATACATAGTAATTTGCTCTTATCTTGTCATATTTTGTGCTCTTTCGAGATTGATTTTGTTTATTTACAAGTGGCCGTAAATTAAAAAGTTTTTCTTCTCAATCTAAGTTTTAATTTGTACTCATATATTTTAAGAAATTTATTATAATTATTGTTATATGCCAATTTAGAATATTTAACTTGAAAGGGGATATAGGATATTATGAATTTGGGTGATTATATTTTTGATGATTCAAGTAAAGGAAACTCAGAAGATGTAATTTTGCATTCATTAATTAGCATTGCATTTGCATGTAATTAATTAGATGATGATGTATTTATTGGAAATGAAGATGAAGATGGTATAAATGATACGACAGAGATATAACACCAATTATTATGATGAACACTTGGGAAGTAAAAGCTGGGCAACAATTTTTTCCGATGTTCTATATCAGTACTCAACCTTTTTTCTGTTGGGCCACATACGTATGTCAGCCATTTTATGCGGGCCGCAACATGAGGTTTAAGGGGGTAGATAACATTGGAAATTTAGAATATGGAAAACTGATCAAAATATTATAACTCCTGTTTTTTGATTTTTTTTAATTATTATTTTTTTACATTTTTTATTTTGGTCACTAACACTTAATTACAAGAATTTAAGAAACACTCCCCCATAATTTTTGCTTCAGTAAACGGTTCTATATGATTACCAATAATGTAACAAACTTCTAGGATGTCTTTGTTACTACTGTGACATTACCATTGACGAAACACTTTGTTGCTGTTACAAAGAATATTCAATAAAGCGAAGGCCGTAGGTAGTCTAGTGGTTAGAGCACCAGACTCCAATCCGGAAGGCCTGGGTTCGATGCCCGTACCGCCAAATACCCTCCGAGTTCACACGGAGTACGTGCTCGTTAAATCAGTGGGTCCGAATGTCTTGTGAGGTGAATCCCGAGTGCAGGGGGAACTGGAGAAAATTCCCCTCCACTTCAGTTCCATGCCTAAATTGGGGAGGTGGAAATAGATGGTGGCGCCATCTATCGTGATGTTCTATCATCCCTTCGGGAATTTCTCTGAGCTAAAATCGTACTGTCACCTGTATGGTGCTCAAGGCTAAGGCCAACGACAGACGTACATCTAGCCCATTGCCACGATGAATTTCGTGGGCCTCGATCTGACTATGTCAGACAGGTGGCATGTGCAACAACAAAAGCCTATTTATCACCTCTTGAAAGAGGAAACATATCATTAAATAATGCCTGTTTATTGGTATTTTTTAAATACAGCACTTTCGTGACGAACGAAACAGGTATTGCTCCAAGTTTGTGTTCCACTACAAAACAGTCAACCTCCAAATCATTCGAATATTTTTCACTTGCAAGGTATTAAAGATAATTCACAAAATTAGTCCACCCATAAAATTATCGCTACTCCACGTTGTCTGTTCTCTCTAACCATAACCGTTACAAACAGAAAAAAGAATATCAACTCGCAGTCGCACGACATCGACAGCAAAAAAGCAAAATTGATATGTTTGATTTCTTGTGTTTCAAAGAATTTTCAACTAAATTTTTGATACATTGTCTTATATAAAAGAATTTCTCAGAGCAACGGGTCATGATTGGGGCACTCAAATGGGCTTGGTGGGCAGCAGGTTGAGTATGGCTGTTCCTTATGGTAGAATAAGACATATCCCTCGATTTATGACTGACAAATTTGCATCAAAATGTAGACATGGAGGTTACAAATATATAACTCGTGCCTTTTATATAAATGCAATTATTTTTTTCGCACCTTTGCTTATAAAAAAATAATTGTTTCATAAAATATTGTTATAACATTTCATTTAAAAACTAAATTACAATACATTTTTTTTCCATTTTTAAAGAAGATTTATTAAAATAAATGTAATTGAGATTTTTATTGTTGCAGTTTAAACTTGAAGTGCACATATGTGCATACCAAAACTGTTTATAAAATTTTTTTCCCTACCATTTGTACTTCTAAGTTATTAGAAAAATCAAACCATCTAATATTTTTTACTCATTTAAAATACGTCAGGTCGGAAGAAGGTATATATACGTATGTGTGTGTTAGTGATCATATATGGTATACTCAAATATGGATAAATGTAATTCAGAGAAAAAGAATGACTTACTTGAACAAACAGGAACTTCCTTTGTCCATTCATCTGATACGCAAACTATAGCTTTGGCTCCTTTCAAAACGTATCCCTCGTTGCATTGAAATCTGAGTAAATAATTCTCTGGAGCAATGGTCAAGTTGACATCTCTCCGATACTGGAAACGCATTCGACCATTATTTGGATGTTTCTCCGGAATCGGACAGTCTGAAAAAATAAAGTGCAAAATTAAATGACAAGATGAAGATGATTTACTTGTAGAAAATATTTCTAAAATAAAATAAATCAGAAAGGGAAAGCTTAAAGAAAACTTTATTGTTGCATTAAGTTTTGAAGAATTTCAGGTTGGTGTGTTGTAGATTGAATTAGTTATCTGCATGAATTCTAAGTAATTAGCAGATGTCATCAGCAAAAGAGAATACCATATTATGACATTAGTCGAGAGTAAAGATGTTAAAATTATCTGTACAACTGCAACACGAGGCATTTGTAATGGGTTCTATTTGTGGTTCTTTAACTAATCCTCTTGGGGAAACTATTTTTTAATTGTGATTTTAGTTTGAAAACCACTTTTCGTAGAGATTACTTGATTTTATGCAAATGTAAATGCTAATTAAACCTTGACGTTGGTGTGAAATCTAGGAATAATAGAAAGTGAATTGCGACTGCGAAGTTGCGAGGCCTAAAATTAATATTCATCGTAGAATCCAATTGGAGTTGGTGAAAGTAAATAGCATTGGAGCTGTACCGAGTTATCGTGGTTCAAAAAGGACTGATATAAGGAGCTCCAGCTTCTATTAAGTGATTTATTTTATAGTCTTTTAAGTTAGATTAAGAATTATTTACGATTGCTCCGAGGGATAAGCAATAAAGTTGCAAATCATCCATAAAATGTTTAATATAAAATAAAAGTATTTGTTTTTAAGAGCATGTCTGCTTCTTCTCCGAACCCTCCTGCGATGTTCGGGTCGCGACAACTTTAGAAGCTGAGCGTTTCATTGCTGTATTACGGTAAATATTTTCTTTTCTGTATCTAGTGGTTATAGTTGATGCTTTGAGCAGATTTGAATAGCGAGTCAACAGATCTACAGATATCCGCCACACCTAACGGCGGATAGTAGCTTATGATGCTGACTGCTGTTTTGAAGGGCTCGGGTTTGAATCCCAAAGCAGGCATGTGTGTTTGTAAACGCATAGTAAGTGTACGGCACGAAATATTCGGCAAGCCGAAATCTTTCTCGAGAGTTTGGTAATAGTAAGGTGGCCGTTTTTTTACAATGAAAAGGAGGACGAAAAATTTAGGAAAAAAATACAACTTAAATATATGAAACGTTTTATTAATTCAAACAAAAATACGCTAATTACGCTTACATTCTTTTTAATTATTTACACACTTAAACAAGTATTTTCTCACTGAATAATCTTTTTTTTTGTTATTTTCTAATATATTGGAAATTTTGAAGCAAGAAATATCCCTCATACGGAATTTTACCATAGGTATACTGCAGCTAAAGTATCAACATTCAACTTTGATTTCTCTCTTGTCCAAAAATTATTACAAACCGAAAAAATTCTTTCGACTGCTGCATCAGTTCCAGGGAAGCACAACGTAAATTAAAAAAGAATAACAAAATGTTTATACGAAATGTGTTCATTTTTGAAATGGTTAAGTATTTCCACCCATCTTTTATCAATTTCAGCGTGATGTTGCAATTGTTTCAATTTATTATAATTTATATAAATGTACATTCAGTCTAACAATGTCATCAAACAAACCATTGTCAACGATTTTAATATCAGGCATTTATTTTGATAAAAAATCACCACAGTTTTCTATATCTGCCCAATTTACTTGTGATGAAGTCAAAAAACACCATTGAAAACTGATATTTCCTGCGATATTTGTTTCAGGCCAGTCTTCGACATATTGGAGTGGCCGCGGTAGCCGAGTGGTATAGGTATCGGATCGTGGCTTGCTTTGTCACGGGTTCGAGCCCAGTACCACTAAAGACCCGCCGTGTAGGGCAGCGATGCACGTTAAATCTGTCGAGAGCTGAAACGTCCTCCCGTTGGTGTGGTGTGGTAGTTAGGAGAGGGGGGTGCCAGCTCAGGTGTCGTCCACGTCACTTGACCATGGTTCAAAATTACGTGGTCCGTCGCCAAAAGCCCTCGTGTAGCTGAACAGTGCGACGTTAATATTCAATCAATCAGTCGACATATTGGAAATATGTTTGCTTCATCTCTGAATACAGAGATTAACAGATAGGCTTTAAAATATTGAAAAGGCGGACTCTTTTTGAGGAAGGATAGAACCTATAAAAGGAGGACTGTCCTCCCTAAAGGAGGACGTTTGTTCACCTTAGTAATAGGGGAAGAAGGTTGAGTTCAGGAGTGCTCTTCTTCAAAATTAAGGTGGAACGAAGCGAAATTGTATTGTCCCCTGCATGGTTCGCAAAGCTTCTGCCAAAGAACATGCGTAATCTAGTTTTTCGTGTGGGATGAGTAACAACAAAAGAAAGTAATTCCTTGCTGGACGAGGTATCAGGCGCTTTTCATTTTCTTTTTGCTAGCCTCTAATCGTAGTAGATATGAGGTACATTTATCCGAAAATAGTTGGCGTAACTTGATCCAAGAAGGTTTTTGAATCATAAACTTCAATAAAGCAACCACTTAATATTTCTTTCACTATTGTAATAATTTTAAAATTACATCCTTTTAAATCTTTCAATTAAACTCATTCAAATACACTTTATCTTCGATTTTTGAGAAGCATGAATGATAAATTTTTCCCCTGTAAACATCTATGCACTTTCTCCTAATATCCTTTAAAATGCTCGTTAGGGACACGGATATTATAGAAAAATGGACCAAATTACTTCTTGAATTTAATAAATTACATCAGAGAAATACGTTAGTTTTCGACTAAATTACATTATTTTGATTGATTGAAATATTTAAATTCTAATGACATTGTTCTAGTTTTGCTATATTTTTTTAAAACCTTTACTCACATTGTGTGGGACAGAATTTCATTTGCTTTCAATTATTGTCTTTAAGTGAAACAGTAAAAAGGAGCCCCACTCCCTTCCCAAAATAAAAGGTACGCAATCTTATAGTATACAAAAGAAAAATTATTTGAAATTTCAAATTTAAAGGAGAGACACATTAACTGGAAAAGAAAAAATATATATAGCTTCTAGATCCACTGGGGGAAAATAACAGGTTCATATTATAGTTTTTCTCTGATTTCTTTACGTATTTCTCTATTGATTTAATTGAAGAACATTCTTATAACTCTCACGTTTGATTTAAAAAGAACAGGATTCGAATTTCTAAAACGGAAGCATATTTATCTTTTACGTCATCTCTCTCTCTCACACGACCTCTTCCCCTCCTCGGAATAAATTTCTGAAAAACCTACCTTTAGTTAATTTCTTCTCAACAAAGAAATATGTTTATAAATTTATAGTCTGTAGGTCTAATAGTTCGAAAAACTGAATTTTTATCTCTAAATTCCTCAACTTCGGAAACCCTTCTTGGGCCTCACTTTCTGTAAAACAAGTTCTTAGTGAATCATATTCCTGAAAAGTTCTAAGCGAGTGAGTGTATATTAAAGTTGTTCCATGAAGAAACATAAGGGCTATTGGCGGAATGCCTAAAGGAACCGAGTTCACCCGAAAAGGGTTTAGAGCTACAAACCGATCCTTCGGGAAACAACCACCCCCACGTCCAGTCTTTATAGAAAAAAAAATCAAAGTTTACGTTTTATAAACAGTAGAAGACAGTAAAATAACAAAATACAAATTTAAAGGTAACTACACTATATACATACATGTGCATGAACGTAATACAAATATAGAAAGCAAATATAATAATAATAACATAAGGAGTATAAGAGATGGAAGAAAGAATACACATTTCCCAACTTTCTTACAAGTTCATAAAAAAATCATAAAATTATCCAATACAAATGCAACATACATACCAAAAGAAAAAAAAGAAATAAAGACTTCCTGTTGATATTTTTTCTCTTAATTGGTTCTTCAGTTTAAAAAAAGCACTGGAAAGAGGATTATCTTTTTTTGAGACCTTCTCCTCCATTTTTATTTTAAAGAAACGTAAAGGAAGAATGCAGCTGGGTAAAGTAAATAAAGAGAGAGAGAGAGAGAAAAAGGGGGAGTCTGCACACTGCTATTCACAAAATTATTCCTAAGGCTTGGGTACGTTATAAAAAGATCTTGACAGTGTTTTCGAAGGATTTACTAATTTATTCCTTTTCTTTCTTACCCCCTCCCTTTAATCAGCAGATAAGGGATTAATAATAAACCGTATAAATTATCAATATAAGTATAAATTTTTGTATATAATTTTAGATATGACAAGTTCATGGGGTCAAAAGGTAACTATTAAACTGGTTCTTAACTTAGCATAGTAAAATTAATTATAAAATACATTCTGCAGTACTGATACATTCATGTGTATTCTATCAGTGTAAATGTGTACTTATTTCTTATTACGTCAGAATGTATTCTGTTTGCTTACTTTCAGTTTCAGTAAATTATAATTTTTTTAAAAAAATCTTCTGTTTTCGACTTTTTAATATGCTTCCGCCCCCTCGTAGAGTTATCACGCCCCCCTAGGGGCACGCCCTACATTTTGAGAAACGCTAGTTTAGAGTGAATGGAAGGATTTCTAACGATATATTGGATATCATTCCATTCTATTGGTCTATTGGCAACAGACCTCGCAAATTTGAGCCATTGGTAAGTGTCGAGGAAGACACTTGGGCAGGCAACTATCTCTCCGAACTTACACATCAAGCCAACGGGAGAACTTTGAGCAACGACAGATTTAACGTGCCTCACAGTCCCTCTACACGGCTGTTCAGTGGCACTTGGCTTGACTCATACTGGCTACGAGTTCGTGATCAAATTCCACACACTAGGCTACGGAAGCCACCTGAAAAGCTACCAGCAGCAAGTGATAGAAGTGTGGTTTTGAAATGATCAATTGAACTTTGAATTTTATTCAAACCGATAAATAACTTGATACTAGGCTCAAACTCATGACACGCTGGCCACGAGTCCGTTACCTTGACCACTAAGCTACCACGACCACAATAACTACACCTAAGCGATGTTAAAGCAACTTGGCTAACTAGCATAAAAAGGGCTAGTTATAAGTTCGTTTATGCATTCAGTTTCTGGTTATAAAAGAGAAGAAGGGACGTATTATAGAATTTTATGGACTTCTGAGTAAGATGCTGAGTTTGTTACATGATTAATGTACAAAAGTATGCATACTAATAATCCTCAATATATGTGATTCTAGTATAACTTTAATTAAATTAAATCACCCCTGATTGTATCTTTTATAAAATTAACTTTAAATCATAGCTTATACGCTTTATATAGAGAGAACGAAGAAATTTCAAACGAAAATAAATTAAACAAAACTTGCTCTTGGAAGTTTTTTTTTCCCATCTTGGAAGTTTATCGATCTCTCAAAAGGTCAGCCACTTAAATAAAAGCTATTTCGAAAGATCATTAATTTTTATTGACTTTCAGGATTCCACAGATTCAAATCAGAATCATTGATCAGATTTCAACATTCAAAAATCTGATTAAAAGAAAAACAAATCTTAAGCACATCGAAGAATTTTTAGATGAAACATTTTGCATTGTTTTGTTTATTCGATCTTTAAATAAAAGTACTAGCACTATATATAAAAAAATGATTAAAATCCAAGATAAATTATGAGAAGTTTTTAATGCATAAAAAATTATTATTCGTGATTAAAATTATACATGCTTAAATGTTAAAATAAAAATATTAAGTGACTTAGCGTAAGTTCTTAATACACCTCATTTTTTTTCAATAATAAGTCCTCTTAGTACTCAAAATTTACAATATAAATTTTTATTTCTTTCCTTCTTTTTATTTCTTTTTGTCTTTCATAAAAAGTAATAAGTAAGTTGTTTAAATTATAAATTTTTAAACAAATAAAATCTATTTCGAAATTCATTTTTTTTTATTTTGGTAGAGAGCATATTCTAGAAAATTGAAGGTAAAAGTTAATAAAAATAAACTTGCTTTTATTAGTGTATGGAAATTTTTAAAGAGATTTTCAATTAAAATTCGCAGGAAAGTTAATTTCTTTATTTTTTTAAATTGTTCAATTTAGTAGAGCTAGATTTATAGTAGTTAATTTATTTACACTTAATATTAAATACAATATTCCTCTTTTTAAATTTTCATTGTTTCGATTTCTAAGAGAGATTTTTTGAAAAAATTTCTTATAGTAAAAGTTTTCAAAGGCAAATATGCTGTGTAAAACTCAGTTAATAAGCCCCATCCGAATTTAACAAACGTTTCAGTTCTAAAAAAAAGAGGTACATCTTCGTAATTTTATGGTAAATATTTTTTCCTTCCTGAAGATAATATAAAACGTTGCTATACCTTCAAAACATTCTGAGGTATTATCGGTAAAGGATTGACACGTATTAATATGTTAATGTGGAAACCATTTACAAAGTGCGATGGATCAAATAATATATTCAACTTTGCTTTCATATTAGTTCGCATTACTTAGAAACAATATTCTAAGCGCACAGCATTTGAAAAGCATAATACATATAAGAGAAAAAGTTGTTTTTTACAAATTATACGTATAAAATTTACAAGAAATACAGTTAATGTACTTTTGATCAGCAATTCAAATACCAGTGTTTATGTCTATTATAATGATACTCCTCCATAATAGCTCTAAAACGACCTGTAGCAACCAACAATTAACATGAAGGGAAACATTTTGTGACTATGGACTATCCGTAAGATTTGCCCTATCTGATTCGATTTTTTTTCCATCCAGCAAGATTGTGGCTTTGAGATAGAACAACTCCCCTCCGCAAACGGATATAAATAGAGTATAAATAGTCAGTGAGATAGAGAATAAATTTATTAGATAATATAGCCACACTAGTGCGACCTGAACTATAGTCGTTTATTCCTGATTGGCTGTCCTGTTGTAGTATCTTCCTGTGGTTGACTTACACACATTAAACTTATTTACCGGATTTGCAGTTTTTTTTTTTCTTCAAAGCACATCACTATATTTATAGATCTATTTACAATTATAAATTGCATAAGGAACTACAGGCATCTTCCTCCATTTTCACGTTCGAGAGCACCTCCTTCTTCTTTTCTCCTTCCCGGTCAGTGGCCAAAACAGTTCACAGCAGCGCCCTCTTTTTAGTCTATCGTGTGCTATGTGTCAAGCCTCCTAGTGCGCTATGTGCCAAGCCGCTACATTGTATTATAGTTGGCTATTCTCCACAGAGGCATTGGAAGATTTTCCTTTGGCAAGTTCATAGGTCGTATATATTGAAGATTAGTAACCCTTCCAGGTTATAGTCTTATCTAAATATCACGTAATCAGGTTTAAAAATAAAAGTGAAGAATTATGAATATCTACTGGTCATCATTTCGTTTTTGACTTAATGGTGTCTCAATCACCACTGCGTTTGGACCCCCCCCGAATGTTTGGTTACTAAACGTGATTTCCACCTCAGCCAATAGGAAGAGGAGGTACTGCGACAGCTTCTGTTCGAAAAACGGGCTCTATTAGTAAATTTTTGAAATAAATTTACAAAGATATCCTAAAAATTTATCAAAATTATGATGACTAACTTTTACTGGAGGCAATCCAGAGTAAAAAGAATTTAAGTCGGGATTTAATACTTCTGAGGGGGGTATAGTTTTCTCAGATAATAGATTAAAATAAGAAGAAAAACAGTTCGAAGATAAAATGTTATAACGACATCAATATAAAAATACAAATCAAACGACATTGTTTCAATACAATTTTTCGTTTTACAAATTAATATTAGGTGTACAACTTTGCTTCCGCCGTTTTTCAATAGATGGCTGTAGCGGTAAGTGGTAGTCGAAATAAATAGATCGTAGATGTCATACAATAAGCTTAGATATTTGTAAACATAACGCCATCGAAATATTAGTCGATTTGTATCTGCATCATAAAGTTATTCTCGATTATAAACATGTCAGCTTACGAGCCACATTCTCGTCATTTGCGGGAGGTTTTAATTTTCTCCTTTAATATGAAGAAATCTGCGGCTGCGGCTCATCGAATGCTCTCAAATACCTATGATGAGGCCGCTATTAGTGAAAGAACGTGCCGTGAGTGGTTTCAACGCTTCAAGAATGGTGATTTTGACGTCGAAGACCAGCAGGGCATTTGGTGGGACTAGCTCGGCGTAGTGTATTATGAGTTGTTAAAACCGACTGAAACAATCACAGGTGATCATTATCGAACGCAGTTATTGAATCATAAATGTATAATCAGTTTTTTACAATAAAGCCTCGAATTTCGGAAAAAAACGGTGGAAGCAAAGTTGTACACCCCTCTCTCTCTAATACTTATATAATAAATATTATGGTTTTATAGTATATTATTGAAGCTTACTTACCACTAAGCACAGCTCCTATAAAAGACGCACATAAGCATGCAACAGCATACCGGCGTATAGTATTCACGTTAAGCATCTTACAATTTACGCCATCTGAAATTTAAAACAAATCATTCATCTTTCAATAATTTTTTTAAAATTTATTACTATTTCATTTGTTAAAAGTGTTCCAAAAGTCTGGTAACAGAAATCACGTTATTTAGAAGCATTGGATCATACAATTAACAAAACAAACCTTCAAAAAATACAAAGTTACTTTCATATTAGCATCTCATAATTAAAAAAAAACATGAAATGTGTTTTAGCTCTTACAGGATCATAAGTATAAATATTAGTATAAAACTGTTTATTCTAGCTTGCTTGGTCATAAAATAAATAAAAAACGTAAGAAAAATATATGGCAGTTTGTAGTTTTTTGGATCAATACGTCAATTCAATTTGAATCAATGTATAGTTTTATTGGGCATTTATTTTCATTTGTTCAAATATAATTTATTATTGCACAAAATCATATTTACCGAATAGCATAAAAGATGTGAAAAAACACAAAAATATATTATTACACGACACAATAAAAAGAAAGAAACGGAAATAAGTAATAACAATATAGCCCGCGAATATTTCATTTTGAGTGCCAAATGATGTGGCAGTTTTTTTAAGGTAATTGCGTGCAGCATATGTTCTCTTTTGTATTATGTATAAAAAATACAGTTAAGGTTGTGATTATATTAAAACTGCAATCAGCAATTTTAATGTTTTCCTTTTAATGTGAACGGGTTGTGTGTTGGGTTGGAGAAAGAGAACTATTTTCTTTGGCGGGAAAATAGCGGTGTGATTATGCGATTTGCCGCTTCTATTGTGCGTGATGAACCTTTTTTCTGCGAGACCACAGCCAATCGATTAGTTGTGCGTGATGATTGGATATTTTATTAGTATGCTATGTATTTCTTGTGAATAGCACGTCATTTATATTTCAGCTTGCAGTAAACTGTGATGTCTAAATATCCATGATGAAGAATTCATTCCACAAGTAATAACAAAATGGTAGCAGAGCGTGGTTGAATAATTGATTGCGTGAATTTAAATTCTCAAGAAGAGTTACCATGGAAAAGACACATGTCTCCAAATTTAATGAGATGAAATCTTTTATTTGGGAGTTAAAAATAAAAGCTGACACGAACCTTAGAAGGGTTAATACTGTTATATTAAAAGGGAAAATCAGAAGATCTCGATTAGGATAATACAATTCTAGTCATGAAATTTCAATCCGTGGAGTACACCAAGTTATATCGTGGATCACTGTAGTTCGTAGAAAAGAAAGATGCCGAAGAGTACTTTTAGAAAAAAAATCAAAGAAGCATTTCTTGGACAAGCAGAAGATTACAGAATTGACGCGAACAGCAAACTTGAAAATCAAGAAATAAAAGTAACTTAAGTATTTTTAATAACAATATCTTTAGAGCAAGTTGAATTTCAACGAAATGTCACTCTCTTGGATTAGATGTCTCCCCTAGTAAGCTTATTTATCATACTGTTTGCAGCCTTAAGGGAAAGTTTGACAAAGATGTTTACAATATTACATATTTCTTAAAAAACACCAGTTATAAAGCATTTGATATATTTTCAAAATTTAAAGCTAAATTTGAACATTTAACTGATTAAAGAATTTAAAAAATTGAGGACTGACAACGTGTCGGTTAGAATATGTAGAAAAGCAATTCAATTACTTATTTTGTTATTTTAGGAATATTTCGTTACAAAAAACATTCCATAAAATCGTGAAAGTTAAGGTATAGCAAGAAGCGGGTCGTATTATTTTAGAAAGGCCTAGATCATTATTGTACGAGAATGAACTTTCGCGCACTCATGCACCCGCACCCACCCGCATATCTAATGTAGCACCACATAAAGGGAAAGAAAAATTCTTTTCTGTTTTATGAACAAGTATAATAAACCCTTAAATTAACTTATCTTAAAAATTTTGCTATCATGATTTATCTTTACGTTCCGAAAGTAATGAGAAGTAAATTAGAAGTTCCAGAAAGACGTGGAATATAAAAAAATGTTAAGATATGCTAGAGAAAGAAGGGAATATCCCATTTATGATATTAAAAATCAAAAGATTATTGATAAAAATATCAATTAAATTCAATGGATCTTTAAAAGGTTGTAGTTATTCAGGTAAAAGAGGAAGTCAAAATGGGGAATATTGAATCACATCTTTTGAAAATTTCTTTAGAAGTGTGATGACTAATCTGAAAATAGAAAATGAAAGTATCATCTAATTATTCATTCAATGATGTGTCCTTAGCAAGCGAGAATGATTACTCAGTTCATCAGGTAGACGAAAACTAACATCCGGTACTTGGATTGAATAATGATATACAAAATCAAATCCCAGGTAAACGCTCATTTAAAGGACAACGTGCCGAACTCTTATTTTAGAGCAAAAATAATAATAACAATAATAATAATAATAATGCCAATTGACAGAGTTTGGAATCACACTCATGCCCAAAATTAAGGTCACAAACATGTTTTACGACATAATTCTAAACTGCCTCCAGCAAAATTGACAGAATTTGTATTTTATATATTTTGAAGAACGAGTAGTACAATATCAACTGTCGGCTTAGGAAATGAAGTTGTTTAGTGTTATAGTTTTGTAGAACTAATGCACTGTGACCGTTTAGACATATGGGATTTTTGTCTGCATTTTTGTGAATATTGTATTAAAACAAATTGGTTAGATTGTTTGCAGTGTGAATGATTTCTAATAAGAAAATTTGATAATAAGATCTTTAGATAATTTGCTATGATAAAGAACAGTTGGCAGGCTTGAAACTTGGCAGTCTCAAGCGGAGGTGGTTAGATGGTTACAAGTGGCACTGAAAGTTGTGTCCTTGATGTGGAATCAATTCCAAACAAGTGATACTGTCCCCATGAAGGTCACCACAGAGTAACGACTTCTGCCTAGGATCGCTACTTGGAATTCATCGTACGAGGACGTAGGCGGGAAACGGCTCATCAACATGCTCGTGACCTTGCTGCTGTGTCTGGAAGAAGAATTTCCAGCAAAAAGGTCAACAGACATCTTGCCCAGACTGAGCTTTACGACCGGCGCCAAGCCTTGCATGCCCTTTTGACTACATTCAACAAGAAAGATAGGGTAGTGTGGAGCCGAAAACATCAGTCGTGGATACCATAGCAAGGGGGCGTGTGTTTTTTTCAGTGATGAGTTGAGATTCACCAAAAAGAAGATATTCTCGTCGTCTTCATCTGGAGAGAAAGTGGAGCTAGCTTTCATCC
Source organism: Trichonephila clavipes (assembly GCA_019973935.1). Taxonomy (NCBI): domain Eukaryota; kingdom Metazoa; phylum Arthropoda; class Arachnida; order Araneae; family Nephilidae; genus Trichonephila; species Trichonephila clavipes. Next base: position 1,791,283 of record BMAU01005089.1, on the reverse strand, counting down.
CTCTTACGTAATAAAAATCGACAGATTTTGTGGCTAATGAATCCTTGTGTGGGCCGGCACAATGTTGGGGAGTCGTACACCCCTGTACGTTTTCGTACTGTTAGCTCCTAGAGCTATGGGGGTAAGACCCTTGAAATCTATATAAGATTGTTCAGGAGTTCTATCCTTGCTTACTCGGAGAATCGAGCTCACCCAAAGAGTTTCGAGTTGCGCACCAACCCTCCGAGAAGTTACTTTATTTGTATACTAAACGAAATACATGTGCAAAATGTTTCCGAATGAGGGACCCTCCCCAAAATTCTTGAGCATTAGGGGAAGAATACTGTAAAATCAATTTACAATTACAATGCAAATACAATAAAAAAAAACCGACACACAGATCTCACATTGTTGATAAATTTCATGAAGAGGATATTGGCCGTATGGATCGACCCTCATCCATCTCATTCTCACTGAACATGTTTGGAATGGTCTAGGAAGAGCTATTTCTCAACGTAGCTCCCCTCCCAGGAACCCCTTTCCCCACTTCTTAAAAGTCAAACCTTCAGAAGAATAGGCTTTGTTGCCTCAAACATTTATTGGCACTCACATAAACAATATGACAGCTTATTGTTAGACTTGTATACCGGTGAACGGTGGTCCAATTCCATATTAGACAGACTTTTCCTGATTAAAATACTTTACCCCTGATTCATGATTTCACACTTTTTGATATGCCCTTAATCTTAATTCAAAGTTAAAATCTTTTCCATATTGTTATGTTGCTACATTATGTCTCACATTGTAATATATCACTGTGCCAAATTTCGACGCAATCCAGTCAATATTTAATCAGTTTTCACAGATTTTATGTTTGTGAACTTAATTTTGAACATGAGTGTGGCACTGTGGAGTATGAACTGCATAGTACACATGCATACGAAATCAAAACTAATGAACACTAAATGGGTATATGGTATAAAACGACGATGTTGAAAAAAAGTATAAAAAATTCAAAAAAGTGACTCCTTTAGCAACCGATTTTAGTGAAATAATATATATATATATCAAAGAAATTTATATAATATATCAAAACAAGAAATAATACATAATGAACATAACAAGAAATAACGTAATAAAAATATAAAAGAAAAACATGAAGATCAAATTTACAGAAAAATACAAAAAAGGAACTATAAAAAAGAGCCTAGCGAGTCAGAAAGCAATTTCGGACTTAGGACTGAATAAGTGGGGTTAAACTAGTTTGAATGCGCCAACCATCCCTTTGCAACTCGATAGGAAAAACCAAATAAAATAAATAAAAATTCAAAGTATGTAAAAAAAATTCGAAGTATATAAAAACTCACAGAAAATATGAAAAAACCACCGACTACACTATTCTGCAACAAATTTTCCGAAAATCTTAAAGCCGAAAATTCCTAAAAAAAGAATTACATAAGAAAAGGATTTTTCAAAAATAGAAATTTTGCAAAACTTTTACTCACAGAGCATTTTCCAAGAGAGCCAAGAGTCTTGAAATTAACGGAAAGCTATAATTCACTGAGTTTAAAAAAAAACTAGATTGTACATTAATACATCTTTTAAACCAGCAAACAAAGATAGATTCCAAGAGAGATGACAATTAAATTTGGTAGGCTATGAATTGGTTGGTTGCCAAAAATGTTGAAGTTTTTAAATATGTAAGATTTTCAAGATGTATGAGGAAAAAATGTAAACTGTGAGAAGAGTGTTGTAATATAATCTTCACAGCAAGACCACTAACATGGTGACATTGAAATCCTATTGTTGTGTGGTGGTTTTGGAATCAGAAGTAGCAAGACGATTAATGTATTTGGGAGGAATATAAGTTCTTAAGAAGTTAAAAGGGTAGTCATGAATTAATATATATATATATATATATATATATATATATATATATATATATATATATATATATATATATATGTGTATATATATATATATATATATATATATATATATATATATATATATATATATATATATGTGTGTGTATTATATATACTGTCCGAATAATCTACATATGTATAAATATGTAGATTATTCGATTCGCGTACTTTCAAGTCGTAAACGCAAAAGATATTCTTATTGTAAGTATGTATGTAGTTTTTTTTTATTCAACTTTCTATTTTCTTAAAAAAATAATGATAAATTGCGTGAAGATATTGTAACTAACACTAAACACGTATTTGGAAACAAAATTAATAAACTTTTATTGTTAGACATGAAAATTAAAATGAACATTAAAATATATAATATATTAATCTGTCACAGTCTGAATGTATTCTATCATAATCAGTTATATCTAATTATCTAAGTCGAATAGTTCTATCTTGGCGGTGGCATTAAAACTCTTAGCGGACAGCTAGTTGCCCCCCCCCTCCTGTTGTAAATAATTATTATTGTTTCATTGAAAGGCTTAAGTAGAAATGAGTATAGAAATTCCAGTTCTACGGTAGTTGCAATAAATTCAGATCATTTAAAAAAATTATCAGTCCTCTTTAATTTTGAAAATTACTAAATAATTAAGGGTTCTAATTATAATTTAAATTATTCAAGAAACAAAATATAATAACGTATTTGTTATAAACAAGTTTCAGCAATACTCTAAAAAAAGTCAACACAAATATTAGAAATTAAAAGATCACTATTTACAAAATATCTAACCATATGTCTGAAAACAAAAAATATGAAGAATGAGGATTAATATATTAGCCATCTCTCTTTTTCTCGATAATCTCAAACATTCTGTTTCTCATTGAAATAAACAGGTACCGTAAAATCCGGCGTATAACGTGCACCTATATTTTCAAACTGTATTTTTTGATTTTTAGGTATACTCGCCATATATAACGCGCAACTCTTTTTCACGAAGGAGCCTGAAATGTACGCGTGCAATTCTATTATATTTTGAAGTCATTTGTTGGAGGTATTACAGCAGGATTTTCAAATAGCATATTTCTACAATTACAACCCTTTAAATTCTTTAGGCATGTCATTTCTATTGAATAAACAGTGTTTAGATCTATGTAGAAGTCTAGTTTTTTTATGCTCAAATCTTTTTTTATTTTTGAAGATATAATTTTTATACTCGGCGTGTAACGCGCACCCGTAAATTTCGATCTTATTTTTTGTGTTATACGACGGATTTTACGGTAATTTAGTTTAGTTTTATTTATTTATTTATTTTACAAATGCCAGGCCATTGACCATCATGTCATTAGGCAACGGGCTCTCCAATACCTTTTTACAATGCAGTTAAGATCATTCAGTGCAGAGCACTCGTCCAAATGAGCGGCAGTCATGTCTTGTCCAGTGTCACACAAAACGCAGATAGGTGAAGTCACTAAGTTAAAACGAAACAGATGAGCACAAAGGCAGTCATGTCCGGTTAAAAGTCTAAATTTAGCCACAGCAGCAGCACGAGGAGAACTTGGAATACCGTGGGATTTCTTACATAGTGTACTCCAAGGCTTATCACGAGCAACACGAGAAGTTGCAAGGCGAAATGATTCCCTAAAAATCCTTTTAATTTCTAGTTTGGCAGAATGAAGTGTCAGGTCTCTGCGAAAGTTCTGAAGGATACCCGTTCCCTTTTTTGCCAAAAAGTCTGCCCTCTCATTTCCCCAAAGACCACAGTGGGATGGTACCCATTGAAAGACGATCTTTCCTTTTATCTTTCCCAGGAGTTCTCTACAGTTCTGCACACGTAAACAATTATTCTCATTATAGTTGGACAAAGCCTGAAGGGCAGAAGTAGAATCTGAAAGAATTACAGCTCTTTCAATGGGGGAAGACGAACAGCAAGTTGCTGAAGGGCTATATGTATAGCTTCAACCTCACCATCAAAGTGAGTTGTCAAAGGGCCGGCGTGTAAATAGAAGGAGAAGAGGTGACTAAAAACACCAATGCCAGCGCCTTGGGCAAAGTCCAAGAGTGAGCCATCTGTGTAAATGTGAAGCCACTCCTCCGGTGGGAAGCGGGTATTGATAGTTTCCAAAGCTATAGCGTGAAGAGCAGTTGGACTTAGATCACGTTTTCTCACATTCAGAACAAGGTCCAATCTGATGTCGAGTGTTGCGTAGTCGAGTGGGTTAGCAAAAGACAGTAATTCAAAGGGCACATCATTAATGACTTTATATTGAATGTTCTCACGAACACATTGAATAAAGCCCTTTTGAGTCTTAAGATTAGTTTTATATACATATATATTGAGCAATTCCTTTACATAGCTACTTTATGTTCATTAGCAGTTAATAACGGCTTATTATTAAAATATGCTTGGTAACATAATATACACCCAAAAGTTTTCCTTTGAACACGAGTCTTGACATTGCTTTAGCAAAACACATTAACTTTTACTTCTTTAAACATTTCTTGTTTAGATTTAGATATATAGCAAGAAGTATTGCCCGACTGAAGTGTCCAATTAACAACTCTTAATCAAGATCCAACCAGTATCAGGTAAAGATACAACATAATTTGATCTTGTACATAGTCCAGCGTTTCTCAAACTGTGGGGACGTGATAACTCTAAGGGGGGGCGAGCATATTGAAAAGTCGATATCAATAAATTATTTAAAAAAATTATTAATTTACTGAAAGTAAGCAAACAAAATACATTCTTAAATACAATAAAAAATAAAATACATACATTTACGCTGATATAGTAGACATATAAATGTATCAGTACTGCACAATGTATTTTGTAATTTTAAAGAGCCAAGTACTACTGTTCCTATCTCAGTTTACATGATCTTAGGAGCTGGGGTGCATGTGCAGATGTTTCGGTCAAGTGGTCAGTCTGACATGAAGCCCCAGTGTTTAGTTCCCAATGAAGTTTAGTACTCATTTATCGACCCACTGAAGGGATGAAAGGCTGAGTCGATATTGCCCAGCCCGGGATTTGAAGCAGGAACCCGGGGCGGGGAAGAGGGATACACTACAACTCAGACAATGGGCAAATTTAAGAACAAATTTAATAATTACCAGTGGTCCCATGGGCTTGTTATATATAAAACTAGCTGGTATACCCGTTCTTCGCACGGGTGAACTGAAAAATTAAACAACAAAGATTGAAGGATAAAGAAGTTTTTAATGAGTTAATTTTACGTGAATTTCAAATTAAACAAAAAAAAAAGCTTTTTTGCATTCTCAGCTAAACAAACAAAAAAAAAAAGATAGAAAAAATACCTTTGTTAAATTCTAAGTATGTAGATCTAATAGCTGATATAAAGGATTTATTTTTTATTTTTATTTATTTTTTTTTTTTATTTATTTATTATTTTTATTTATTTATTTTGTATTTTTATTTATTTATTTTTTTTTTTTTATTTATTTATTTTTTATTTTTATTTATTTATTATTTTTATTTATTTATTTATTTTTATTTATTTATTTTTTATTTTTATTTATTTATTTATTTTTTATTTTTATTTATTTACCGTAACACTCTTGAGGATCGATTTTTGAAAATACCTCCCTAAGCTGATTTCTGCTCAGCAAAAATAACACATTGTTAAAAGTTTTGAGTAATGAACGCTTAAAATAGTGTAAATAATTTATATCTGAAAGTGTAATATATTAATATTACATTTTGTTGTATTTATTTTATGTTAAAATTGTAATATTCGCAAGCAACGCCGTTTCTTAAATTATAATAGCGATTCAATGAAAAACATAGCGAAATGTTAACGATAGAGTCAAGTTGGCAAATGTCTTGCTACTTTCATAGCTCGAGCTTTATTAGAGCTTTGTAAGACCCGCCGTCTAGGGGCGCGATGCACGTTAATACTTTATCCACCGCATTATGATTTACTGCAGTTTTTTTCATACAACATTTTTTTTGGATCACTACATTGAAAATTAAAGGATATACATGAACAAAATACTTCACTTTGGGAAATTTAATCCGTAAGAGCTAAAAAATTATTTAAAGATATTCCACTGTAAAATTAATTATATACACCATTCACTTAAAATAAATAGTCAAATCTTTTTCTAGGGTCTTCATTAACATACAAAAACATAAGACACTTCAATTTTGACATAAACAATTTTTCCGCACAAAAATAATAATCTTTGCAATCCGCTGACAACACCGTCAGCTGAAAACGCAATATCTCTGCTACAAAATTATTCGCCTTCCCCTCTAAAATACTCATCATAAAACCCGTGCTGCCATACATCTTGGAAGAGTGGATTTCAAAGAAAATTCCTGCTAAGTATTGGTAGAATAATCTTTCCAATTTGGGGTGGTGTGGTTGTTAGGAGAAGGGGGTGCCAGCTCAGGTGTCATCCACGTCACTTGACCATGGTTCAAAATTACGTGGTCCGTTGCCAAAAGCCCTCCAATAGCTGAACAGAGTGACGTTAATGTTCACTCACTCCAAAAAATACAGTACAGTAGTTAAAATTATTTTTTATGCTTAAAAATGCAATATCTGCCTATTCAATTAAAATTATAGCGTTATAATTAACAACTAACCACAAATAAATTTTGAAAATTTGTCCAAATGATGTAGTGTGAAAGAGAAAGTTTATTTACTTTAAGTTCCATAACCGATAAAAGCATTTATTTTGAAAAAAGATCAATTTCTTACTACCAAATGTGCATAATAAAATCATAAAAACACATTCAGATAAAGATAGATTTATAACAGCCTCTCCCTTCATAACTTAGTTTTATTCTGAAATAAAAATAATTAGAGATTATGCGGATTACAGGAATTAATTAGAAGCGAGCGCCTTGCGTAGCCAAAACAAAAAGGGTTTTTCACAAACAAAGGATAGATATATGCTGTCGTGGGCTTTTTTGCAGCGCATGCCAGAACTGCTTGCAGATGACAGAAATTTTCCTACTTACTTGACAAATATCGTTATATTTTGGACACTTCACACAAAATCTTTATAAATTATAACCTATGCTATAAATTATAGCGTATGTGTTATTTTGATGTATAAGCTATATTACTGTAAAGTTTCATTAAAATCTATTCAGTTGTTTTTACGTGAAAGACGGCCAAACATCCTCACAAACTTTCGCATTTATAATATATATCTAGATTATATACAAAAGTTAACACTTGTCTTGATAATATGTACGGTTTATAAGTAATCCCTTACTTGCCGATTTAAAAAAAAAATCTACTCGATCCGTTGCCGAATGCCACCGTTTTCCAATTAGATACGCGTATGGGATGTATTGGGGGGGGGCGGAGGAATAAAAATAAGCAAATTCTCTGAATTAAGTAAATCCTTCCCAAATACTGTCAAGGTCTTATTGTTGCACTCGAAAGCCTTTGGAATTTTATGAAGAGCAGTGCACAGGAAGGATCGTACTTCGGAAAGACGTATATATACGTCCGCGCAATCAATGCTTTGACTGACATTTATATACGCCGGTGTCGTTTAAGAGTTTAAAATCGTATTGTAGCTTCACCGTCAAAGTATAGTATTATTGAATTCAATACATAGTTATTGTATGGAGGAGGGGGCGAGATGAAAATTATGATTGAATATTGGGTCACAAATACTTATAGTTGGAGAAACCCTAACATAGTCCATAGACATCTCGAAGTATGTTGTAAATCACGCAAATCATCACGAGGAATCATTACAAACCCTTCGCCCGTTCAACATTTTTTCCCTTCCTTCCGTAAGTCGTTACAAAAAAATGCTTGTTATCATGTCAAGGTTAAATTTATTTTCGTTACAAAATATAAATACCATTTGTCGTTTTTTTTTCCAGTCACTCTTATCGATAATGTTTAAGTGAGTTCAGTTTATTTTAAAAATCATTTTCTGGAATTTCGAACTGTAAAATGCGAAGTTCTTTAGCTGAAATTTTTCGAAATTTCAAGAGTTGAGAAAGACATTGTTTAGAACATAAAAATGAAAACTTTGTCCGTCGCCCCATGTTGACAAAATCCTTTTTTCTTTCAGGCCATCTTATTTTGTTTGAGTCATCTTTTCTGAGCATAACATTGTAAAAATTAATTTAAGAACGCTCTCTTCAGAGCTATGTTTCTCAGATTTTCCATCACCTTATAAAATAAAATATTTCTCATATCACAGTGAGAAAATCTTTCCCCAGCAAAATCTCCAAAAAGAATCGTGGATAACACAATCAGTCCTTTGTGTTTGCTTCTGAGGGTATTTCATGAGATACTACGAAAATATGTTTGACAATAATTTTTTAAAACGTTATTTAGTTCTTAGAAAAATGGGAAGATTTAAAAATAATTAAGTTATGTGTAAAGTGACAATTAATACAGTAAATATTTCATGATAAATTTTAAATATGCAAGCTAAAAAATTGCATATTTTATTTTTATAAACGTTATACCTCATTATCGGTTTTATAATTTCTTAACGCATTGTAGTGGAAAAAGAGAAACTTTATTTCCCATGTTTATTGTAATACAATTTTTCACAAGGCGACCACGCTTTATTTTAAGTCAACAGTGTTCCTTGTTTCTGATGCACGTTTCCGGGATGAGGTAATATGATTTTATCTACGCTCTTACTAAAGGAAATAGAAATTTTGGGCAATATATTCTTGTATTACTGCGTTGCAAGTACACACGATGAACCTTTTTTTTACTTACATTCTTTGGATATTAAAAAATAAAACAAAAAATGTTTTTTTTTAAATATTCACGAATGGAGTTTTTTAAATTAATGAATGTAGAAAAACTTCACACTTTTAGTAAATATAAAGCAATTTTCTAAAAAAAACCTGCCAGACTTTTTTGGAAGTGGTGCATTTGGTGGGCCAAAACAATTTATATAACAACACACAATAAAAATTTACAAAACAGTATATTTCAAAAAACGTTTTATACTAGTGGGATGAATGACGATGTAATATATTTCCTTATTACAAGGCTTGGGTTGTTGAATTTCAAACACACACAGACATTGGAAAATTTTCTTTCATCATTTTATTAACAGACCAAACCTCATAACATATAGAATAACTACCAGAACAAAATAAAATAAGGTTCGAAATAAAATTGAATGAACATAAATAAATCACGGTAGGAAAATTATTGTTGTTTCAGTGCCAAATGAAATAATTACTTCTTTCTTAACTTAGTATTTGAACTTCCTCATTGGATAGAAAAGATGCGCTTAAAATTCCCTTTCCTAGGGATTATCTGAGGCCACAGACGATGTGATTATGTATATTTCTTATTTTTCAATTTTTTAGCTAAAGTAATAAAAAAACAAGTACATTTTAAACTAATATAAAAAAAGTATATTTTAATTATTCGATGTATATTTATTTGAATGGAATCCATTTCTTACGAGTGCAAAAAATACATTAAGTTTTCTACTACAATTTTTACGTTAATTTGTTATAATTATATGTTTCGCTAGGTGAAAAGAATCTTAATTTTTTTTTCTACAGAAATCTTTACATTTGTCAAAAATAGAACGTACTCTTAACAGAATTTTTTAAAAATAGAACTTACATTATTGTACTCTTTAACAGAATTTTTAAAAACTGGCGACGGACCACGTAATTTTGAACCATGATCAAGTGAATTTCTTACATTATTGTTTTAAATTTGAGGCGGGCCGCGGGTCTTTAGTGGTACTGGGCTCGAACTCATGACTAAGCCAGCCACGATCCGATGCCTATACCACTCGGCTACCGCGGCCACCTGACTCAAGGGCAATAGTGGCCCAATTACTGCAGGATATCATCGAAGCGTCGCAAAAGAAAGATATAACATATAATTTTATGTCAATATTCTTTTATTGCACTTAATCATATAATATTTTTAAAAATAAATATTGACAGCTTCCAGAATGTATATTTTTCTGAAATGAACGAAAAAAAAATGTTATATCTAGTAACAAATCGTTAGAATTTGTTACGTTTTCAGACAGTTTCCATGATTAATTAACCAATTTTACAAAACGAAATAAGAAAGTGTGTCTTATCCAGAATTAAAATGAACCAGGAAGAGGTTCAGAATTTGGATTGTTACTTCTATATTTGGGGGGAGTTTTGAATTTGTAATTTTGTGAATTTATGCGTATGCGTTATATCCTCTTTAAAGAAAACCTGCCGAAATTACAACAGAATTCCTTAAAAATTACTATTTACTGCGTGTTCGAGCATGCGCAGTGGGCGCCACGTGGCGGTGATTAAGTGTATTTAGCGAAACGAGAATAAGAGTTTTCAGAGAGTGTGTGTGGGAGATCAAACGAGCGAGAGCGCGGAATTACGGTGCCCATCGTAAGTGTTCCGACATACTCCCCGAGCATCCGAGTGTGGAAATTAAAGGTGTTTTGTCAACATCCTCGTCTGGTTTCCTGAGAAAAAACACATAGGGACCACTCACCAACACTGCGATAGAACTTACTTGTTATTTACCTTCCTACTTTTGAAAAGCAATCAACCACGTAGCAAAACGAGTAGTGAGTATAGAATACACATATAAATATTAAAAAATAACATAACTTTCGGATAAAGGCTGTGGTAGCGTAGTGGTCATCGTCACGAGCTTGTAGTCAGCGTGTCATGAGTTTGAGTCCTCGTACTACCAAAGACCCGCTGTACAAAGGGGGCTGATGCACGTTCAAATCTTTCTTATGTCTAAGTCCTCGCATTAGCTTGTCGTTGAAATTATTAGAGGGTGCCAGCTCAGGTTCAAAATTACGAGGTTTGTCGCCAATATCTTTAGAGTGCGACATCAATAAACACACTCACTCATCCCCTCACTATAACTTAGGATAACTGATGATTATTAAAAACATGTGTAAGAACCTTGAGTGTATTGCTTTTTTGTATGTATATTTGTTTGTGTAATCGTTCATGTCCGGTTCTATTAGCAATGGACTTAGTGTTCAGAAATATATTAGGTTGGGGAAAAAGAAATCCATTATTTTTGCATGAACTTAAAAACTTTATTTAACATGTTTCAGATTGTCCGATTTGGGTCAAATATGTACCGTTTTACTGTATAACTTGTCATTTTAAAGGTAGATTCATATTGACACTCTCAAAGAAGTCTTGGTCTCGATTGGTGAAAAACTCTAGTAATCAATTTTTACAATCTTCTCTTGATCCTAATTACTTATCACTCAGGAAGTTTTGCAATGCGAGAAAAAGGTAATAATCGCTTGGTGCAAGGTCCGGACTATATGTTGGATGCTTTAAAACTTCCCAGCCGAACTCCCAGAGTTTCTGGCGAGTCACTACAGACGTGTGTGGCGTGGTGTTATCCTGATGAAACGCAGCACCTCTTCTGATGGCCAATTGTGGCCGTTTCTGGTCAGTCGCTAGCTTCAAACTGTTCAGTTGTTAGTAGTAGAGATATGAATTTAGTGTTTGGCTCTGCGGAAGCAACTCATAATAAATGATTCCTTTCCAGTCCCACCAAATACACGGTTGAACCTTCCTGGGTGTTAATTCTTGTTGGGCCACCATTTGAGCTGCTTCACCGCGCTTTGACAACGATCGTTTTCACCCAATATTATCCTATGTGACCCATTTCTCATCCCCAATCACCATCCGCTTAAGAAATGGGTCGATTTCATTCCGTTTGGCCAGGACTTCACAGATGGAAATTCGATTCATCATGTTTTTTGGTGTTAATTAGTGTGGCACCCAAACATCGAGCTTCTCTTAGAATCCAACTTTATTCGAGTGGCTTAAAACTGTTTTATGGTCGATCTTTAGATCCTGGGCGATGCTACGACTACTAACATGCCGGTCAACTTCGATTATTTCTGTGATTTTATCGACATTTTTGACGACGGGCCTGCCTCTGCGAGGGGCAACTTTAACATCAAAAATGCCTGAACGGAATCGACGAAAACAAAATTGCACGTAATTAACTGTTACGGTATCGGGACCATAAACACCATTTACAATTTCAGCCGCCTGACCTGCATTTTCGCTTTTATCAAAGAAAAACTGTAAAATGTACCGAATTTTCTCTTTGTTGACATCCATTTTTAACACCCTGTAACTCACAACTGAATGGACCAAACAAAAATCAGTAAAATAATTTTTTAGAGTAAAATGTCACCTTGACAACGAGCATAAATTTGAAATTGTTTGATCGATACTTCAAGAGATATCGACACTACAGCCATCTACCGAAAAAATAATAATGGATTTCTTTTTCCCCAACCTAATATTATTGTAATGAAAAAAATATTTTGAAGCTATTATTTAATTGAGGAAAAAATCATATAAAAAATAGGTACCGTAAAATCAAGCGTAAGACGCGCTCCTATACTTTCAAGTTGCAATTTTTAGTTTTTATGTACATTCTCCTTAAAAACGTGCACCCCCATTTTTACGAAGAAACCTGAAATGCACGTATGCAATGCGATTAGGTTTTGAAGTCATTCATTTGAGGGATTATTCTAAGCTGTAGAAAAAAGTGGTATATTTCTAGAGCTACAAACCTTTTTAAGTTCATAAGGAACGTAATTTCTTTGGAATAATCTGTGTTTCGATGTATATAGAAGTCTTGTTTTTTTTTCTATGATCAATTTTTTGATATTTTATTTTTAAAGCTCTCACTTTTATACTCGACGTATAAAGCGCACCCGTAACTTCCGGTCTTATCTTTTGTGTTAAAAGTGAGAGTTATACGCTGAATTTTATGGTATACTAACTGCATGGCCCGGCGTTGCACGGGCTTTCTCTACTCTTACTCTAATTTTCCCTTTCCTTCACAAAATCAGCACTTCTAATACTCCTATTCAAAATGACTTCCACTTCTCCCCTCCTTCACTTCGCCCGGTGTTGCTCAGGCTTTTACCGAGGGTATAACTTAAAATTCCCTGTTTCGAAATTTTTCGCTTCTTTTCTTTATCAGACAGGTTTATTTCTCCCCGGCGTTGCACGAACATTTTTAAATGCATAACATATTGTTATGGAAAAATTCCCCTTTCCCTCTCGCTATCAGACCTCTCGAGTAAGTGAACAGTGGGACTTTAATATTCACTTATTCACTTTGCAACTTTTTAGGCCCCGGAAAGGAAAATGTACCTTTTAAAAATAGTCGTATGTAAAAAAGGAGAAATTTTTATAAATACAAAATTTTACAACTGAATTAAATGTTGAATTAAAATTGTGAGCATTTTTTTAAATGTTCGATACACAGGAAAAAGTTTCATGCAGTTATTTTAATAAATGAAGAAGTTATAAAAACTTTGAATTTGATAAGTAGTTATTAAAAATATTTAAAGTTTGAGTATTTTTTAAAAATTCGTAAAAAAAAATTTTCGGCATTTTATTTTTTAAATCATTAACTTTAAAAGATCTAAGTATGAGTTTTTTAAAAATAATTTTTATATAAACGCAACAATATTGATTCATTTTAGAAAAAATCATAAAATATATAAAGTATCGTTGGTTTGTAAAAAAAAAAATTAAAAAAACTGAACTGTATCGTGACGAAATAAATTATTTTTCCAATTACAAAATTGCTGGCAAAATTATTAAACCCGTGAATAAAATTTAGAGTATTTTTTAAAAAATCATAAAAATTAAGCAATGATGTTGTTTCGAACCCAGGTACAAACGCAAGCGCTCTAATTGAAAAACATAACACTCTTGCCGAACACACCACGAACTTAATTGAAACAGGAGAGAAAAGACTTTTAAAACCCGGCGTTGCACGGGCTTTCTCATTCCCTCATAAAACCAATATTTCAGTGTGTGTATTTGGACGCGCACAATGTGAGTGATTTCTAAAATTATGTCAAAAAATTTCCCTTTTTCGAAATTTGCTCCATTCCACTTATTTTTGATTTAAGACAGGTTTCTTTCCCTCTCTATAGCTCGGCGTAACACGCGTTTTTTTAGTGTAAAATAATTGTGCTACCTTCCCCTCCCCCTCACAGATAAGGTATAGCTTCAAATTTTCATGTATGACTTATAAAAAAACAATATTGCGTTAGAAAATATTAATGTGAAAAAATATTAATGTAATAATTTAATTAATTTAATTTTAATAATTAAATTAAAAAATATTAATGTGAAGCAATAAAAAGAAAACGATTCTGATGCTAAGAGTAAAACAAAAAAACTTTCATTATTTTTCTAATAATAGTTAGTTTCTAAGAATCTAAAATAATAAAATAGATTTCAGATTTTCATGAATGAATCAATCGTTACATATAGTAAGCTTAAAAATGTCTATAAAATGAATTTTGATCCAAAATAATGGGCAATGTACTTTTTAATTAAAAAAAATTAATTTAGTAATGAAATAATAGGAATAATTCATTAAAAACATATATACATATTTATTAAAATCAAATTTCTATAAGTAATAAGTAAAAGAGAAATTTACAGATAGCTATTGAAACGATTACTTTTTTCTGAACGTTTGAATGTTTGATTAAACATATAAATATATTTAAGTTATAAAAATAGTATGAGGGAAGCCTATATATATATATATATATATATATATATATATATATATATATATATATATATATATATATATATATATATATGTGTGTGTGGCATGCAGCCAAAAGCAAAACAGTCTTCGCGCGCGGGCGCAGCTAAGTGAAACAAAAACTGAAACTAGGAGACTGTGAACTTTTAAGAGAGGAGAAAAGAGAACGAGAGAGAGGTGCGCGAGCAGGCGTTACCTTCTGCATATCATCGTCAAACTTATCTGTTAAAATAGCTACCTTTTTAATTAATTTTTGTTTAAGTTTTAAAATAAAATAGAAGAAAGACAAACGTCTTGGACCCCTTGTTGTCTCCCACAAATTATGGGGGCTAGGCCGCGATCGATAAAATTTCGATTTTGAACCAAAGTCTGGACAATGAACAAAAGCGTCCGTGAAGGAGACGCTCCGCCATTTTTTGGAAACTTCGTTCAACCTGTGTAGAGGTTTGAACTCAGCATGAATACTCCGCCTGTGTAGAGGCCGGGATTTGGAAACTTCGTTCAACCTGTGTAGAGGTTTGAACTCAGCATAAATATTCCGCCTGTGTAGAGGTTGGAACTGTTGAATAAAATAACCTGTGTAGAGGTGTATTTTTCAACGAACCATCGACAAATATTCCGCCTGTGTAGAGGTTGGAACCCATCGACGAAAATTCCGCCTGTGTAGAGGTTGGAACCACTCACAAACACCTGCGAAGAGGTGTCAATTCGAACAATTTCAAGAACTATTTTTCATCTAACGATATTACCTGCGAAGAGGTGAAATCAGTGGAATCGACGTTTTTTTCAATTATTGGATACATCGTACGTGCGAGCAACAAGGTAGCTAGAAAAAAAAAGGTAGGATCTTTCCATATTTTTCTAAAATGTATAAAAACGCTCTTAAAGAGGATCTCATAAGAGTTGTTGAGGATATAGACGGTGCTGTGGAGAGCACGGACACTATTGCTAAACTAAAGACTAAAATTGAGAACAGTAGTACATTTGAAAGTGATCCAGATTTCGTTAAAACTTTAATTCAAAACTGTATAGATGAGAGAGTATCGCGAAACGAAAGAGAGGTAACTTTAGAAAAACAGAAAATTGAGCTCGCGAAACTACAGCTAGCGCAATTAGAAAAAGAAGTCGAACTTCAAAGGGCTAAAAATAAAGCATTAAGTTTAAATCCTGCAGCTAAAGTCGAAGAGAAACAGTTCGAAACTTTAAATAAGGAAACCGCAACCCATATTGGCATTCGAGAAGCAGAAGATTGGTTTAGGCCTATTGATTTAGCTAAAGAGTGTGATATTTATATTTCATCTAAAAACGGATCACGTAAGGAAATTCCTATTACTTATGAATATACCCAAGACCCCTTTAAAAATAGATCACAAAACTTTAAACCAAAGATTAAAGAGAACTATCCCCAATATCTTGAAAGAGAAAATAAAAATTGCTATATATGCGGTGATTCATCTCATTACGCAAGAGACTGTGAGAAGCGTTTTAAACCTAAAGAATCTAACGACCATATCCATAATAGAATAAACGTGAATACTTTGAAAGTCGAGAGCGAAAAACAAAATAGCGATGAATTTGCAAATCTTCAATACGTAAGCATTTTTGTAGAAAATCAGCCCGTAACAGCCTTGATTGATTCAGGTTGCCAGATCCCAGTTTTAAATTCCTCACTAATTAGAGTGCAAACACCTTCCGAAGAAATAATAACATTAAGTTCATGTTTTGGCGAACAGCGAATGGTAGAAGTTAAACCCATAAATCTTTCTCTTAATCAACACTCTTCCGGTCTAAGTGTTCGAACGGCAATATCACCGACCTTGACCGAAGGAATTATTATACATCCCAGTGTATATTCTGAAATAAAGAAAGTAGGCCACGCAAAGAGCGATGTTTTATTGAATGAAAGTGAATCCTCTTTAGGTGCTCATGCTTATGCTTATCCTAATGTTGTTTCTGTTTCAAATGTGATAGAAAACTCTAGTTATGATTTGCCACATGTTAAAAACTTTAATACTAGAAATGATTTGAGTTCTCTAATTAAGGATTATAAATGTAATAAAATTAAGAGTACTAAGTTAAAAATGAATATTAAATTGAAAAATGATATTTCTGTGTGTCAGAGAGCCAGACGTTTATCTTGTTCTGAGAAATTACAGGTAAACAATCAAATTGATGATTGGTTACGACAGAGTATTATAAGAGAAAAATGTTCTGATATAGTATTGTGTAAGAAAGTAAATGGTGCCATGAAAACGAGTTCCGTGAACTTCAACACCCCTTCACCTATGGAGAGTAAACATCGACGGTTTACAATGCTCCGGAAAATCTTTGAGCCCTGGCAGTGGAAACGAAGGAAAAAGAGAAATCGTTTTGAACAGACGTCCAGAACTCTAGAGAGGAAAATATCGATGCGTTCAACCAAAGATCAACTTGTTAAAAAAGATGTTATTATGCCTGTGAAACACAATGTTTTCCTGTGGAACCTTCCGGATGTCGAAGAGGTGCCATCACATGATGGAGAAACTGTCTAGTTCAGAAAAATTATGATATGTTAAATCTTTGTGTATTTGTCGTATAGTCCTTGTCTGTTCCGTCTTTTTTGTATGTTTCAGATTCTCCTCTGGTATCCATGGAAAGGAAAAAAGGAATACGTACCGCTGCGGACAGCGTACAGTCAGGCTGGCCGTTGTGGCATGCAGCCAAAAGCAAAACACAGCCTTCGCGCGCAGGCGCAGCTAAGTGAAACAAAAACTGAAACTAGGAGACTGTGAACTTTTAAGAGAGGAGAAAAGAGAACGAGAGAGAGGTGCGCGAGCAGGCGTTACCTTCTGCATATCATCGTCAAACTTATCTGTTAAAATAGCTACCTTTTTAATTAATTTTTGTTTAAGTTTTAAAATAAAATAGAAGAAAGACAAACGTCTTGGACCCCTTGTTGTCTACCACACACACACACACACACACACACACACACACATATATATATATATATATATATATATATATATATACACTGCTGGACAATTGCTAAGGACGGATAACACTATCATCCATAGCAACCACAAAATGAAAGGAAGCAAAATGTGGAAAATTAGAATAAGTGCGGGATATTAGTAAGAAGAAGTATGAGTATGCAAATTTTTTTCCACGTCTGTTCATCACGTGATAGCGTTTATAAGAGCTTTAAAGGTTTTGATGCGTGTGGACAGTTATTGTTTCAAGTCAAAGTATTACAGGAAAGATTTAATAGACGAACTTAAAATTTTTGGCATGTCTTCCCGACATCACATAGTTGATTTTATGCGTGGCCGAATTATTGGAGAGATCGAAGGAGGGCGAAAAATAACAATGTTGCCAGCGAGTTCGATATCGCTCACAGCGTTGTTTCACGGCTGTGGAAGTCATTTAAAACTACTGGAATGTGCAGTAGACGGCACGGGGAGGTCGTGTTAGAAGTACGACGCCTACAGAAGACAGATATATCGTCCTATCAGCAAAAAGGAGCAGGCACAGCTCAGCAGGTGGAAAATCAGTTTCTTGCTGCCTCAGGAAAGCAGATCTCCCGAAAAACTGTTGCCAGACGTTTGAGGGTAGGAGGACTATTCGCACGCAGACCTGTTGTGTGTGTCCCATTGACCAGACAGCACTGTACTGCCCGTTTGCAATGGTGTCGTGAGCATCACAATTGGACTGAACAAGACTGGGCATGCGTACTATTCTGATGAGAGTAGGTTCAGTCTGTCATCGGATTGTAGACGCCAACTGATCTGGCGCGAGAGTGGTACTGCTTATCGTCCAGAAAATATCCAGGAAAAGGACCGATATCCGACATGCAGTATCATGGTGTGGGCCGGCATCATGATCAATGGCCGCACGCGCCTACATGTGGTTGCGAATGGGACTATGACGGGCCAACGATACATTGATGAAGTTCTACTTCCTCATGTTCGTCTTTTCCGTGGTGCTGTTGGTGATAAATTTGTTTTTATGGACGACAACGCAACATGTCATCGAACACTCGCTGTTCAGGATTGTCTAGACAGCGAGGGTATTCAACGTCTCGTATGGCCAGCGCCTTCTCCAGATCTAAACCCCATTGAAAATGTGTGGGATGCTTTGGGGAGGCAAGTTGCTGGTCGAAACTATCCTCCGACAAACAAGAACTCTCTCATCCGTGCACTCACAGAGGAATGGGATAAATTGCCTCAACAGCTGCTGGTTAATGTTGTGCAAAGTATGGTACGACGTGTGGAATGTTGCACCACACTCCACGGTGGACATATCCCGTACTGATACCTTTCTTTAAGGTGCCTACTGACTTTTAGATGCATTGTTCCATTTCTCCGTACGCAGATCAAATGAACATTTTTTTTCTTTCAGATGTTTCACAGCTTTTGTACTTTCCAGAACAATAAATATTCTTTATTCTAATGTCTGAACAGTGTGACAACTATATTTTATCCTACTAGGCCTCATGTCTCGCTTAATGTTATGCTACATAGTAATTTGTGATCCGTCCTTAGCAATTGCCCAGCAGTGTATATATATATATGTAAGGATAATTAAATTAGATTAAAAATTAAATTCCCTATCTAGCACTTGACTCCATCTTTCTCCGTTCTCATATTCAAGTATCAAACTAATCGCCCATTTATTTCTTCCGAACATATGGCCTAGCCAATAAACATGTCTAATTCTAGGTCGTTAGATTAATAGTCAACATATGTCAGTATTAAATTGCAAACACCATCTTCAAAGCAGTGATACTCACCAGATGTTTTTCACGTGATATTCACGTGGAACCCCTACCATGGCGTGCTTTTTTCCTCCCTGCTCGCGGTCAGAACTGATGTAGACACGATGGAATAAAGATCTCTCTTTTTTTTAAACCTTAATCTGATTCTGTCTTTAAAATCATGACAGAATTAAAGCCGGCAGGATCTTTGTCTGCGATCTTAATGTAAAAAAACTAATCTTTTTTATAAAATAATTTAATATAAAAACTAAAGCCAACGAACGTAATAACTGAAATGGAGAATTTGATGGAACTTCGACGGCACTCTACATTTGTTAGCTGGGGACGTTGGGTTACCAGAATTAATCTATGGTGCGGGAAAAGAAATGCGCTAAGAATCCCCGAAAGAACATCGCTCTTACCGCCAAAGAAATAGAATCATCCTCTTCTCCTAACAAGATTTCAGAAAATCATACTTCAAAAATGGAAGCAAAGAACGAAAATAAAATTAAGCAAGAAGAGAATTTAGATGCTGATGAAGAAAAGTTAAAGCAACCTATAACCATTATTAAAAATGATATTCGATTTGAAGATCTACAGACTTTTTTCCAAAAATATAGCCTGGAAATACCCATCCAAAAATTCATTAGAAATTTTGAAAGTACGTGCGATTCTTTCGACATACCAGAGAAACAGAAAATCCTATTTATAATCAAGTTAGTAGATGGAGCTGTGAAGACTTACATCAAATCACAACCGATCCCTAAAAATTTTTACGAACTGAAAAATAATTTAATACGTGAATTTGGAAAACGAGTCAATCCAGCGGAGATTCATCTTCAATTATCTAAAACAGAAAAAACATCAAAAGAGACCCACATAGAATATTTCTACAGAATAAAAGAAATCGCATCCCGGATAAACATGGAAGAAGAAGCTGAAAAATTTTACATAATAAAAGGATTAAAAGAAAATAGATCCATAGAACTACAGTTACGAAGCTGCAACAACATAGAGGAACTGAAGGAAAAAATGAAACTTTTAGATATCCAAGAAAAATCAAAATCAAATGGGAATGAAATTATATATCCAAAGTATCCAGTGACAAGAATACCTGACCATACGAATCAATTTGTCCGTAGACAACAGTATGGAGGATGGAATTGGAGAAATGATCAATCTCAACATCCGGATGCCATAACCGGTTCAAGATACAATGTATACTCTCCTCAATTTCTATCACCTTCTTATCATCACCCGTCCTTTTCTCTTCAGCGGCCGATCCTATATCCAAGAAACCAACGATTTCCACAACGACCGACAGTTTTGCGACCCAATGCTCCAACTTTCAACCCCCGTCAAAGAACACAAAACAATAATACGGTATTCCAACCTCATCAAACAGGAGAACTTATAATCATCCAAGGAAGAATCAACTTCAAACAAGTTGATGTCCTCTTGGATACAGGATCAAGTGTCAATATTATTCCAAAAAATATAATATCACAAGTCAAGGGATACCACAATGTAGAGTATATAAAAAAAAAATTGCCACCATCAATGGAGAAATTGAGGTGAGTGAGGTAATTACTTTACAATTGAAAATAGGAGAAATTATTGAAAATATTAAATTCCTCAAAGTAAATGTAGAACTGAAATATTTAATAATTTCTAATAAAACTATGAGTATTTTTGAATTATATATTAATTTTAGTGATTATAAAAATTTTCAAAGAAGAAAAAAAATTTTAAAAAATTATGAATCTAAGAAAAATATTAAAGAAAATGAAACTCTTAAATTTAGTAATAATAGAATTATCACTAAGAAAACTGATAATGTGTTTAATATAGAAATAATTCCTAATAGTGATTATGATATTATTAATATGATTATTGATAAATATAAACATGTCTTTGCTAAAAATAAGTTTGATGTGGGCGAGTTAAAATGTAATTCTCCTAAAATAATACTTACCTCAGAATTACCCATTGTAAATCGACCATATAGGACATCTTTTAAAGATGATACGGAAATAAAAAAGCAATTCGATGCATTATTGAAAGCAGGAATAATAAAACCATCTTATAGTTCTTACGCTGCCCCTATAACATTGACTTTTAAAAAAGAGGATAATGCTCGTACACGATTATGTATCGATTACAGAAAGCTAAATGCTATCACAAAATTAGATGCAGAGCCAATTCCCCGAATAGATGCAGTTTTAGACAAATTAACACATGCAAAATTTTTCTCAACCATCGACCTATGTAGTGGTTATTGGCACATTAAATTAGATGATAATGAATCTGAAAAACTTGCATTTACATCAAATTACGGTCTTTTTCAATTTAATTGTTTGCCTTTTGGATATAAAAATTCTCCAGCTATATTTCAAAGAGCTATTAGACAGATTTTAAATAAATACCAAATAAAATTTGCATTAAATTATTTTGACGATATAATAGTATTTTCGGAATCAATTGAAGAACATGCAAAACATTTAGAGGAAATTTTTAAAATTTGTGGAATAGAAAATATAAAATTAAAATTCTCAAAGTGTAAATTTGGTAAAGATACAATTGATTTCTTAGGATATGAAATAAAACAAGGGTCATACACTCCAAATAATACAAATGTCGAAATAATTAAAAAACTTTTACCCCCTAGAAATGTAAAGGATTTACAAAGATTTCTTGGTAGTATTAATGTCTATTATAAATTCATTCCTCAATATGAAAAATTAAGAATGCCCTTAAATAATCTTCTTAAAAAGAATCAAAATTGGAATTGGACCCCAGAATGTCAACAAACTTTTCAAAAACTTTAAGACAGCTTAATTTCAAAGCTCATTTTAGCTATATTCAATCCAAATTATCCCTGTCATCTTTATGTAGATGCATCGAAAACTGCAATCTCATGTATCCTCAAACAACAAAAACCCAATGGAAATCAACATCCGATTGCATTCCACTCGAGACGACTGAGAGATTATGAAATTAATTATACAATAACTGAATTAGAATGCTTAGCTATAATTGATAGTTTAGATAAATTTCATTGCTATCTTCATGGATCTCATTTCACAGTTCATACCGATCATAATGCATTAGTTTGGCTTAAAAATTTCAAAAATCCCACGGGTAGACTTTTTAGATGGTCTAAAAGTTTCTATGTATGATTTTGATATAAAATATAAGAAAGGTAGCACTAATGTTGAAGCTGATATGTTAACAAGAAATGCTATTGCTTATCATATAATTAATACACCTCCAGAACCTTTATTAGATATCAATGAAATAAGTCATTTTCAAAATATAGAAAATACATCAGCTCCTAAATGTTTTAAGAGGGATGGTGTTTTTGTAGTTAAAAGACAAGGTTTAACTAAAATAATTGTACCCAAAGCTCTAAGAGTGAAATTAATGGAAACAACTCATAAAAAATTTGGCCACCCTGGTGTAGCAACCATGTTAAAATTAATATCACCACAATATATATTATTGGATAAACATTACTACTGATATACGAAATTATGTGAAACACTGTGAAACTTGTCAAATAAATAAGAAGTCACATCAGAGAAAATACGGACTGATGCAATCCCTTCCCCTTTGTGAAAAACCCTTTGAACTTTTATCGATAGATAGTGTAGGTGGTTTAAATTATTACAACTCTGTTAAAAAATATTTACACATTATTATTGATCATGCAACTAGGTACATTTGGACTTTCCCATCAAAAAATGCAACAACAGATACTTATATAAATTGTTTAAGACAAATCTTTCAGAATCACATACCGGAAAAAATTTTAAGTGATAGAAATACTGCGTTCACCTCTTCAAAATTTAAGCATTTTTTAAAACATAGTAATGTCGCTCAATTATTAACTACTTCTCACAGACCACAAACCAATGGAAAGGTTGAACGTGTAAATCAAACCATCATTACCCGCTTAAAATGTGAAATTAGTAATAGTTCAAATAAAGTCCCATGGACAAAAATTCTAGAAAAAGTAACCCATCAGTATAATCAAACTCCACATACAATAACAGGTTTCCCACCAACCTACTTAATGTATGGTAATTTACCTTTCGAAATTTCGCTAAAAGATAATGAGATATATCCTCCCTTAGAAGAAGCAAGAAAATGAGCCAAAGAAAGAACAGAACAATATTATAAAATAAATAAGATTAGATATGATAAAAAATTTCAAAAAGCTGATTTCAAGGTTGGTGACTTAGTAATGTATGAGGAATTTCAATACCCCAATACAAGGAAATTAAGTCCCCCTTATTCAGGCCCTTATACCGTTTTAAGAAAATGTTCTGATGTATTATTTGAAATTGATAGACCCAATGCCCTTAATAAAACTGACACTGAATTGGTTCATTCAGTTCGTTTAAGACATTTTCATCCATCTGAAAATTTTCAGTTAAATTACATTCAACAAAATACCCCTAATAATGAGGAGAAGATAATAACTAAAAGAAACATCTTACGTAATACAGAAATAACTGAGTTCTGCTTAACAAGACTTTTCGGCGAAAAAGAATAATCTATGATATGATATGGTATTTAATTTTTATAATATAGTTGTGTTATAAATGAGATATTTTCTTTATATTTTATAATTGAGAAAACAAAGTATATAGGTTTAGTCATACAAAATTTTAAGAAAATTTAATATACTTCTCATAATTTTATCTTAAGATGTCGAATGAGTTAAGAGTTATGATAGAAATTGGTGTTTTAAAGTGAAAAATATAAATTATGTTTTTAGAAAAATGACTAACGACTAATACTAGATATATTGATTTTTATAAGAAACAAAAGTGAAGTCATGTTATATTCTTTTTTCTCCACTGAATTTTATTGTTTTGTTCATTATTTTATTCAGCAGTAATCTTATTGCATGTCATTTAATTTTTTTATTTTTTTTTTGTTTTGAAATTGTGTGTTTTGATATACTGGCCATATATCAGGATTCACTATTTCTCGAAAATTTCCTTATCTAAAATTAAAATTAATTTAATAACTTGAAGTTTATTTTTGGATATTATACAGTGGATAAGGGAGAATACAATCATTATAATTTTGTATATGTCTCGAAACATTAAGAGGACAAACTTGTTTAGTTTGATGTACACCTCTCATTGTTTCTTATCAGCATCCCTGAACATCTGTGAGTTGATGACGCAGATTTCTCAGAGAGATGTGTTCAAAATTAAGTAAGGTGATACAGTTTATATTAATGAATGTGTGATGTAGGAGAAAATCAAGAATTTTTGTATATGAAACGAATTTTTAGAAGGTTACGGAAAGATTCAAAATATTGTATGCGATATTGTTAAGTTACAGTGAATATTGAGAAAATTTTCATATATACTAAAAGTTAGTATTGAAGTGAGTCCACTTTTCTGACTCAAAAATAATAAAAAAGTGCTCTTACATTCTTGTATTCTTTTATTCCTATATTCTTATAATTTTTATGTTTTATAACGCATATGAAATAAAATATTGTTTATTGTGTTGAATAGTGCATATAAGTTGTGTGTTATACACCGTTTTCATATTATTAATAATTTAATTTTATTAGTGTCTATATTTTTTTTATCTTTTTAAAAAATGTATTTCATATATGCAAAATGTGTGTAACAATGTAAGGTATTACTACGATGGCGCCAGAGTAGATTTTTATACAAAATTATTATTTTAACATTTGTATGATTTCATGTATTTTTATATTTACTATCTTATTGTTTGATATATTATTTTCCAACATAATTTTTTGTAAAATATCTACCAGCTATAATACGAATCTATTATTATGAAGGAATAGGAGGAAACGCGCGCGTGAGCTCTTATTCTAGATGTCGAATAGATTTGAACAAGCTAATCTTCATTTATATGTATGGAAAGTTATGTTTATCAAT
Source organism: Trichonephila clavipes (assembly GCA_019973935.1). Classification (NCBI taxonomy): domain Eukaryota; kingdom Metazoa; phylum Arthropoda; class Arachnida; order Araneae; family Nephilidae; genus Trichonephila; species Trichonephila clavipes. The sequence goes on along the minus strand of BMAU01005089.1, from coordinate 1,766,147 downwards.
TAATATGTTGGAAGTGTCCTTACTGTGTTTGTTGTTATAGTTTTTCTCGTTTATTGTATTGCTTTTTGATTTTAGAATTACTAGTGCTTAAAAATTTCTACTGTGTTTAATATGTCTTTCTAAATAACTATGTATTGTTTTGTGTTTGTTGAAAATTGATTAAGTTTGTAAAGAGAGAAAAAACCACGCCATGACTCCCTTTTAAAATTGGGGGGCAAATGTAAGGATAATTAAATTAGATTAAAAATTAAATTCCCTATCTAGCACTTGACTCCAGCTTTCTCCGTTCTCATATTCAAGTATCAAACTAATCGCCTATTTATTTCTTCCGAACATATGGCCTAGCCAATAAACATGTCTAATTCTAGGTCGTTAGATTTAATAGTCAACATATGTCAGCATTAAATTGCAAACACCATCTTCAAAGCAGCGATACTCACCAGATGTTTTTCACGTGTTATCACGTGGAACCCCCACCATGGCGTGCTTTTTTCCTCCCTGCTCGCGGTCAGAACTGATGTAGACACGATGGAATAAAGATATCTTTTTTTTAAACCTTAATCTGATTCTGTCTTTAAAATTATGACATATATATACATGTACTGATAAAAACATTCAAAAAGGAAAAAAAAAACAATCTCATAAAAACATTTTGAAACTTTATTTTAATTTTAACGTTTTTCATTCCACTGTGTTTAGTAAATTATTTAAACACGTATCTGATAAAAATAAGTATGTTATACAAAAATAACATATAATGAAGAAAACTATCAGTTGTCTTGCACTCCTTAAAACATGTATCTGTAATGTGTAATGAATTGAATACTGCTATATAAACATCAATTAACGTAAGTGATGACAGCAGCAAAATTTGTCTTTCAAAAACCACGAAAAACAATGACCTTCTCTATCGTGCATGCGTAAATCTTTCACCTGTATCCTCAGAGTTGAAGCGAATAACCTTGGCACAAAACAGAGCTTTATATGAAATATTTAAAAGAATTTTTTTAAAAGCCTTATTTTTAAGTTAATGCTTTCAAACTTAAAACATCCATTGCAAACAACGGTAATTTTTAAACAAAAATGAAACAAAAATAATGCTAAAATATTTCTCGCAAAAAGGGAAAAAAATGAAAAACGCAACTTTTTCTTTAAAAAAACCCGTAATTTCTAAGCAATATTTTCAATCTTTGTACAAATTACGGATAATATTGTTCTACACACGGAAAGAAAGTTTCGTGAAATTATTTTTGTAAATAAAGAAGTTATTAAGTATTTAATAAATTTTGAGTATTTTTTGAAAAATCGTAAGAAAAAAAAGTTTTTGTTATTTTATTCTTTAAATGACTGATTCTAAGAAATAAAACACGAACTTTTTTAGTGTAGAATATAATTTGATTAACGCGAAAGATAATGCCAACGGAATGCTTTAGAAATCATTTTCACAAAAAACTATCGATTTTGACTCATTTTAGAAAATATCGTAAAAAATAGAAATTACATTATTTTGTAAAACAAATTATACCGCATTGTGTCGAAGAAAATGACCTTTCTGGCTCTGTAATTATTTGTTGTCTGAGTCTCATAAAAAAATTAGATCGTGTTTTAAAAACGTCGGGAATATAAAAAAAAACGTCGAAAAAGTGGAACTTGCCGCTCAGCGTTAAAAAAAATGCCCACAGGGGTAAAATAATAATGTGTTTTAAGGTTTTTAATTAATATCTTTTTAACTAATTACACTATTGGAATATAAATGGATCCAATTGGAATATAAATGGATCCAATGGAATATTAGGATCATTCCCGGTCTTTTGATATCTTCGGCGAGTTTCTGCGTCGTACGGTTCGTGAGAAGATAAAGTCGTACGTCACATACGTTAGTTAACCTACGAATTTTAATAGTGTAAATTTTACCTATTAGTTTACATGTATAACTTGATTTATATTCAACCAAGTATGCAAGAAATGAATAATTGACGGGCTTTCATTTGTGTTTCTTGGTCTTGAGATTTTCAAACTCTTTATTACTCAAACTATTTTTTTTTAAGTGAAACTTTTTTGGGCTCGAGAGTGAATGAGAAAATTGCCCAGTTTTGCGTAACAGTGGAAAAGCGAACGGAAGTAGTCCCCCCCCCCATTCTCCCGAATCGTCGCCATGGTAAAGAGAGAGCCAGAGGAGGAAAAGGGGGGAGTGGGGACACACCACGTGACTCTCGTCATAACCGTGAAAAAGTTGGATGATTGCCCACGTCTCCGACTGGTCAACTTGTCCACCTTCCGATTAGGGGTCCTTTTCCCTAGGCCTGGGCACATTATCCGCGGTCGCATCAGTTGCAGTGTGAGCATTACGGTGTAGACAAAACAGCTCTCGCAGCAAAAGCTTGCCTTTTTGAAATTTTCTTTAGATTGTTGGCTACATGGCGATGTTTTCGGTGGCTAATTTATTTCTTTAATTTTCATTTGCGTTGAATTATTATTAATTCTAGTCAGAATGCCTTAATCAAATGCACAAAGAGGAAAAGAATTTCGTGAAAGAAAAACTAGCAGCAAGTCCAGTCGAAAAAGTGACAAAAAAACCCCAGAAAAATAATGCAAATTCAAGTGCTACTGCCAAATCTCGATCAGAGTACATGCGAGAATATCAAACACGAAAAAAAAACAACATTGCAAAATACTCTCTTAATACCGAGTTTAATGACAAACACAAAAATAGTGCAAATTCATCAAATGCTACTGCCAAATCTCCACCAGAGTACACATGAGAGAATATCGAGCATGGAAAAAAAACCACTGCAAAATACTCTCTTAATGCCGAGTTTAAGGGATGAGAATGCTATTGAGACTCTTCTTACGACAGCACAGATTAATACGGACTTAGTGAGCCACCTTATGTCGTCAACTACAGAGCCCTCAACAAGTCTAGTGCGTGTTGGAACTGATGCATGCGAATCGATAATAAATTCTATCTTACGTTACAAAGACTATGATTTCCATAAAAATGCGTTGCCACGGTAGCCTAGTGGTCAAAGTATCAGATCGTGGCTGGCGTGTCATGAGTTCGAGCCGAGTCCACTTAAGACCCGCCGAGTAGGAGAGTGATGCACGTTAAATCTGTCGAGAGCTCAAATGTCCTCCGGTTGGTGTGGTGTGGTAGTTAGGAGAGGGGGTGAGTGCCAGCTCAGGTGACGTCCTCGTCACTTGACCATGGTTCAAAATTGTGAAGTCCGTCGCCAAAAGCTCTCGTGTAGCTGAACAGTGCGCCGTTAATATTCACACACCCATAAAAATGCTCACAAAGATTTTCAAAAGCTATTTGTTGATAATCCTTTCGGTCACGGGTGTTCGATTTATGACAGATTATGGTTTAGAGATGATTTGAGAACGCCTGTTGCTGAGCAGAAAAATATTTTACTGGAAATTAATTTAGAAGACATTAAAGAATGCTACAATTTTTTGCCGACAAAATTTTAGTAGGAAAACTATACCAAATTTATCAAAATATAATAGTTTTGTATACCCAGAAACTCCAGCATATTTTTCTACTTTGGATTTGGTATCAGAAAGACTCAATTCGCCCCGAATACTTTTCATGCAAATTAGGGGATTGATACATGTACACTATTAGTTTGGAATATTAGAGCAAATAATCATTGTTCCAAAGAAGTTTCACTTCTATCGCGTTGCGTTCCACGCACCATTTTTTTTTAAAAGCTTTCGTGATGCAGTCGGACCTTTATTTAACGAAGTCACTTTATCCCAAAAGAAGTTCGTTATGTGGAAAATTAGTTAGAGATTCATCTTTCAATATACTGTATGATGGTTCCAGGAAAGTTAGCAAAAGAGGGGTTCGTGAAATGGATGTCTAACTGTATTTAATTTGTAGAAAAGTTGAAAATGTGTTCCATGTCCTTTTTTTCTACTTGCGAATTAAATGAATTTCAAAATTAGTAATTTATAACTGTACACTATTTTTATTAGAATTTGATAAATATGACTGTTAAATTTAAGCAAATATTTTAATGATTATAATACATAAATATTTTAAGGCTGATAATATATAAATATTTTAAGGATGATAATATATAAATATTTTAAGGATGATAATATATAAATATTTTAAGGATGATAATATATAAACATTTTAAGGATCATTTAATACATGATAGCTGGTCAAAATTTTGGTTAATTTTTTATAATAGTATAACATATAAAACTCTTTAGTATATTTGACCGTTTATTAATTTATTGTATACTTGAATTAAATAATTTATCATTTGTTTAATTTAAGACTCTGATTACTATTTTCGTTTATAGTCTTATATAATCATGTCTTTTGATTATTTATATAATTTTTTCCGTTTTTTTAGCTAAACATTTGCATTTTGAAGGATTATTATTTTTGTCTTGCTTGAATTAGATGTTGCTGTAGATCAGACGTTGGTGACCTATGGCATGCATGCCACATTTGGCATAAGGTAAAATTTGTAGAGGCCCTCTACACTACTCTAAATTGGTCAGAAGGTTGATAATTTTGAAATTCAGCTAATTGGACTAACATCTCCAGAGTGATGAAAAGAAACATTTGCAAAATTGCGTGAAAATGTGAAAGATAACTTTAAACGATAAATCGAGGAATATTTTATATTAAATTGGATGTCATTGATGTAGAGATTTAGATGATTGGAGAAAATTGCATATACTCTGCTTTTCGCTTTTGATTCTACTAATCCATGTGAATAAGTATTTTCTCATATGAAACGTAATTTGAGTCTGCAAGGAAGTTGTTTAGCAACTAACAAGGGTTTCTGATTTCCCGGTTTTTTCCATTCCCGGGAATGTTAGGAAAGTATAGAACTAATATCTATTTGTTAAATAGTTAAATACAAACTCAAAATTATTAAAAAAATTTTTTAATAATATCTGGAGAAAGTATTTATGCAATTTATATTACCCTTATTTCTCTATAATTTAACAGAAATCATTTCTCACAAACGTCAGAATTTTTCTAACAATCTAGTCCTGATTAAAAATATTCTTGCAGTTAACTCAGTTCTGATCATAAATGTTCTTACTTGTAATCTTGGACAGTTCTTACTAGTAATCTAGGACAGTTCTTACTAATAATCTAGTAAAAATTCGAAGTAAACTCTCACATTAAAGATGTAACAGCTTGCTATCCATTCATGTAAGGAAAAATACTATATTACCATGATGGTACTCTTAATATATTTTAAAGTTCAGTTTCAAATTATTTGAATGTAAATTTTAACTTTCAAATCTATGAATAGCCTGCAATTCCAATGGTTATAAACATAGATTGAGTGATTTATTGTATTCCTTCCTCAGTGGCTCGACAGCGCAGGGTGGGTCTTGGCCTTCTCAAGAAGCCTTTTACTGGCTAGCCTTCTTCTTCTAGTGTTCTCCAATTCCCAATTCTCAAAAGTGGATCTTTTTCTAGGCCATCAATCCATCTAAGATTTGACTAGCCCTTTCTTTGTGTGCCTATTGGTTGGGCATTAAATACTTTTTTTAGTGGTGCGGTCTTCCATTCTGACACTCGGATATATTTTCGTCTTGAGATTTCGTAACAAGATTTTTATGGGGGTAGGGTTGTTAGCCCAACCCCCGAACCTGGACCACCGGTCCCATTTTAGTCCCTTTCTACGACACGCACGGGCAACGTTGGGACTATTCTTTCACACCCGGTCACCACAAGGGTGAATTTGTTGAATTAGATCAGCGAAATATTTGAATCGAGTGTATTACTTTTGTAACGAAGAGCGATAAAAATACGATTACGTTATTAGAATTCTTTTATATATATATATATGAAAGAGAGAGAGAGAGAAACGTAACGCGCAAACCCCAACACGCATACTTATTTTTATTTAACAAATTTCGACCTTGAAATGCGGTATTTCCCGGCTCAAGAGTCAAGTATTTGCTTACGAAAATGTTTGCCCTTTTGATCCTCATCTTTGAGATAATAGGCAAATGGATCATAAACAATGATGCATATGAATACCAGATGAAGGGATTACATTGACATCTTATATATAAAAAAAACTCTGACCTCTTAAGCTGTAGAAATAGGACATATGTATAAATTTAATGTATCGTAAGAAACAAGCACGAGAGAACTATAAGTTTCATAAACAATACATTTATTTTGAATCAGATACAAAACGAAAGATGCTGATCCCGATACTGCGGGGTTTTTTAATAGAAATAAATCCCCCCCTATTAGGTAATTAATAGACACGAGTTACTTATATATCAAACACAAAATTTTTGCTTCAACCGCTGGACATATGTTAATATGTATTATGGTTGGTTTTTTGCTCTCCTTTAAAAATAGAAACTAGAAACAATACATGTTATGATCAAAATTGTAGACAAAGATTTTGCATAAAGTCAAATGAAAATATTATAATGAATCAAGAATTATAATAATCTATACTGACCTTTTCAGCTTAGAATTTGGAAAATAATTTAACTTAAGGGACATTGACGTTATTTTGTGTGTTTAGAGTCATTTGAAATGATTACGTTGACATTTCTTACAGAGGAGATCCATAAACGTCGTCTTTTCATAATAATAACGAAAAACAATATGTATGAAATATAAACTGGGATTTTATCGGAAAAAAATAGTACGCTAAAAATATTTTATTGTGTAGAAGGTATTTGAAAAATTCTATTCTTCTGAGTAAAAAAACAAAACAAATGGCAGTTATAGAGACTGCCGACAGAAGTGAAAACTTAGAACTTTTAGTATTTAAATTTGAAATTTCATAATGTTGAATTAAAATTATCAACATCAGTCTGGTTTTCACATCTATTGACACTCCGAGCAACAATTACATGCATGTTTATATGGTTTTTATTATTCAAATATATTACGGACTGTACACACAAGATCATGACAAAATATAAATACAATTCAATTGAAATAATAATTAATATACAATCATATTATTTATGGATAGTATTTGTATTTACTTAAATTTCAATGTACTTCATTTTTAACATTATTTTAATTGTTTTCATTATTGTCATCATTAATTTCAACAATACTTAGAAATTTGTACTTTCAATTATTTCATTTTGTTCTAAAAAATACAATAGGCTTAAGGTTACTAAAGTAAGAAAAGAAAATGTTTGATTTAAATATATCTAAGTATCGCGTAAAAACCACACAATGATACAAAATTTGCAAACGCCAGAATAAATACGAATATTTAAAATAATTTTAAATATAAAATTTTCAAACGCCAAAATAAATACGAGTGTTTAAAATAATTTTCAGTTATTTATTTTTTATCTTAAAAATATTAGTATATTTAATTAGTACTCACTATTGTACTGCACAATGATTCTTCAATTAAACGATGCAAATAACAATCACACAAAAACACTATTTCAACAATACACATTGAACTTTTCACTAAATCCATTCAATTTAACTTATAAGATATACACAGCATTATATGTCAGCTGTATAGGTACAGGTATACTGCTATAAGCATGTCGGTGACGCGAACGCACGAGATTTCCCCCTACCAAAAAGTGCCCAACGTGGCTAAAGAAGTTTTCACTTCAAATATATATATATATATATATATATATATATATATATATATATATATATATATATATATATATATATATATAAATACATACAGGACTTAATATAAAATCTTAATTTTATGAGACAAAAGTAAAATTTAGAAAGAAAAACTAAAGCTTTGTTAAAAAAATTTGTTTTTGTATAAAACTTTAATATGCTTATGATTATATTTGTATTAATAAAAGTTATATTAAAATGAAAAATATTCGAGTACAATTATTTAGCAAATATTTTCGCGTGTGTTTTCGTTTCATAAAGTGATTTTATTAAGTATCATATAAAATTGGTATGTTAAAAAAAACATTCAGGAAAAAAATTGTTTTTTTTTAAATTAGAGTGATTACGATTTATTTAATATCAAACGATTTATAATATATTGCATAAAAGTATTTTTAGAAAACAATTTTCTAAAAAATTATTTATTTTTAGGATTTCGATAATTTTTAATTCTATTGAACAGTAAGCGAAAGTAATATGTTCAAAAAACGTCTTATTAAAAAATACACCAATTTTTTTTATTTGGAACTTCCATGTGACTACCTGACCGGAACATCTGCTCACGCACCTCAGTTCCCAAGGTCACGAAAATTGAGAAGGGTTCACTAGGTCTTGACATCCCCCTCCCCCCAAAGGTTGTTGCGCCACTGAGTTAAGTTTATTTTATGATTTCCCAGTTTTTTTTTTATGGTAAGCTAATACGCCTTTAGACTTGACTAATTGATGCTGCAAATAGTTTCGATTAATGAAAATCAGGGTTAAACAATGTAACATAAAATGTGTGTGTGAGAGACTAGGTGCATGAAGAAGAGTTAAACATTCTATAAAATAAAAAGTATTTGTATGTTAAAATAAGACAAAGCAAAGTAGTAAATATTGCGCATAAAAGAAAATTCCTATCAATACATTACTTATATAATATGCATCTATTTTGTGGTGTGTGGAAATTACTTAAACATGATGGTCCAGATTTTGTTTGCGTTTATTACGAACATCTTTAATGGTTGTCCAGATTAAGCAACCTCCGGTTTAACGGAGTCCGAATTAATAGTGGTTAACTTATATAAATGGGAAAAATTCTTATAGTTGAGAAAAAAAAAACGAAGTAACATTACCAAGCGAATGAGTGCACCTGTGGTTATACAATTCGGTAGTACTTAGCTTTAATATTATGATTTAGAATAAGTTTTAAAAAGTTAGATTGTAATGGCTTCCACAAATAGAGTAAAACAAAAGCTTGCCACCAAATTTCAGGTTTGATAACAAATAAGTTTTTCAGATATTTGGTTTTGGTTTCGGTTTCATTTTAAAGCATTTTTCCACTCTAAAATTGAAGTAATTGAAAATATTTTTTAGTACAACCAACTCTTTCAGTGGAAAATGGTTATTAATTTCAATTTTCATTAATAAAATCACTTCTTCTTGATTATGTTTTGAGTTCTCATAATTACTCAATTGAGATTGACTTCAAGGCCAATTTTTGTTTTTTAAAAAAGTTTATATAACTTAGCTTTATCATCAATTTTTTTCAGTTGAGATAATGCCATAGCGAAAACGTCTCGGGTTGCTATGATAAATAATATTTCGAAGTGAGGGAATACTACTGAAAATGATAAATGTAAATACGAACTCGGTTGATACTACACCGAGTTGATACTTCACACCAAATACAAGTACGTATTCTCGTATTCTGAATATAAGTATTGCAGATAAAACTTAATATTTCCATCATGTACCAAACTCCATTCCAGTAAACATACTGCAGTACTATATAATAGTATTTTAAAGTCGTGTAACAAATACTCAAACTTGCTAAATTGCCCCCATTTAGAACTGAAAAAAAAATTAAATTTTATGTAGAAACCTGGTGATTTTTAGCTTATTATTGTATTAGCATTATGCTTGTTTGCATAAATACTTTAAGTTTCAAAACGTTTGTAAAAATATCAGTTTAAGATTAAGCTTAATAACCTGTCACCGTGGCAAATGTTATCATTATTATTCAAAATATATTTAAAATTTTAAAAAAAATTAATCATATTAAAAAATTAAAATAATGTTTTAATGTATAAAATAAATTGGGAAATAACACATTAAAAATTAGAGCTTTACGGGCATTATAAGTTTTTGTTTTATACCTTTACAAACTTTGAATGCGTTTTTCCCAGGCTTTTAATTTTGAAGATATAAGTATTTTCTCATCCCAAAGGCTTTTTTTCTACTCAAGATTGAGTCTTGAAATTTTTTGTATATGCTCCCAAACGTATGTTCTGTAAAAGTTAGTATAGCTTTAGGTCTAGGATCTCTGGATATTTTTTAAAAAAATGCTTAAGTTAATATTCTAAAAAATTTTGTGTTTATTCCAAGTTTAGCTAGAAAAATAATTATCAAAACTCCACAAGGGAACAGAGTTTCAAATCCATTCTAAATTTTATTCACAATAATTCAAGAAACATAAATCACTTAAAATGACTAAAAATTTTTTAAAACTGAGTATTTTATAAAAGTTTGAAAAAACTTCAAAAATTCCTAATTTTTTCTACATTGTAAAGTAATAGCTGGTCAGACTGACTTTTTGCTTTCAGAGTCAATTTAATAATGTAATATGAATAAAAAACAAATTATTTTTACTGCTACTGTCTCCAAAAGAATTTTTTTTAAAAAGGGTACCTTAATATTATGCAAATACTTTACATAAAATGAAAATAATAATTAAAGTAATAATAGAGAACCAAGTAATAACAATTTAAAAAATTAAAATTCTGATAAGTGGATAATTATGCAATAATGTAAACTAGCTCTCCATAAGACTGCACGATTTCCAATAGCAAATTTAACCTTGAATACTTCCTATGAGGATTGCAGGAGGGAAGTGCATTAAACATATTGCACACAGGAATTTCATTACATACAAAATAGAAACACATTTAACATTTTAGTACATGTTACAACTCTTTTTTATATTTATATTAGTAATTAGTCAAATTTTTAATACTAATAATGTTTCTTTTTTTCGTTTTTTAAATATTTTTAAAATAGGAGGAAATGACCTATCAGTTTATATGAAGAAAGTTGAAACATATTAAATCCTATATTCTACACTAAAATTTGTTTTAGATACTTAATTAACATTATGGATCCCCTTTTTCAAACCCCCGCCCCTTTTAAAAAGGTTTTCAAACAAATTTGTACGAAATCAATGACTTATTTCAGGTTAAGAAATTATTTATATAAAAAATAATAATAAAAAAAACTTACAGAGTTTAACTAGCTACGAAGTACTACTAACATCACTAAATAATAACCACACGTTCCAGTGTATTTATCTGTTTTTAAATCATACAATTTAACAAATTTAGATGAACTCATTAGAAAAGTCGATATTTTGAATGCACACGCAGCAGGACCTTTTTAACTGACAGGGGACCTAACCTTCAGCCACATAATCAAACAGCCAATTGAGCAACATTATATGATGCACACATATGGAGCAACAATAACTAAGTAAAAATATCAAATCCAGCTCCTCGCGAAAAATTACCACTCAATAAAATTGGAATATTCTACCTGATTTGATTTTAATTTACTTCGGAATATAAAGCAACATGAAGGCTATTGGTCACAAACCACGTAATTCTGAAATAGTCAGGTGACGATGAGAACATCTGAACTTAACATCCCTCCAGATTTCCACGCCATGCCAATGGAAGGGCTTTGAACCCCGACAGATTTAATGTTCAAAAACACTACTACGTATGTCTTCAGAGGCACTAGGTTTCAACGCCGGTCATGAGTTCGCTACTATGACCCCTCAACTACCTCTGCAACAAAAATATTCTTTGTCTTACTACTCAATAAAATAGAATATATTAACAGGGAAAAAATTCCTCAAATTAGATAGAAATTGTTCACAATTTTAGCACAAATGAAAAACTTCCACAACTGAGAAGCTGCTTAGAAACTTCTGCAATGAAACAACTTTTTAAGCGGAATTTAACATGAACCGTAGCCAATTAAGAAATCAGTTGCAAATTTTAATAAATTCAATTTGTTTTTATGAATTTCAGTACTTATATATATACATCAATATTATGATTAATTTTGCTATTTTTTTCCTTTAAAAAATCTTGCATATTGTTAAGCCACAATTTTGCCCAAGGATAAGTAAAAATACATATCTGATTAGAAACAAAATATTTTCTGAAAAGATTGTTGATCAGCAATTAAAAATCTTAACTAGTGTATAAAGTAAAGTGTTATGAAAATTAATCTACTCACGTATACGAGTTAACTATAATCAGAATATCGAATCCAGAGCTTCTATCTTAGAACTTGACAGTATAGGCTGTACTCATATCACGTTCTTAACAAAATCTGTAGTTAATGTAAACATGCAGTTTAGCACCTCGACCTCGGAACTGAAAAAATGGAGACAGAAATGATTTCGAATTCGAGTGAAGGGGAAATTACGCAGCGGCTATATCATGGGTTCCGTCTCCGGAATTGAAGAAGGAAGATAGGGTTTTTCACAGGTCAATAGGTGATGCCTCTACGCAGATTCGGAAATAGATTAAAAAATTGTAACTTGACGCTTGCGAGTATCATTGATAAGACATGCATCTGACAACATGCTTTTTGTAAATATACACAAGAAGGATCAGCGTACTATCTCTAGACAGTAAGCGTTATATATTTCCACTTGGGTTTTTACGTCCACTGTAACTGCCGAATCTTTATTCCGAAGGAAAAATAAAAATTAAGAAAAAATATCTTTCTACTAAAAATTATTCAAATTAAAATAGAAAATCGTTTGGCGCTTTTATCATTTAATATTTTCTAACTTAATAAAGAAAGAAATCGGTTGGTGATTTTATTATTTAATATTTTCTATCTTAATTAAGAAATCGTTTGGCAGTATACATCAATTAACGCTTTTGAACTAAAATTAAGGGTTAAATAAATTTTGTTCCGAGTGATTTTATATGAAAATATAAAAATGCCACTCTTGCTATTGATTAAACAAATATTTAAACAAAAATATAAAATACTAGCCGTTACCCACCCGCTTCACTGGGTATTAAACGATGTTGAATAAATGTATACTGTTTACATATATATGAATTATTGGTATCTAGCATTAAGAATTCGCTCTATATTGTATTGAAAAATAAATCTATAGCTGTAACTCTAGTCTCTTGATATAAAAAAGGACATAGATTAAAATATCTAATTTCTATTTTTATCTAAAATAGAAGTAGAAAGATTTTTTGCTATCAATCAACCCTAATAATCAAGTGGATTTCCCCCAAAGCAACTTTCAGTGGAATTATACTCCATAAAATAAACATGCGTGCTAAATTTCAAGTCCAAATCTAACAGAGCAAAAACGGAATTTTTATCATCAATACGTCGTTGTGAGCATTCTTAGCGGATTCCAATTCAACAAAAGGAGCATGCAAACAAAATTTTATTATTATAGTCTTAGCAGTTCAAAAACTGGAATTTTGTCTATCAATGCGCCCTAATAAGTCTCCCCCCCCTGGAGTTGATTTCCGTAAAATCCATTCTTATTCTATTCAACTAAAGAAACGTGCTCAACAAATTTCGAGTAAATGGGCTAAATTCAAAAACAGGAATTTTTCTATAACATGTCTTATTTTCTTGCAACTCCACTCCTTTGGGGAACCATTTTCGCAAAACTCTTTGTAAAAGGAACGCTATTCCATAAACGGAACATACCTTCTAATTTTCAAGTAGGAGGGTCTAGTAGTTGAAAAGCGGAAATATTTATCTACTACGCCCCTTAATTCCCCTCAGTGACACTTGAAATCAATTTTTCCCCAAACTAATTTCAACGAATCTCTACGCCATGACAGGAATCCGCTTACCAAATTTTAAGACTGTAAGTCTAATAGTTTAAAAATGGAAATAATTATCTAAAACGCCCCTTAAGCTCCCGCAACGCCACTTAGGAAGCGATTTTTACAAAACCCATCTTATAGCGGATCTCTACTTAATGAATGGAATCTGCTTACTAAATTTCAAGATTTTACGTCTAATTGTTTAAAAAGGGAGTTAATTGCCTATAACGCCCCTTAATTCTCCACAAGGCCACTTGGTGGTCAAATTTTGCAAAACCCATTTTGCAGCGGTTCTCTACTCGATGAAAGGAATCCGCTTATCAAATTTCAAGACTGTACGTCTAATAGTTTAAAAATGGAAATAATTATGCATAACGCCCCTTAAGCGCCCTGAACGCCCCTTGGAGGTCAATTTTCGTAAAAATCATTATGTAGGGAATCGTTACTTCATGAAAGAAATTTGTGTACCAAGTTTCAAGAATGTACATCTAATAGTTTAATAATGGAAATAATTATCTATAACGCTCCTTAAACCCCCATAACGCCCCTTGGAGTTCGATCTTTGCAAGTCAGTGAGTCAGTGAGTCGCTTTTCTTAGCAGTTCAAAAACGGGAATTTTGCTATCAATACGCCCCAATAACTCTCCCCGCTACCCCCTGGAGTTGATTTCCGTAAAATCCATTCTTAGTGGAACTCTTTTCAACTAAAGAAAAAAGTGCTCAACAAATTTCAAGTAAATGAGTTAAATTCAAAAACAGGAATTTTTCTATAACACACCTTAATGCCTCGCAACCTCACTCCTTTGGGGGTCGGTTTTCACAAAAATCTTTGTAAAAGGAACTTTATTCCATGAACGGAACATACCTTCTAATTTTCAAGAAGGTGGTTCTATTAGTTGAAAAGCTGAAATATTTATCAATTACGCCCTTTAATCCCCCTCAGTGACCCTTGGGGATCAATTTTACCCAAAACTATTTTGTAGCGGATCTCTACACCATGAAAGGAATTCGCTTACCAAATTTTAAGACTGTACGTATAATAGTTTAAAAAAGGAGTTAATTGCCTATAACACCCATTAATTCTCCACAACGCCACTTGGGGTCGATTTTCACAAAACCTATTTTGCTGCGGATCTGTGCTCTATTAAAGGAATCTGCTTACGAAGTTTCAAGACTGTACGTCTAATAGTTTAAAAATGAAAATAATTATCTATAACAACCCTTAAGCCCCCGCATCGCCACTGAGGAAACGATTTTCACAGAGCCCATCTTATGACAGATTTCTACTCAGTGAATGGAATCTGCTTATTCAATTTCAAGATTTTACGTCTAATAGTTTAAAAAAGGAGTTAATTGCCTTTATAACGCCACTTAATTCTCCACAACGCCACTTGGGGGTCGATTTCACAAAACCTATTTTGCAGAGGATCTGAACTCTATGAAAAGAATCCGCTTACCAAATTTCAAGAATGTACGTCTAATAGTTTAAAAATGGAAATTGTTATCTATAACGCCCCTTAAGCCCCGGCAACGCCACTTAGGAAACGATTTTCACAAAACCCATCTTATAGTGGATCTCTACTTAATGAATGGAATCAGCTTACTAAATTTCGAGATTTTACGTCAAATAGTTTTAAAAAGGAGTTAATTGCCTATATATAACGCCACTTAATTCTCTACAACGCCACTTGGGAGTCGATTTTGACAAAACCCATTTTGCAGCGGATCTGTACTCTATTAAAGGAATCTGCTTAAGAAATTTCAAAACTGTACGTCTAATAGTTTAAAAATGGAAATAATTATCTATAACAACCCTTAAGCCCCCGCAGCGCCACTGAGGAAACTATTTTCACAAAGCCCATCTTATGACAGATCTCTACTCAGTGAATGGAATCTTCTTACTCAATTTCAAGATTTTACGCCTAATAGTTTAAAAAAGGTGTTAATTGCGCATATATATAACGCCCCTTAATTCTCCGCAACGCCACTTGGGGTAGATTTTCACAAAACCCGTTTTGCAGCGGATTTGTACTCTATGAAAGGAATCCGCTTATACCAAATTTCAAGACTGTACGTCTAATAGTTTAAAAATGGAAATGATTATGCATAACCCCACTTAAGCGCCCTCAACGCCCCTTTGAGATCGATTTTCGTAAAAATCATTATGTAGGGAATCTCTACTTTATGAAAGAAATCTATGTAGTAAGTTTCACAACTGCACATGTAATAGTTTAGTAATGGAACTAATTATCTTAAACGCCCCTTAAACTCCCGTAACGCCCCTTGGGGTTCGAACATTGCAAAATCCGTTCTTAGCTGACATCTACTCCATGAAGGGAGCTTACCTACCAAATTTCAAGTCTGTGGGTTTATTAGTTCCGGTGATATCGTGATTAGTCAGTGAGTGAGTGAGTGAGTCGCTTTTCTCCTTTATATATATATAGATTAATTTACATGTTTTTAACGCAAAATCCCTCAAATGACAATTCATTAGAGTTCATTTAAAATGATCAATTAAAATTTTTTAAATGCCTTTTTACGAATTTAAACTGTTTTATTTATTTGGTACAAAATAATAAATATTCATTATGGACATTTGTCTCTCATTCCTAATCTGTTTTTAGTGATGCATGCGTGCAAGCTACGAAGGTCACCAATTCCGCAGTAAGATTATACTAGTTGTGATTAGACGATGTACTGCGGGGTCGGCAACACGGTACAATTCTCAGTAGCACTTTGCACCGTAAAATTATCCCATAAAAGTAAAATCGCCTTGTCAATCCGTTTTGCGTCTCAAGCATTTTCTCTACTTGCTTTTGGTTCATAGTGCCGATATATAAGGGATGTTAAAATGAAAGAGAGTCGAGGCGTGTATCCATGAGATGTTTAGGCACAGATACATAGACAGAAACCGCAATATTTAATGAGTAAAATGCATACAAAGTGTGTTGAAAGAAATCATTCATGGCGTTTAAGCAGGCTTCACTCTGCTTAGGAAGGTTACGAATTCCGTCGGCGAAGAACGAATGTTGGTTGATCATGGAACCAGTTCAGAACAGAACCGATGGAAACGCTGAACTCATTTGCGACGTCACGAATGTTTCGATGTTGATTTCCCTTGATTGCAATGTCAATGTGCATAGTCAGCTTTTCTCTCACAACTTTGTACCCTGACCTGTCCGTGGCAAATCCATTGTCTTCTGACGATCGTCGCTAAGCATTCTCGTCACCGTGGGCTTCGACACACATATATTACCGTACACAGCCAGCATTCTACGCTGAATATCCACCACGGCTTGCACCCCTTCAATGTTAAAAACTTTATTACAGCTCGTTGATTCGTTTTGGCTGCAGTTGCATCCATGCCAGTTATTTTTAAATTAATCCCACCTTTTTATGAATGCAGTTATCACAAATCTGCTTGTGCACACGCATGCGTGGTATATACACCTTCACTATCACATTTAAATCACGAAAATACATTAAAAACTGTTCCCATGTGAAGTTTCCAATCAGTTTCATTTGAACACGCCTCATACAAATATCATGTATCATTTCAATTGAAATTAGAGTTTGATTTGAGGCACATCGAGCACTATAAGCTACTTTTATTTTTACGACACGTTCTTAGTCTCAATGGGAAAATTTGTATTTTATTTATTTAAATTGTTATGGCGATTCATACCTACACATTTAATTCACAAATAGTCTTTTAAAAAGAAAGCTTGATATTCGCAGTTTTCAGGACTTATAGATGAATGTGAATATAAATTCCTACAACAAAAAGTGTGTTGTATGTGTGTTATGTCACATGCCAAGCGTACAAAGACATTTTAAAGAACATCACCTCACATTTAAGAATGCTAATAAGAAATATGGTTATAAAAAGATCTGTTACCCTGAATATAAGAAATGTCTTTTGAGAAACAATTGGAACCAAATCTAAAGTGACGAACGTAGTTTTGTAACTGCTCTTTGTGTAGCTACTTTTACAAAATTTTCATAGATGGCTAATATATGAAGACCATATATGCCGATTTTAATAAACATCTTTAAATGTTGCATAATTAACATCTAATAATAACTATAAATATGTATTCTTATCCTCTGTTACCTAAATCTGCATGTCTTGTCGAAGGAATCGAATAGTTTCGAATATCTTCTATTTTGTCGGACCCTGAATCATGTTGACAGATTGGTTTGGCACACCACAGCTACAAGGTTGCCAACCCCTGAAGTGCTGTATTGGGTTCGAAAAAAATTCTTGAAGAGAGAGCTGAATATTTTATGGTCTATAGTGTATTTCAAAATTCTTCAGAGAGCAGAACTAATAATAGAAATCATCACGATTTATTAGTCTTTCTTTTCTGCAAAACGCATATTAAGTACTAAGTTTTGATTTAATTTCTCTGCCCTATATTCAGTGAACACATTTGTTTTTGAACTCGCATGTAGTATGTACATGTAAACACTTCAACTGAGTGATCCTTTAAAAGGTCTTTTGAAATTTTAATCAAGTTACTCAATTTTGATCGGTCGCGTTTTAATTCGAACTTGTACATAGGGACGTCTTAAGGCCCTGGACCTCAAATGTAGGCCCCACCTATGACCTTAAAAGTAAACAGTGCATAACATATGCTGTCAAATACTCGAACTAACAACAAGCCAAAACAAATAAACGTGCATGATTTACAATCGCACTAACCGGTTCGACCGACTGCCGCCTTTTGTCTGAATGAGCTATGAGAGTGTATGGTGGTAGGCCTGCACATGGACGGCGATCATCACATGTAGCCAGTTGACATATTGTCCGTAATTCTCAGTTTTTCGGAGAATACAACCGGTAAAAACCTTTGACAGTTTAAACTATTCGAATCATGGTCTTATTAAGGTTGAGTCGAGAATGAGACAAGGCCCTCATTGTGACCGAGGTCATGGGTCCAGGCCCAGTTGACCCATGCCTTAAGACAGTGTTTCTCAAACTGTGGGGTGCGCTTCCCTTGGGGGCGTGACAACTCTACGAGCAGGGCGCGAGCATATTGAAAAATCGAAAACAAAAGATAATTTAAAAAATTATTAATTTACTGAAAGTAAGCAAACGAAATATATTCTGACATAATAAAAAATAAAATACACATTTACATTGATATACTGCACTTATAAATGGATCAGTGCTACACAATGTATTTTATAATTAATTTAACAATACTAAGTTAAGAGCAAGTTTAATAATTTCCAGTGACCCCCCCATGGGATTGTCATATATAAATTATATACAAGAATTAACACTTATCTTGAGAATCGGAACGACTTATAAAATTAAGGGGTCTCAGGGGTGTTAAATTTCTCTAGAGGTCTGAAAATATAAACGATCTTCAAACGGGTATAATTATTTTAAATTTAAATTAAATGATTCGAATCTTTTACATATTATTTAAAATAGAATGGGGCTTCAGAAAAGTATAAAATGTTTAAAATATAACAATAATTTTAAATGTCATAAGCATATGAAAATTCTATAATAAATATTAAGTATTTTTTGCTTTGCGCACGCTATTTTCTAAAATATTAGCCTCTGATGTATAAAACTTTATAGAATTATACAATGTATCATACTCTTTAAACCCTACCTAATTTTAGCATTATATATCTTTTGTATTTCAAAATATTTGTAAAATATTGCAATTTTTTAAATATTTTTTAAAAATGTATATTTTTTATTTATTAAAATATGTAAGTTATTATTCTATTTATATAAAAGTAGCTACAAAGTATTAAGAAAACATTTGTCTATAAATCAACTTATAGCTAGTAATTAAAGCTACTCTTTTCGAAAATAGCATGCGCGACGTAAAACTTAATAAATATTTCTTATAGAAAAGTTTCTTATTTTCATATGCTTATAATTTTTAAAATTATGATTATATTTTAAACAGTTTATACTTTTCTGAAGCCCCATTCCTTTATAAGTAATGTGTAAAAGATTCGAATTATTTAACTTAAATTTAAAGAAATTATACCTGTTTGAAAATTGTTTATATTTTCTGACCCCTAGAGAAATTTAACACCCCCTTAACCCCTTAACCGCCGATTAAAATTTACAAGATTCGTTTTCCACGTAGGAGAGCGTATGTGGTGTATTGGGAGGGGGATGAAGAATAAAGAATAGCAAATAATCTGAAATAAGTAAATCCTTCGCAAACATTATCAAGGTTCTTTTATTGAATTCTAAAGCCTTCGAAATAATTATATGGATAGCGGTGCAGATAATAGATCGTACTTCGGAAAGACGTATATATAGGCCCGGGGAAATTAACGCTTTGACTGAGCGAGACGTATATATACGTCCGGGGAAATTAACGCTTTGACTGAGTGAGACGTTTATATACACTGGTGGAACTTAAGAGGTTATGGTCGTATTGTAGTTTTTTAGCGTCGAAGTATAGTATTATTGAACTCAATACATTGTTATTGCATAAGGGAGGGGGGGCTATGAAAATTATGATTGAATATTGGGTCGCGAATATTGAAACTTTGAGAAGCACTGCCTTAAGTCACCCCTGCTAGTATATGATTTTCACTTTCAATTTGTGAAACACAGAAAACGAGATTAATTGTAAAATTTGCTACGTAATATTTCACGTAGGTAATTACAATAAAATTCATCGTTCTAAAACATGTTGAAAGCTATGTAAAAGATGTTTGAGGCTTCATATTGTATAAAGTTAATTTGAGTTTATTTATATTGCTTCATTTCCACACATTCAGTTGTAAAATAATATCCAGTGACACGGGATAGAAAGGGCGTAAAATTGCCAGTCAACAATTATAGTTTCTTTTTCTACTTTCACTTCCCGCACTTTCATATAATAGTTCAGACGCCGATATCAAACGAAGAGTGTCTCAAGTTCTTCCGTGTCTTCCGTTAATTGAAATGTATTTTATTTCCACATTCAACTTTGAAATAATAACCGGTGGTGACTTCACACACTTTGATATCATAATTAAGATACTGCATATAGACTCTAAGCAGTGGCGCACACAGGAATTTTTCAAGGGGAGGGTCGGGGTCGAAAGTTCACCATTCTTGTATCATGCTCCTTCTGATTTTATCGATTTTCGGGAACAAAACACAGTAAAAAACTAATTATTGAATAAATAATTAGCATTAATTAATAAAATTAATCATTAATAACAAGTAATTAATTAAATTTTACGTACTATATACTTAGAATTATAATCAATCGGAAAAAAATCAAGGGCTTTGGGGGGTCCGGACCCCCAGGATCCCCCCTTGTGTGCGCCACTGACTCACAGTCTTAAGTTCTTCAGTGTCTGAAAATTTTCTTTATAGATTATAATTAAGCAGCCTTTTTTTATAAATGGTAATGGAGATATGTAAGATAACAATGATGTGAGTTTGACATTGTCTCAATTTTGGTAATAATCTTCAACACATGCATGGTTTACACTCATGTCCATAAATTAAGGATAATGCAAGTTTAGACTAAGAAAGAGTCAGAAGCAAAACAAAAGTGACTTATTTGCAAAGCCTTTTTATTAAGTAAAAGGTAAGGAGCAAAAAAACAAAAAAAGATGCTATATGATTGATAACATTAATAAAAATTACGATTTTTGCCTTGTGGAGCAAATTGCAAATAAAATAAAATAATAATAAAAAATAAGAAATAAATAAAAAAAACTTTGCGTGCGTCGGTTTTGACGCACGATTGGAGTTCACTCCTTAAATGCGGTTGTCTTTGATTATATAATAGGCAAACAGGATAAATAAATGGATCTCATACAATACTGAAAGTATTACATGAGAATATTATAAGAGAACATATGAAAGTATTATATATTCTTTATTCTATTTACATTTTTCCTATTTTAATTCGTTAAAATATAATATGCATATCTATATATGTAATTTACATCAATTATGTTACATAAATATATGTTACTTATAGTAAAGGGTGTTTTTTTGAGAGGTATAGAACTTTAAATTGCAATAAAACAACGATGTATTATTCAATTGACATGAATCTTTTTTATTCGAAAGATAATTTTGTGGCATTACATTTTAAATATGATTTCTGGCATAGGACTGCCACGCCTGGCTCGGATGTAGTCCAATCTGGACGTCCAATTTTCGATGACTTTTTCCAACATTTGTGGCCGTATATCGGCAATAACACGGCGAATGTTGTCTTCCAAATAATCAAGCGTTTGTAGCTTATCCGCATAGACCAATGACTTTACACAGCCCCACAGAAAATAGTCTAGCGGTGTTAAATCACAAGATCTTGGAGACCAATTCACAGGTCCAAAACGTGAAATTAGGCGGTCACCAAACGTGTCTTTCAATAAATCGATTGCGGCACGAGCTGTGTGACATGTTGCGCCGTCTTGTTGGAACCACAGCTCCTGGACATCATGATTGTTCAATTCAGGAATGAAAAAGTTAGTAATCATGGCTTTATACCGATCACCATTGACTGTAACGTTGTGGCCTTCATCGTTTTTGAAGAAGGATTCCACCAGCCCATAAAGCGCACCAAACAGTCAGTTTTTCTGGATGTAACTGTGTTTCGACATACACTTGTGGATTAGCTTCACTCCAAATGCGGCAATTTTGTTTGTTGACGCAGCCATTCAACCAGAAGTGCGCTTCATCGCTAAACAAAATTCGCTTCGGAATCGGGAACAACGGCAATCTTGTTTTGGGCCCATTCGACGAATCTACGCCTTGCTTGATCATATTTATAATGCAATGCCACAAGATTATCTTTCGAATAAAAAAAATTCATGTCAATCGAATAATACATCGTTGTTTTATTGCAATTTAAAGTTCTATACCTCTAAAAAAACACCCTTTACATGCATCATCAATTTCAATTTGCGAAACACAAAGAACGAGATATAGTTGCAAAACCTCTTGTGTACTATTTCGCGTAGGTAATTACTATAAAATTCATCATACTAAAAATGTTAAAAGTTGTATAAAAGATAAGTTCGAGGGATTTAGATTGTTTTATTTCCACATTCAATTGCGAAATAATAACCGGTGACAAGAGACAGCCTGTATGTAGAATTGCCTGTCAACAATTCGCAAAATAGTTTCTCTTTCTTCTTTCACTTCACACACTTTGATGGGGCTAGGGTAGCTCAGTGGTCAAGGTATCGGATCATGGCAGGCAAGTCATGAATTCGAGCCCAGTATCATTTAAGACCCGTCGTGTAGGCCAGCGATGCACGTTAATTTGCCGAGAGCTGAAACGTCCTCCCGTTGGTGTGGTGTGATGGTAGTTAGGAGAGGGGTTCCAACTCAGTTGTCATCTACGTCACTTAACCATGGTTCAAAATTACGTGGTCCATCGCCAAAGGCCCTCGTGTAGCAGAACCGTGCGATGTTAATATTCCCTCACTCACTTATTCACACACTTTGATATCATAGTTAAGGAACTGATATCAGACGAACAGGGTCTCAAGTTCTTTCGTGCCTTCCGTTAATTGAAGTGCACATTTAGATTGCTTTATTTCCACATTCAACAGTTAAATAATAACTGTTGACATGAGATAGCTTGTGAGTAAAATTTCCAGTCAACAATTTGCAAAATATTTTCTCTTTCTACTTCCCTTCACCCACTTAGATATCATACTTCAGACATTGATATCAGACAACTACGATCTTAAGTTCTTCTGTATCTGAAAATTTTCATTTTAGATTATAATTATGCAGCCTTTTTTATACTTGGTAATGAAGATATATAACGGGCATTCAAATGAAACCCGGTCACTAGAGTGGAAAGTAACGGTAACGATTTTATTAACTAAAAAATGTAGTTATACACAGTACACATACTCAAAAATAGTCGCCAAAACTGTTGGCACATTTATCATGCAGGAAAATAACGCCATTGGACAACATGCCGAGGCCTTTCGACTTGATGGCTCGTCTAAGGTTCTGTAATGTGGCTTGATAACGCTAGGGTGGTGAAGTCGTGCGTTTCCACTGCTTGCTCTGACGCTTGCTTTCGGGTTAAAAATGATGACCCCATGTGTCGTCACCAGTGTCAATTTGTAGCAGAAAGCCGTATTCCTCCTCATGATAGCGTTGCAGATGACTCAAAGATAGCGTTATTCGATTATTGTGCTGTTCGGCGGTCAGTTGGTTGGGAACCCACTGCGCACAAATTTTTCGAAAGTTCAAGTCTTGATGCATTATGGTGTGAGTGGTGCCCTCTCTAATTCCTAATAACCGATGGATCTCGTCCATGGTGATTCTGCGGTTGTCCAAGACTAAAGCATTCACTTCCGCGATAATTTCCGGTGCGATGACACGATGGGCCTGCCCAGGTCCAGCATCGTTTTCCAGTAATTTCCGCTCCTCAAGGAATCTTTGCGCCATTCCGCAACACTAACGACACAGACTGCTCTCACGGTACACAGCCTATATCCGTCGATGCATTCTACGGCCTCCGACTCCCTCCGCTGCTAAAAATCGCATCACTCCTTGTTGTTCTTTCTTACTCGCTTGCATTTTCAGAAGTGGATGATAGCTTGTATGTCCCGCTTCTCTACGGCGTGGAACCACACTGTCGCTATGAAACGTCAAACGTTGCGTACTCGTCTGTATGTCTACCGATAGATAGTGCCACCATACTCGCAGTTACGTGGTTCCACCTTACGTGTAATGCAAAGTTAGACGTACTGACCGGGTTTCATTTGAATAAATCTAATATTAGACAAAATTTCAACCTGCGATTCAAAGGTCTGGATGGGGGCATCTTATGTTTGTGGCAGGAGCAAAGCCATTCCTTTCCTTCCATTATTTGAATGTTTTACATGAAGTTTTGGCAAAAAAAATACCAGAAACAACGAAAATAGTAAAGTGGATTGACAAGACATTTTCTTAGGTAATGATTTGTACATGTACCTTTTCTATAATAAGTAAAGGCAACATTTGACTCATTGAATCCGGACGTGATTCGAACACACAACCTTCTGAACTGGAGTCAGACCTGGCATTCAACAATTCACTGTGAAATCTTTAAGAGATATAAACTGTGAAGGTAATTAAAAAACTGCAAGTTCTTTTTATCACCATTGTACCTTTTCAAAAAGCTGCCTAATAAGAAAATCAGTAAAAGACTTGTATCTATTTTTCACGCTCTCCACCATCTGCCATGAATGGATTGATTGTTTTAGTGACACTCAGGCAACAGAGCGTTACTAGATTTGGTTCTCATAGATTTGGTTTTCAGCAATATGACAAGGACAGTACCTGGCCTCATTTTTTCAATCTCCACAATCTGACCCATTCGTGGATTTTGAACTTAGACAAATTTAGCGTGTTTCATTACTCCGCATGAAAATTTCTTATTGGGCCCCTACTCAAACGCACTACTGGAGAGAGAAGCAAAAATATCGGATGCAAATATTAAAAAAAGACGACTGGATTTCCGTAGTCACGTTTTGATATGTTGGAGCAAGTGGAGAAACCACTGCTTCAGCGTTTAACTACATCTCAATGCTTTGCAAAAATGTGTACGGTGTATAGAAAATAAGACACTGAGAATATGGTAGAAAAATAGCCATTTCAGCAGAAAACTTTTAGAACATTTTGTTTTGGATGTAATCTAATTTCATACTATTTCTTAAGACGGTGAGAAAAAATAAAAGAAACCAATACAACACATATTGCCCCTGGCGTGATTTGAACACGCAACATTCTGATCGGGAGTCCGACGCACTACCTTTGCACCCCCTAATCAGACGTCCTGGGTTCTATTTGAAAACAAATATATGATGCAAAATCAATTGAAAGAATGGAAATTTTACTCATCAACATCATTTAACAATCTAAACTGTGAATTTCTTTTTGGACAAATAGGTTGTTCATTGTGTAAGAAGTAGAAGCCAGAAAGATATCCTAATGCGTGTATTGAAAAGAATGCTGGAAGAAAAAAAAACCGAAATAAAACTTGCTTCATTGTATAAATGTCAACTAATTCATTCAAACGTTCCTTTAATGCTCACAATGGAATAGAAGAAATTCACATAAATGACATCAAGTTAAAAGAATATGAGTATCTGAATTTCACGTTGATTTACCGGACTCTATCCAAGGAGCAATCCATAAAAGCGCATATAGAACCATTTTTTATGCGGCTTTCAGGGATATTTTCGAAAAACATTAATTAAAAACAGCCTAATTACTCAAGTCTAAACATGTTTCGTCCTTAGGCCACAGGACAATATTGGAGATTTTCAATTTGTCATCATTCCACAAAAGATTGTTTCTATTAATGCTCCATCCACACGTTGAGGGATACATTCTGAGAAGAACTGCGCTTGAACGCAATTGTTGACTCAGCGAACGTGAGTTGATGGGGATTTCTTAAGAAATTGTAAAAAAATTGCATTATACTGTCGTTTGATTCTTCTCAGGTAATACTTTGGGGATTCTTACATGGACACTGTAATCCTGAGACAAAAACCACCTCACTTAATTCTTCTTATTTTCTATTGTAGTCCTGAGCTAATATTTAATCAACACTGGATTTCGATTTCTCATTGATTTTAGGAAATTTATTAAAATGATGGTATTATAGATTTAGATTTGCTTCTAAATCATAGCATTTGATGATAATTTCAGGAGTGAAAACAAGAATAAGCGATCACAAAATCTTTTTTTTTTTAAAAAAATTCTTATTCCTGTGTGAACTCCATTCTTTCTCTTTGTTTCTCATCTTCTTATTAAGCAAGATTTCTCTAAAATTCTACGATTGTGTAAAGGAAACCCATATTCGAATGTAACAAATGGGAAGTAAGAAATCATTTGATGGGGATGATTTTTTAGATGAAGTTTTAATTTAGAGATAAAATATTTTACAATAATTCAAACCACTTTACATTATAAAGTTTTTACGCAATATTTAGCGACATTTATAATACTTCCATAAGATTAGACTTCTAGAGGGAAATAAAACTTGTAAACTTACGCTTTCTTTCAGTGCGGCTTACATATTAATGCGACGCTAGTTTAACTTAAAAGATTAATCAATTCACTACAATTACCCAGGTTCTACAATTACGTCGCATTATAGCTTAAGTTAAGAATTAAACACTAAATCCTTTAACGATAATAAAACAGTACACTAAATCAAAAGGCCGTTCTTTAAATAACACTTAATTTATTTTATGAATAACAATAAGATTAAAGTTGAGTTAATGTACAAAGTGACGCATAACAAAATTCTACTTAGCTTTGAAAAAGGGATGAAGGAAAGGAGTGAACATGTCGCCGCTCGGAGCCCCGCGGAGTCCAGTTCCAGGCCTGGATCTAAAATTGGGGAAGTTAATTCAGCGTCCCAAGTCTGTCTGATCGGGGTGCATCCCGTTTTTATTCGGCGCCTAATTGCACCCATGTGCTAGAGCGGATTCTTTTCTTTGTCCGCTTAATTTTCTCTCATTGGTCCAGAGTCAGCGTATGGTTACTGCGTCACGGTCAATGACATTTTTAAGCGCGGGAAATCCTAATGACACACCCCGATACCACGATATTTTATGGGTACAATGCCCCTTTCTAGGCGTGGGAACGTGTCACCCTTTGCTAGGGTTCACCCTCAGAGGTGGGGTAAGAAAGACGCATAACACCAAATTCCGTTTCTTGTAAACAGCAAGAACAGGGCAAATGTAAAAATTGCAATTATAACTTTGGGGACTGGCGACCTCCCATCACTCCTCCCCTCCTTCAAATTAAAAACACACAAAAAAATGTAATCAATGCTAGAAGAGAGTTCATTTGTTCATGTCCAAGAGGGCTGCGGCTCGTCCGTGATGCCTGTAGAGTCCAACGTCCTTGATACGACGATAATGTTCTTGCTGTTGTTTTGGTTTATCCCTTTTTTTTCGGCCAAACCGCCAAGAAGTCCGCGGCTCGTCCGTGATGCCTGTAGTTTTATCAAGAAGTCCGCGGCTCGTCCGTGATGCCTGTAGTTTTATCGAGAAGTCCGCGGCTCGTCCGTGATGCCTGTAGTTTTATCGAGAAGTCCGTGGCTCGTCCGTGATGCCTGTAGTTTTATCGAGAAGTCCGCGGCTCGACCGTGATGCCTGTAGTTTTATCGGCGGTTCCACATCTCCAACGAAATCTGCTAAACTGCAAAATAAAAAACTTTGTCTCCCAGGGAAACCATATTAGTCATGAAGCCACAATTGTTTTGTAAAAATAAAAAAACCTGGCCGTTTGTGACCGCCGTCGTAGACTCCAAGCACCAACCTTCCATTCCTCTCACCTCTCATAACATAAAAAAGAATGTAAAAAAACTTTATAAGCAATTTTCAAAGTTCCTACCCAATTCCGTGAGGGAAAAACAAATTAACTATCAACAACTACAATGACGTTCATGTACGAAGAGGAGAAAAAAAATTCACTGAATGGATCACCCAAACAATTTACAAAAACATCAAACACAGAATGACAAATAGAAATAATTAAACAATCACAAAGAATTGTGTGCCACTAAATAATAAAAAAATTAAGACGAGTAACACATAAAAAAAATTCAAAATTTGCGTATCTAACAACTGCGCTACTCACAATAACCACACATAGGAGCATTGAACAAAATACACTGATAAGAAATAAACGCTAGTGAAAACATCTATATACAATTCAAGCGTGGCACCCAGAAACAAACACCTCATAATCGTTTAACATCGAAATCTTGACACGACTAATGTGAAGTGAATGTCCCAGACCACCAAAAAAAAAAAAAATTACTAGCAGAACTCTTCCCATACTCAAAGCATAAGAAATTGCAATGGTTCACTAAGAGCATTGATGACAATATTTCATGAAAATAATTAAGTAAAAGTAAAAATTTAGAGATTGAAACTATGGGTGTGTGTAGGTGGAGAAAAAAAATTTAGAACCTCCGAGAATGCTTAATAGCCTAAGAAATTAAAAAAATTCACTACAAGCATTGGTTACAAATGAAAGTTTTTTTAAAAAAATTAATGTAATTAATTCAGATTTGCAAATTAAAATTCTATAAATTAACGAGTCGTATAAATGGTAACAAAAATTTTATAACCTCTAAGAATGCTGGGTAGCCTAAGGAATTTTAAAAAATTTCACTACGAGCATTGGTTACAATTTGAAATTAAAAAAAAATTTACTGTAATTAAATTTAGAATTGCAAACCATGAGTGCGCATGTGATCAGTATGCACCCCCACTGTTTACAAAGGCAAACAAATGCACATGCCATTCCCTGCGCAAACGATTTGCTGCATGCCGCAAACGATTTGCTGCATGCCGCAAACGCCAGCACAAGAGACAGAATGAAATTAAGACAAAAAAATTTTGCAAATCCGATTGTAAAAAAAAATTAACTATATCGATTAATGCTTTTAAAATCAATTTGAGAGGAAAAAAAATTTCTTCCACATTCAATACATTCGAATTTCCATTTGAGAAATGAATTCCAGAAATCACAAGTGCAGTTGAAAATTTCAGAAAAAAAATTAAAACATAAAATTGATAATGCGACCCATGACAGGAGGCGACACATACAGAGTAAAGTAATTTAACTAAAAGAAAATTATTGCAAGTGCTACACATAATTAAACATAAATTCCAAGAAAAAAATTCGCTTAACTAATCAACATAACTTTTTAACAATCTATGTAATACA
The DNA here is from genome assembly GCA_019973935.1 of Trichonephila clavipes. Classification (NCBI taxonomy): domain Eukaryota; kingdom Metazoa; phylum Arthropoda; class Arachnida; order Araneae; family Nephilidae; genus Trichonephila; species Trichonephila clavipes. Next base: position 1,736,957 of record BMAU01005089.1, on the reverse strand, counting down.
ATGTATCAAGTCTAGATAATAAAAAAAAACTCAAAATGTTTCACTATACGGGCAACAAATATACAAACACGAAAAAAAAAAAAAAACAAGATCCTCGATTTACAACAATACCGCTAACTCAAAATTCATCGAAAATCCTCTAATTAATAACTCAAATATAATTCTATAACACCAACCTAAAATTCTCAGTAACCTTAAAATGAATCCTCGATAATCCAAAATTGCCTTTACCTCAGATCGTTCACATCTTATGCCTCAATAACACTAACTAAACTTATCTGCGACTTCCAAATAATCAATCGATTGCTCCACAATACCATTAACTAAAACCATCTATGCTCATCAGCTTATGTACACAAAATCTCACATACTAAATAACACTAACTAGACTTAGCTGCAACTTCCAAATAATTAATCGACTTCTCCGCAATACCAATAACTAAAACCCATCTTTGCTCATCAACTTATTTACACAAATCTCATATAATCCTCAACTCGAACTTTCCCAGATGCATCTCAAAACATTATTAAATATACCACACAATCATTAATTCAACTTATCTATGTTCATCAACGTATTTACTCGAAACCGTACCCAATCCTTAACTCAAATTACCTTCTCTACATCAAAACAACTTCTCAAATAAACCGTATAAATATTTCAACTCAATCTTCTTTTGTCCAAAATCCTTAACTCAAAATAACCTTCTCTACATCAAACAATTTTCTCAAATAAACCATATAACTTTCTTTTCAACTCAATTATCCATTTCCATATAAAACAACTCTCGAATAAACGTACTTCGAACGCAAACTTATCTATCTCCATAAAAAAAACTTTACCAATTATTCAACAAATTCATCAGTTTAAACTTTATCTATCTCCTTCAAATAACTTCCCCAAATATTCCACGAAATCCCTAACTCAAACTTATCTAACTCCTTAAACAATTAGTAAAACAAAAAATTCACACCCAATCCTCTTCCAACATTTTCAAACCAGAAAAAAAATTCATCTAACTCAAATCTAAAACAGCAACAGCACCAATGTCCTAAAGTAAAAAACAGGAAACAAGGGGGGGAAAAAAACGAAAACCCATTGGGAAAAAAAATTGCTGAGTTTCTTATCTCTGTTGCGACAGCAGGGGTGAAGGGGAAATTCCTCCTAAGGCGCCGAGAGACCGACATCCAAAATTCCACCCCTGAACTGTGCTACCCGCGGGGAGGAGAGTTCCTGCGAAAAGGAGTAACCAAGAAACAGAATTCCAATCAACAAGCAGTGTCCCGCCCTTGGCCGAATCGCGTGCGGGGGGATTACCGACGAAAAAAGGTGCGGACGAAAGCTCTCCCACGTTTCCGAAACGAATGGACACAAAAAATGAAATTTAACAACACCATTATCTGACCAAAAAAAAACTTATTACCAAATAACAAAGCAGAAATACTATTAAAGTCCAAAACCACAAAAAAATTAAATCAACATCAACACTCAGTTCAATAATCTACCTTACCCACGCGCTAACATAAATCAACACATGTAAGCCTAATATCAACGACAAAAAAATACCATATCGACAGACCAAAACGTTAAAATTCCTAGTAAAGTTTAGCACACAACCGAGACACAATGATTGACTGCACATTCATTTAACAACCGCAATTAATTTAAACCAACAGAACTACTATATCGACAAACAAAACCCTCAATTCCTAGTAAAGTTTAGCACGCGACCACAATTAATCTAAACCTTAAGCATACAAAAAAACTTCCAAATCTCTAACAAAAAAAAACAATGATTAAATCAGCATTGAGTCACCTGACCGAAACACTAGAAAATTTTAAATTAAAATTAGCAATCATATGACAGAACAAAAACAACCCGAGCAAAACAATTTTAAGTTTCAACATATATATAATTTCCGAAAGACCATAAAAAATTAAAACGACCACCTCTATCCATCTCTTAAAAAGCATAAATTCCAAAATATAAATTCAGTAATACACAGGCACTTAAAATTAATACACCAACACAATTTAGCAATAAAATTGATTCTAACAAAATGCCGCTACCAAAAAAATTAATCTTCTATGCAAACTCAAAATTTAACCAGAAAGTACACAGTTATACACAATCAAATCAGCATAAACTAAGTTATTCAATAAAGGAACCCTTTGTATGAAAAAATTATTAAAAATACTAGATAATAATCACAACACAAATTATGTAATAGATGAAAAAAAATTTAAAATATGTATGTATCGTAACAACATTCAAATTTCATGACAGGTGTTCAGAGACCCCAAAATTTGATTTTTGTTGCAAGCATGGATTAAGGCTTAAAATTTATAAAATTAAAAAATGACGTACATACATGATTCTCACAGCAAAAAAAAAGTGAATAACACTTGCATTACACAAAATTTTTAATATATTGCATAAAACACACAGCATCAAAATATTCTATCTAGAGCTAAAATTGATATGAATAACATACAACATTATGTCATTTAAGCAGCAATTCAAGACATGAAACAAATCGCCTAAAAAAAATTAAGCTTGAATTCATTAAATAACAGGAATTCATTAAATAACTGGAATTCATAAAATAACAGGAATTCATTAAATAACTGAGTACAAAATTTGATCTCACTAAAACATAAAACATGACATAAAACAAGGTGCAACTATGAGATAGGTACCATTCAATGTGTGCTCTCGAATTGACGAAGCGTAAAAATTGTAAAAAAAAATTTCAGTCTCCTTCAAAAAATTTTAGCGCGGAAATGTATTAACGAGCCGAATTGCATGCACGAGCCCTTAAATTATACCGTGGACTTGGAACAATACCCTTAACCTCCGTCTCGTCTGGTTGCAAATCATCTAAATTATTCAAGTGCAAGTATGAGAATCTCTTAATAAATGGAATCATCCGATTGACATGTGTGTTAAATCTTTTCCTCAATTGTTCTACATGTTGAACCCTATAATTGACATTAGAAAAACGCTCTATTACTCTGTAAGGACCTTCGAACTTAGGTCTGAGTTTTGGTGATAAATTAGATTTAATGTTAGGCGTCTTTATAAAACACAAGGACCCGATTTTGTAATCGTAATGATGTTGTTTTGTCGCTCTCGTACTCAAATCAACATGTGATGCCTCCTGATCTTTTAGATTATTTAAAACTTTATTGAAAGTATGCTCCACAAAGACGGTAAAAGTTTCTCGACATATTCATACTTATTTTGTGGTGTGTCGGAATTCTTTTCGTAAGTGTAAGATAATCGAATATCTCTGCCATGTTCCAGGAAAAAAGGCGATGTGTATGTAGCTTCATGGATCGCTGAATTTAATGCTAACATGGTGTATTCATCCCAATCGTTTGTGTTTTGTGAAATTGATGCCAGGATATTGGCTAGCGATTGATTGGGTTTCTCTACCCTACCGTTGACGTGAGCGGAATAATTTGATATGTGTCTTTTGTGAATACCCATGACTCTGAAAAATTCAACAAATTCGGAACTCTTAAAATATGTAGCGTTATCTACGACTAATTTATGTGGGCAACCCCTGTGTACAATGTAATTATCAAAGAAAGCTTTTGAAATCGTACTCGACCTAATATCCGGAAGTGGAACAATGTGAATGTATTTTGTGAATGCATCTATCATAGATAAAACATAGCTATTACCTTTAGGCGTGGTTTTTAAAGGACCGAAAATATCCATATGACACGTTTCTCCTGGTTCTTTACTTTGTTCTACTGGCTGATGAGGTGCTGGCGGAATTTTAAAGGCGTTTTTTCGAGATAAGCATATGGTGCAAGAACGAACAAAATTTTTAGTATCTTTGTACATATTCTGCCAAAAGAAGTTTTCGCTGAGTCGATGATATGTTTTAAAAAAATTAAGATGCCCTCCATATTCTGAATGAACAGATTCGAGAATTTTAGCTTTTAGACAATGTGGAATGCAAACTTGCTTTCTAGTGGTGTTAGACCTGGGTGATCTGGAGGGGCGCTTGGACAAATGACATAACAAACCTTCCCCATTAATAAAATAGTTGCTGATTTTTGGGCTAACGTCATTTTGATCAATTTTTTGTATGATAGTGCTTAAAACAGAATCCTCATGTTGCATATTAATAAGATCTTTAGAGTCCGGTAAAGCTATTGTGATGTTGTTAATATAACGGGAAAGATGATCAGCGACTGAATTTAAGGATCCCCTGATGTAGTGTATGTCGTAATTAAATTCTTCCAGAGTCAATTTCCAACGCAAAATTTTGGAAGAGGGATTTTTATTAGAAAGAAATCCTGCAAGAGGCTTATGATCAGTAAAAACCTTAAATTTTCTGCCTAACAAGAAAGATAAAAAAATTTAATGCTGTATATATCGCGAAAAATTCTAAAACCGTTGCGTTATATTTAGATTGTGAGGGATTTAATTTCTTTGGAAAAAAATATAAAGGTTTGACTTCAGAGTTAGGATATTTTTGTTCTAAAACTGCCCCTATGCCGCGAGATGAAGCGTCCGTTGTTATTTGTAACTCCGCGTTCTGATCAGGTAGTGCCAAGACCGGTGGATTCAATATGGCTTTCTTAATATCATCAAATGCCTCCTGCGTTTCAGATGTCCACTCAAATGGAGTGTCTTTTCTCAATAGATTCGTTAAGGGAAGTGCACGTTTCGCGAAATTCTGAATATATCTCCTATAAAAATTACAACACCCTAAGAAAGATTTAATTTGTTTTTGATCCTTTGGAACTGGAAACTCATTGATTGATCCGGACTTATCTTTATCTATAAGAATGCCTTCCGGCGTTACCACAAACCCCAACAATTTACAACTCTTTGTTAAAAACTGACATTTACTCGGATTAAATTTTAAGTGAATTCTTTCAAAGCGTTCAAAAACCTTACCCAGTAGTTCAAAATGTTCATCTATAGTTTTAGTGAATAAAATAATGTCGTCTATATAAACCAAGGCTCCGTTGTGTAATAAATCTCCAAGGACCTCCTGTGCAATTGATTGAAAAGCTTTAGGCGAGTTTTTTAAACCGAAACATAATCTGTTAAATTCATATTTGTCACCGTCGGGAGTAGAGAATGCCGTCTTATGCCTGTCTGCAAAGTGTAGTGGAATTTGATTAAATGCTGACTTCATGTCTAACGCCGAAAAATAGTTTGAACCCGAAATTTCATGTAAAATGTCGTCCAATGTTGGAATAACGAAGTCTTGAGTCAAAGTTATTTCGTTAAGTTTCCGAAAATCTAAAACAAGGCGCCATTTTTCCTTTTGTTTGACAAACAAGGCCGGAGTATTATACTGAGAATTAGATTTCGAAATAATCTCCGCCTTCTCTAAATCTGTTATTTGACTTCGAAATTCGTTCCTTAAATTAAATGGAATTTTATAAATCGGACATTTAATGGGATAGTCATGCTGTAGACTGATTCTATGATGCACCGTAGCGGCTGCAGATAATTCTACCGTAGAGCGAGCGAAAGCACTTTTGTGCGAAATTAAAAGTTGAAATAATCTGTTTTTGATTTTGCTGTCCAAACCTGAAAGGTTGAAATCTTTCTTCGTGAGTGGGGGTAAAATATCTCGAGAAACGGGAAAATCAGAAGAAAAGTCTTCATAATTGTTGAAAGTAATTATTTTCATGTTTTTGTTAAGGGTGATTATGTTATCTGAATCGTTTCTAATTTCTAGAATGGTGTCATTTGTCTGTGGATTAATATTAATTTGCGAATTAGTTAAATGAATGTTTTTTGTTTTTAGCTTTGCTGAACTCTGAATAGTGGCCAATCACGTCGAATTAGGTAATGTTTCAACATGTATGCGAACATTTGTGACCGAATGGGGACCCACACACGTTTTGTGTTTTAAAAATCCATGTATAAAGTTACTCTGTACCACACGTGGAGGGAGTGAATAATGAATAAGCGGAATTGAAAATTTATTAATTAATAAACGGTTTTTACCTATATCTAAAACTGCGTCCCATAATTTCAAAAAATCGTATCCCAAAATAGCGCAATAACTATCGTTAATCTCTTGCTTCGTTATAAAAAAAATATGTTGAAATTGAAATTCCCCCAATGACAATTGTATTTCATAGCAACCAATGATCTCTACCGTGTCTCCACTTACTGCTTTAATTTGAATTGAAACATTAAATTCCTTAAAGTTTTCATTTTTTATTTGAGTGAAAAAAGAATTTGACATTAAAGAAACGGACGCACCTGTGTCAATTAAAATTCTGAATTTGTGATGTTTAACATTAGCCTTTATTATTGGTAGATCAAATATATTGTCTCGAGATTTAATAGGAGAAAACCGCTCCTGACACACCCCGATACCACGATATTTTATGGGTACAATGGCCCTTTCTAGGCGTGGGAACGTGTCACCCTTTGCTAGGGTTCGCCCTCAGAGGTGGGGTAAGAAAGACGCATAACACCAAATTCCGTTTCTTGTAAACAGCAAGAACAGGGCAAATGTAAAAATCGCAATTATAACTTTGGGGACTGGTGACCTCCCATCAATATCTACTATATTCATTTCTATAAATTATCAATATATTTTTAGACTTAGGAAATTGTACTTCTTTTCGTTATTGAAAATCGTTTTGCTCCATTGTGTTTCATCAAAGAAGTACAATAATCAAAAGTACCAAAGAAAAAAAAAGAACTGATAAAGAATTTCAGGAGTAAAAACTTATCTCTTGAGATTGATTTACACATTTAATGTAATAAAATGAAATCTCTTCCCCAGTAAAAAGCTATATCTATATATTATTTCTAAAAATGAACGGTAAAAGTTTATGAAGCCTTTTTGTCCTACAGCGGTGCTTCCCAAAAACTTTCAATATTTGCGACCCAATATTCAATCACAAATTTCATCGTGTTCTCCATCCATACATTAACAATGTACTGAATTCAGTAATACTATACATTGATGCTAAACCTACGGTACGACTTTAAATGCCACCGGCATACATAAACGTCTTTCTCAGCCAGTCTTTTAATTGGCCCGGACGTATATATACGTCTTTCCGAAGTACGATATTCTTTGTGCACTGCTATCGATAAAATTATTCCGAAGGATTTTGAATGCAATAAAAGGGCCTTGATAGTGTTGGGAAGGATATACTTGTTTCAGAAGATTTCATTCTTTCTTTCTTTTTTACCCATGCCTCCTCCATTCCACCTCGATACACCACATAAGCTCGCCTACGTGTAAAACAGTGGCATTGAGGAGCGAATCGCGTAAATTTTAATCGGCATTTAAGGGATTAATTATAAACTATACAGATTATCACAAGATAAGTGTTAATTTTTTTTAATATTATAGATAACAAGCCTATAGGGTCACTAGTAATATTTAAAATTCTTTTTAACTTAGTATTGCTAAGTTAATTATGAAATGCATTACGCAGCACTGATAAGTTTATAAGTTTATTATATAAATGTAAATGTGTATTTTATTTTTTATTATGTCAGAATGTATTTCCTTTTTTTACGTTCAGGAAAAAATAATATTTCGTTTGAGACTTTTCAATATGCTCGTACCCCCCTTGTAGGGTTATCACCTCCCCTAGGGAGGCGCTCCCCACCGTTTGAGAACCACTGTCCTACAGACAAAAACGCATTAATTCAGAGAGCATAAAAAAAATTTAGATTTGCTATTTAAGTTAAAAAATTCATTGTGGAATACTATATTTTATTTTCTACGTTTTTAAACAAGCCATCTAATCCTTTCTATCAAACTCAGACAAAAATAATTGCATAATCAGAAAGATTATTTATTTCGCCGCGATACGGTACATATCTTTTTACAAAATAATATTTTCCATTTTTTACGATGTTTTCTAAAATGAGTCAAAATCCATGCATTTTTACGAAAGTGATTTCTAAATCGTTCCGTATAATTTTTTTCGTGTTAATGAATCGATATTCTGCACTAAAGAAGTTCAGGCTTTTCTCTTTTAGAATCAGTCATTCAAAAAATAAAATGCCGAAAACTTTTTTCTTACGATTTTTAAAAAAAACTCTCAAATTTTTTTTAATTAAACATTTAATAACTTCGTTATTTTTAAAGATACTTTCACGAAACTTCGTTTCGTATGGAGAATAGTATTTTCTAAATTCTGTAGTAAGATTGAAAAAATTGGTTAAAAATTGCGGATTTTTAAAAAAAAATTTTTGTGTGATTTTCGTTTTTAATACAAAAAGCAAAAAAAAAAAGAACTTTAATATTTTGATTAATTTGCTTTGTCCAATCTTGCTTTGATCTTACAGTGTTTACCCCCTTCCCTCTCCCCATTATCCTCTTGTTGCGGCCCGAGTGAAATATCTATCACATGTATGTGACCTGGAGGAAAAAAAAGATTGTGTATCCCCGAGCTAGACTGTTCAAAATTAACCGGCAAATGACCTTGCAACAAGGATGCATTGAATGAGATGAACAAACTGAGAAATCTGTTCAGCGATAACTAAAAAGTAAAATAACTTTTTTAAAAACAAGCTTTTATTTAAATGCGCTAAAAAGAATAAAATAAACTTTTCCTTTAAAACTTTTTTTACTATCAACTTATAACGTCATTACACAATTTATAATATAAAAGCTTGTCGCGAGATTTAAGTACTCGTATTTACTTAGTTTGAAAATTTTAAAAATTAAAATCAATCAGATCAAGTTATTTAATTTACTTGTTTATCCACAAAGGTAAATCTCGCGAAGAGTTTTTATATTATAAATTGTGTAATGACGTTATAAGTTGATAGTAAAAAAAGTTTTTATAAAGAAAAGTTTACTTTATTCTTTCTAGAGCATTTAAATAAAAGCTTGTTTTTAGAAAAGAGTTTTTTTTACTTTTAATTTATTTATACTTCATTTTGAAACTAGCATTTTGTCATTGTTACAGTAGGTAAAATTATTAATTAATAGGGGATTATCGATTAAAGGTTAACAGTTTTTATCAATGTAAGCGAAAATGCATGCGATAAATTAAAATAGAAGATTTTTTTTGCTGCAGATACATACATCTCTCTTATTTAGATATATTTTATTTGCTCGAATTAAATGTTCAGAAAATCCTCAATATATGTAAACCTACGTATATTTCCGTGCAGAAGTCGAAAGTTTTTGACGTGAAACGTCTTTAAAATCGCGCCGAAACATACGGGTACCAGGTTCAAAAAGTGGACCGTAACGAAAAGGTCTATATCATCGTACCTTAATATTAACAAAACTATTAGTCCTAGAAACAAAAATGTGGTGTGAATATTTCACTTATATAGTCAGCTCGCTGTTATGACCTTGAGTCCGGGTCTGGGTCGAGCGGGGCGGCGGGCGAGGGGTACTGCGTTAACTGTGCGAAACCGGCGCTCTCGCTCGTTTCTATTCAGTATAACTCGTGACTCCGATTTGATAGCGGGGTTATTTCTTCGTGTGTTTATCAAGATTATTGAAACCGATTGATTCATACAAAAATAAGTGTAATTTGGACAGTATTTATATTAAAAATAACCAGAAAGTGATAAAAAATATATATAAACATTTGCTATGTCGGCCTCAGCTCGTGCAAGAGCCAGCCAGAAGTATAAATCACGGCTATCGTTGGAAAGAGAGGGCTATGGGCCACACACAGGTACCCCAATGTCCGGTGCCGAGTGAGCGAGACGGTTTCGGGAACGTCGCAAAGCCGACGCCGCGAGGAACTTTTCTGCTGAACAACAACGCTTTCATACCTGAGTTCGAAAATATTGCAGGCGACAAGATGATTGGCTACAATACGCTAACGGAGGTTGCGACTGCTCGCCGCAACTTGCACAAAATGAGCGTCGTAGAGTCGGGTGGCTTGTCGTACAGTTTAAAACTAGCTGTCGGTTATCCATATATGATTACTATGAACTTAGATGTTGAAGATGGACTAGTGAATGGCGCAATCGGTACGCTTAAGTATATAGAATATCTCACTGAAGACGAACAGGTGACAATCTATGGAACGACAGAAGTAGATGTTGAACCTCAGCTGTCAACCTCAACAAGAATTCGGAAGAGAGTGCGCCTTTGGCTGGAGTTTCCAAATCCAAGCATGGGCCAACTATGTAGAGTAAAAGCGAAGCCCCACGCTATGTGCAAACGTGATGTGTTAGATTTAAAGTGGACACCTATTGTGACCAGAGCCGCCAACATACCGCTCGGTGGGAATATCAAGTGTAGACGTAACCAATTGCCGGTTGTGTTCGCAAGCGCGATCACCATTCATAAGTCGCAAGGTGGCACATTCAACGAAGTCGTTTTCAACTACGATAAGTCACAACAGATACAGCTTGTGTACGTTGCGCTGAGTAGAGTAACATCGATTGACGGTCTGTATCTCACCAATGATAAAGACGATTTTAAATTTTATCACGGGCGAGGCAGCACGGCGCCAACGGTGAAAGATATTTGCGATGAGTACGATCGGATGGCCAATCATCACCTTCCCACGTTGTCAATGCAAGCAAGAGCCTTCTGTAAGCGAGACGTCCTAGCCGAACGCAATGAAGACCAGGGTGGCTACCTACATCGACGACGGCAATTAATTTTGATCGTATCTGCTTTCAATGCACAAAGTTTGGTTGCCCATAAAGGAGATATTGAAAGCGATAATATATTGATGAACTCCGATTATATGGTAATTAGCGAGACTTGGATGAATTGCGCGAACACTGTGATGATCAATGGCTTCGAACTAAGAGCAAGTAATAACACCGCACTTGAACATCGTACACATTGTCCGTCTACCTCATCTGAATTGCCAGTGCGAGTTTCTGCAGCCGGAGGTTTTGCAATCTACAGAAACCTACAAAGCTCCACGAACTGTAGCGAAATCATAGTAAATGCCAACAAGTCATGCGGAAATTCAGTTTTGAGAAAACATAATGTCGGCGACATATGCTTGGTGGACGTTAAAGTCGAAGATCTTACGCTGTTTATTCTCGGTGCCGTATATATACATCCTAAGGCGTCGGCTGAAGCTGTTAAGCTATGTCTTTATCAATCACTCCTGACATATTCAGCAAACTTAACAAAATTAATACCGAACTCTCAGCCAGACTTGGAGACTCCAATCGTTCTATGCGGCGATTTCAATTGCGATCCACAACAGAACAGCTATCTTGTTGAGTTCATGAGGAATGAATTCGGCCTTAACTACGTACAAACATCGCCGACAACATTAGGCAATACCACTATAGACTGTACATTCACCAGAAATATTAATGTTGATATTATGCCGTATATTTCTTATTTCACATATCACAGACCTATGTTATATAAAATCGTTGTCGAATATTAATTGTAATAATAATTTATGTTTCTATTATGTATCTGTTCTTTTTTATTAAAATACTTAAAACACCGTCAATCCTGTTTTTATTTATTTCAATCTTTTACTTTAAAAGCGATTCGCTAACATAGACGTTTCACGTGAAAACCAACGGCTGTGTGCCCCAGCACAGCCCCAGCCGATTTTTGAATTTTTTTTTACTGTTAAAGTAAGAAGTTAGGTTTACATACATATTCGCTAATCTCGGAAAAAATGTAATTAAACAGATTTCTTAACATATTCCATTACCCATACACAAGCTATTTTAACCACTTAATTTTCTGGGTTTTTTAAAGGAAACTTATTCAAAAAAAAAAAAATGTCAAATAAATCCTCAAAGTTAGTATCCGAATGTTCGAATAGTTCTTATAAATAGTGGTTTTGATTTATAATCGTTTAAATACCGTTTTCTTTGTTTAAATTTTTTTATGCCCGTTGTTCTTTGAAGACAAATGATACTAAACGGTTTTTTTGATATTGTCACTTAATTGCTTTTTTTAAATATTTTATTAATAACATTATCTAATATATATATATGGTTTCGCATAGAGAAAAGTGACGTCTCGTACAATGTACTTGTAAATACTTTAAAAACATGAATTAAAAGTGTATTACTTAATTTAAAATGTATGTCCAATTCATGTAGCTATGTACAAATTTAATTTTAAATTAAAGTGTGAAAAAAGAAAATAAAAAGCTAAAAAAAATTTAAGCAATCTCCCCTATCGATTTACTCGTATTGTTTCATTGGAGAAAAATCGAATCATTTACTGATTAGTTAATACACATAAAGTCAACGAAGAATACTTATTATGAATGCAGTGGCGGGGCGCGAGACCTGAACTTACTGTGGGCAAGATACATTTTGCGAGGTCCTTTCTCGGTGTAAGAAAAAGGTTTATAAAATAAACTAATTTTTATTCATTTTGAAAACAGCCTAACTTTTTACTGATATATTTTAGCGCATTAAACAACAATGAAAAATAACTGAAGAAACAGAATTTTTTTAGTTTTGCTGAAATCCTTAATGATTGGTTCGTAATTTATCTTAGATGCTATATCTGCTTCAATAGATAAAACTGCCAAATGACCCATTGTATTTCTTAAATAAATTTTTATCAGTTTTGATTTTGAAAAGCTCTTCTCAGCGGAAGCGATTCTTACTGGTATTGTTAACAAAATTCGAATGACAATGTAAATATTTGGAAATTTTTTTCAAATCATTCTCTATGACATACGGGGGCAGATGTTTCACGTCTGTAATGGTGTTGGGTTAATTTGGGATCATATTTTGTAGCTCTTCATATAATGCGTAAGGTTAGAATTCACTGCTCTCTCCTATTTGCAGAACTGTGTGTAAATTTTGATAGTTTTTCAGTAGTTCCTCTTTTGAAATATTTTTTAACTTTTTAAAGTCCTAGAGAAAACCAAAATTTTCAAAATGTTGATTTAAAGAAAAATTTTAAATCCATATTGCTTATCACAGAATTAATCATAATAAGAAAGTGTTTCATACCTGCTTTTGACAAATTCTATAGATTGATCACCGCCTTCATAATCAAACACTCTTTTCTTTTTGGCTACCCTTTTATTTTAAAAATCTTTTGGTAAATTATAACTGATTCAATAAACTTACGAGTGTCATGTTCCGAATTCAGTTAGTCAATACTCTTTGATCCAGCTACAAAATGTACGTAAATCTTCAAAAATAATGTATAAATAGGGTTGTACAGACTGCCACATAATTTGCTTAGGGTGTTGCACACGTTAATAACTCATACCATACATGGAATGATACGATAAATTCCAAGCTGGACAATTCATTTAGAACGGAATTGCAATCACTAAGTTTGTGTGTTTCCGATTGTTCCGTTTGGTTTTTTAAGTTTTCTACGCATTCAACAACATCTTCAAATTGTAATAATCCGGTCATTCTCGTTCAGGATTCTGCTTTCTCACCTTGTGTCTGATAAAGGTTCAATAGTAAGCTTTAATTCATTTTTGATAATTTTCCAGAGTTTGCTGGAACTTGTGAATGTAGCAAAAAAATCTTCTGAATAAAACCAAAAAATGTTTTTGTTGCTACTGACGAATTAGCTGCGTCTACCAATAACATATCACAGTTATGACGACCGCCAGGTGTGAAAATACCCTAGGATTTATTTAAATATATATTATAAATGCGAAAGTTAGTGAGGATGCTAGGCTGTCTTTCACGCAAAAACAACTGAATGGATTTTAATGACACTTTACAGTAATACAGCTTATACATCAGAATAACTCATAGGCTATAATTTATAGCATAGGTTATAATTTATAAAAATTTGTAAAAAGTGTCCAAAATATAACGATATTTGTCAAGTAAGTAAGAAAAAATTCTGGCATCTGCAAGCAAATTTGGCTTGCGCTACAAAAAGCCCACCACAGCATATATCTATCTTTTGTTTGTGAAAAACTTTTTTTTGTTTTGCCTACGCAAGGGGCTCGCTTCTAATTAATTCCTGTAATCAGAATAATGCCTATATTTTTTTATTTCAGAATAAAACTAAGTTTTGAAGGGAGAGGTTGTTATAAATCTCTCTTTATTTTGATGTTTTTTTATGATTTTATTATGCATATTTGGTAGTAAGAAATTGATCTTTTTTCAAAATAAATGCTTTTATCGGTTCTGGTATTTAAAGTAAATAAACTTTCTCTTTCCCACTACATCTTTTGGACAAATTTTCAAAATTTGTTTGTGGTTAGTTGTTAATTATAACGATATAATTTTAATTGAATAGGCAGATATTGCATTTTTAAGAATAAAAAATAATTTTAACTACTGTACTGTATTTTTTGGAGTGAACATTAACGTCGCACTGTTCAGCTATACGAGGGCTTTTGGCAACGGACCACGTAATTTTGAACCATGGTCAAGTGACGTGGACGACACTTGAGCTGGCACCCCTTCTCCTAACGACCACACCACCCCAACTTAGAAAGAATATTCTACCAATACTTAGCAGGAATTTTCTTTGAAATCCACTCTTTCAAGATATATGACAGCACGGGTTCTATGATGAGTATTTTAGTGGGGAAGGCGAATAATTTTGTGGCAGATATTGCGTTTTCAGCTGACGGCGTTGTCAGCGGATTGCAAAGATTATTATTTTTGTCCCGAAAAAATAGTTTATTTCAAAATTGAAGTGTCTTATGTTTTTGTATGTTAATGAAGACCCTAGAAAAAGATTAGACTGTTTATTTTAAGTGAATGGTGTATGTAATTAATTTTACAGTGGAATATCTTTAAATAATTTCTTAGCTCCAACGGATTAAATTTCCCAATGTGGAGTATTTTGTTCATGTATATCCTTTAATTTTCAATGTAGTGATCCAAAAAAAAAAAAAATGTTGTATGAAAAAAACTGCAGTAAATCATAATGCGGTGGGTAAAGTATTAACGTGCATCGAACCCCTACACGGCGGGTCTTAAAAAAGCTCTAATAGATCTCGAGCTATGAAAGTAGCTAGACATTTGCCAACTTGACTCTATCGTTAACATTTCACTATTTTTTTCATTGAACTGCCATTATAATTTAAGAAACGGCATTGCTTCATAATATTACAATTTTAACATAAAACAAATACAACAGAAAGTAATATTAATGTATTACACTTTCAGATATAAACTATTTACACTATTTTAAGCGTTCATTACACAAAACTTTTAACAATGTGTAACTTTGGCTGAGCAGAGATCAGTTTAGGGAGGTATTTTCAAAAATCGACCCTCAAGAGTGTTACGGGGAGTTATAAATAAAAAAAAATCCTTTTTATCAGCTATTAGATCTACATACTTAAAATTTAACAAAGGTGTGGGTTTTTCTTTCTTTTTTTTGTTTAGCTGAGATATTCAAAAAGCCTTTTTTGTTTAATTTGAAATTCACGTAAAATTAACTCATTAAAAACTTATTTATCCTTCAATCTCTGTTGTTTAATTTTTCAGTATACCAGCTATAATGAAATAAATACTTGTATTTAATATTTGCGTTTTAACTCCACTACTTATGCCTACTATATTTGCACCATTGTCGTATCCTTGTCCTGGATATCTAAGCCATTTTTTTTTCTAGCTCTCCCAGTATTGCATTGGTCAAATATTCTCCAGTCGTTTCAGTGACAACAAGAAATCGGATGAAGTTTTCTTTTATACTTCCAGTTGATGTATTACAATGTCTAAAGATTACTAACATTCGTTCATTTCTACTGCAATTCTCTAGTGCAGTCGAGTGAAAAAGAATAATATTTTGCCTCTTTTATCCCACCAATCACTTCACATGTAACTATGTTTGACGTAGTTGTGATCAATTCACTTTGAATATCGTGGATTACATAATGATGGGTAAGTTGTTTATTTTTAATGCGATTTATGTGTTCCCGTAACGTAGGATCATATTTACATATCAATTTACATATGTCTACAAAGTTTCCAGAATTCTTAGAAGACTTTCTTGTATCAGTACTTTGTGGAGGCTCTGAAGCATGTATTACCAAAGGTATAGCGCTACATAAAACTTAGCTAGTGCCAGGCAGAATTCTTCGAATTCTGTGCGTCAATTTCGTGGCCACAAGCTATAGTGGTCATGACCGAATGAAGCTTTCTAATCATGATTTCACCAATCTCTGTAATTGATGAGGCTATTACAGAAGAATTCTCTAGCAGCATTGCCATCAGTTGTGGTCCCAAAGCCAAGAGCATCCACCATAAGTCCCGATTGGTGCCGAAAATTTTCCCTGCATTTACCTTTTGCGTGCATCCACTAGAAGTCTATCCGCCTTCCTCACGGACAATATTTTGATATCCAACCTATAAGATAAGAGCGGAAGGTTTTCAAACCATTTGAACCAGGCATGCAAGCTAGATATACCCAGTTTCACATTCTCCGCAACTATTTGCCTAGTTTTCAAAGCCTCCAGGTCATTCATGGAGCTAGGCTCTAAATGTGAGTTTGGAGAAGTTTTGAGAAGAGGAATGCGCAAGCCATCTATAAATTTTTTTCCATCTATCATTGTCAATGATCAAACTGAATTGCTGCTGTAAACGTTCTCATCTAGCGTCATTGCGCTGGGTTGGAGAAGGGAGATTTTGTTTTTTTCAATTTCTAGTTTCACAAATGTTTCCCTTTGATGCAATGGTAAAGTAGTGGTCCATTCTGTATGAAAAGGCTTTATTTTATATAATACTGACTACACAGTTACAAAAAGTACATCTAGTGGCTCTCACGCGCCCTCTTACAGAGAGAAATATAAAAGCGGAGATAGCAGCTAAATTTGGAATTAAATTAAGGGATGGAGATCTGAAATCGATTAATCGAGGAATCGATTTCTCGGACCAAAAAAATCGATTTTTAAATTGATATGTAGCACTGAATCGATTCAGTGAATCGATACTTCATCCTAGGAAATCGACATTCGATTTTTTTCTGTTTTGGTAAAAACCATAAAATTATTCACAATTAGTTGAAAGCATTATCTTTAAAACCCGCACTATTACGGTGGTTAAAGGGTTAATTTACTGGGAAGAACAAAGAGACTCTATTTATCATCACGTTCACACAATAGCCTTGATGTATATGAGTATCGTGGGATCATCTGTTCCTTGTGAGGGCCTTTTTTTGATTGCCGGCAACCTCACAAGGGATGAGCGGAACCGCTTGCATCCCAGCAGACTTGACTGACTGTTATTTTTAAAAAGTTTAGATACTAAGCATTGGGAACCATAAGCTATATTATCTCTATTTTCTAAATTTTTTAATGTAACAAATACATTCAAAAAATGAATGTCTTCTTTTACACCTGATACTTTAATATAGCAATAAAAATATTAGTAATTGCTGAATTCCCTGAATTATAAAAAATTCCCTGATTTTACATGTAAGGGATCATTTAATATGGTATCTTTCTTGTTTTTCATAAAATGGATTTATATTTACATTGTAAAAATCCAGACTTGGAAAAAAAATCAATTTTTAGAAAGCGATCTTTCAGACCTCGATTTTTTTGTGAATCGATTTACCATGTTACGATTCGAATCTATTTAAAAATCGATCTTTTTCGGAAAGAATCGCCATCCCTAAGTGTCCCTATCGACTCCATGTAATTTAAGTGTTACAATGATTATAATCCGTATCAATCTTAAAAGTTCTAGTCCATTAAACATACAAAAAACAGACACAAGTTTGTGGGAGTAACATACTATGTGCTAAATGTTATATTTTTACAATTTTGAATCAAATTTGAACCTAATTTGAAAGTCAAATAAAGATATTATTCACCTGTGGCATGTATTTTCAAATAAAAATGCCAAAAGCTGCAAATTCTTGTTCAGAGGAAATGATAGAACTTCCAACTGGAAAATGGGGCTCGTAGGTGTTTCTCATAGGCTCAACAAACCCGATCTAAACCATTGACTATTGGAGATTTCCATTCGCGAACTGACGAAAACTGACTACATCATGGCTAGGGAGCCTAAGAGGACCATAAATTATGGATTGTTGTTTTTTCGCACAATTTTATTTTTGGTGTTCCCGTGCGTCTGATCGTGAAAACTGCCCACTGTAGGACTCCCCGCGACAGCAGCTTAACTCCAGCTAATGTTGCCAGACTAAATATAAACGAATGAGCGAAAATGACGAAGTAGAGTAATTTTTAATAAAAGAAAGTGGAAAAAAATATTTTCACGAATTATTTATTCATATACCTTCATGTGCCGATAAATAGAAAACCTTAAAAAAAAGTCGATACATCAATTTTTCGATATCTTATGGTGAATACTCAACAGAGTTGAGTATTTTTGAATTTATTAATTATAAAAAAAACCTGTGGCATGTGCACTTTCGGATTTTCCTTATTTTCCGTTTAATTTATTTCGGCTTTTAGGCGCGGGGCCCTATGCACAGCGAGGCCGTGGGCGGTGGCCCACACCACCCACGCCTTTCGCCGCCTCTGTATGAATGGATCTACCATAAAAAGCAATTTCAATGAAAGGTCAAAATTCACAAGTTTTATTTTAAAGATTGTCTTCAAACTCTTGCGTCAAAAGAAAATATAAAGATGTTTTGCAAAATAAGTGGCCCTAAATCAAGGGTGGGCAGATTTTTCCAGGGCACAGTCTACTTCTAATTTTTTCATGGTGTAGCGGGCCACCCAGTAGCGTAGGTGTGGTGATTTAAGAGAAAGATCTACATTTAATATAACTTAATAATAAAAATACGGAATATGTACTAAAATACATAACTACAATAAAATAAACTTTCACTTTTAAAACAGCTTTTAAAGCAAACCGCAAGATACACACAAACATAATAATAATAGCCGCAAATATAATAATATCAAATGATGCATTTGTTATGAAACAATTCAAAACACATTAAAAAATAAAACATGTTCATCTAAAGTTAGGGCTCCTAGTGAGTGGCGTAACAAAGAATATTAGCCCCCCCCTGCAAAGTCGGGTTTTGGGCCCCACCGGATCTTACAAAGGATTGCAAAACCGCAACATGACATAGACTTTGGGACCCCCAGGCGGGGGTATACATTATGCCACTTCTCCTACTTATAATCAATAGAAGACTTAGATACTGTCAGCCGATCTTGGATGCTTCGGTATACATTTACTAATGGCTAATCTTCAGGCGGTCACCCCAAAATGTCTTGGTGGTCCACTTATCGACCATGATCGACTTAATGCCCACCCCGGCCCTTGATTAAGAAAAATCAAAAATTTATTCTAGTCTAAAAAAACCATTCAGATCAGGGGTGGGCAGACTTTTCCGGGGTACGGGCTACTTCTAATTTTTTCAAGGTGTTGTGATCCACCCAGTGGCGTAGAATTGCGAGTTAAAAGAAAGTACACAATACACAGTCGGACCTTCATTTTACGAACCTCTATTTTTCGAATTTCTCTATTTTGCGAACTTTTTTTGGAACCAAGAACATTGTACTCTTTTCTTTGTTAAATAGACTCCAATTAGCGAAGTATATTTTCTATTCAACGAAATTTTTTCTTATGATTCGATTTTTTTCCTCCGTATTTTTTAAAATATCGTATTTACTCGAATCTAAGCCGCAATTTTTCCCTAATGTTAATGCTACTGAAAATCGGATGTGGCTTAGAAGGGAGAAAATGTGTTGGATGGGGGTATTTAGAGCAATTATAGTTACATGGATGTATTTAAAAGTTTTAATACTGATAAAATAACTAATTATTTATTTCTTATTAGTTCTCCTTTTAAATTTATTTTAATTTCGTGAAATTGGATATCGATAACCATTTCAGACTATTTTTCTATTTTCAGAAAATTTTGTTGGGAATTAGGGGCGTGGCTTAGAATTGATGGCGAATTGTTTCGAATAAATACGGTATTTCTAGACCTTCGTATGTAGACTGATTATTAGGTCTTAGTGAAGGCGGTCACCCCAAAATGTCTTGGCGGTCCACAAGTCGATCGCGATCAACTTAATGCCCACCCCGGATTTAGATTAACAATTAAATATTTTTTTTTGAAATGCAACAATGGGGTATAACAAATGTATGGATAGTTCCAATGAGTTTTACTGTCGATGTATCGTAAAATGGACATTGATCTACTTTTCATAGCCCCCTCAAGTATTCACCTTTAGCCCGTATCGTTAAAATTGAGAGAGGTTCAATAAACTTAAATGTTGGCCATAATACAATAGTGAATTTAATACGCCAAGTTGGCGCTAAGTAAGGGTGGGGACTAGGGATTGCAATATCGGACCAAAAGACCAATACCGGTATTCGGTATTTTTAGATTTTAATACCGGGATACCGGTTTTAATACCGGTAGTAGAAATTTTAGAAAAAGAAAGAAAACACAGGTGTTTCTTTGTTTTATTTGCCACTAGCTTTATTAGTGAGTGTAAATATCACAAAAATAATTTGTAACTTATAAATTATAACAGTATATAAAGAATCACACACACAAAAAAATGAAACCAATGCAAAGTATTATCAAATGATTTTCATGTTCTTATTCATTATTTTTATTTTCTTATTCTTATCTATATTATTAAGTTATTCTTATTCATTCTTATGGGTTATTATTTATGAGTATATATATATTATATAATGAATCTGAAAATATTTTTAACCCTTAAGTATGATATGCAAATATAATGTGCATATCAAACTCAACAATTTAAAGAATATCAAAATATTACACACACTTTGTTCACAACCACAGCCTTGTTTTCAAAGTTACGAATATCAGACTACGAATCCTGCGCATGTGCAGTATCGCGCACTGAGAAGCAATAGGATAGTTTTGGCCCACCTCCTTGGATGATTCTCCTATTTTCTCACTTCTCTTGATTGTACAGTGCACCTTTATATCTACAGTCTGATTCATTTCACCGGTTAGGGAGACACACAAAGAGAGAAAAACGTATACTATCTTGCTATGTTGGCGATCCCTGAACATGCAATGAAGACAATTTTAAAAATTTTCTAGCAAATACCGAAAAACCGGTATTTAAACTTGTGAATACCGGTATTACAAAGTTGTACAAAAGGCTCAAAGTACCGGTATTGCAATCCCTAGTGGGAACCAAAGTAGGAGCCAACCTTGCGAGTTAATAACAAATTAAATTGAAACAGTTTTCATTTTAGAAAGTGAAATGATTTTCCGTTTTACATAAAGGTACTGGTCTTATCTTCTAATGTGTGTGACATATACAACTTAAAATAAATTTTTAAGTAATTTCTGTTTCAAAGGAAGTATCTTGCTAAACTACGGTCACTGGTAAAAATAATTAAAAAAAACATTAACACAGCAACTATAACTATTTCTTAACCTTTAACTACTTCTGACCTATCTTTTCTTGAAAAATGTGTTTCTTAGCTTTTTTTGTGCTATGTCACAGTATTTAACACATTTTATTTGGTAGTTTTAGAATGCTTACCATTAAGCCTCTACAATTTTCTTAAAGCAAATCAGGTTCTTGATTAGTAAATACACACAATACTAGGTTTATCTGTCTCTATATAAAGATATATTTGGAATAACTTTGTATAAATTTCAGTCTAAACTTTGTCTCCGTGACAGTTAATCTTTATGTTTTTCAATTTTCTATGAGAGGTCCAGAAGGTGCGGCCCATTTTTGAATCGATTATTTTTTGTACATTACTAAAAGTCCTCTAAAATCATACAAATAAATGCTCCATGTGAAGAATTACCAAAAATGTAAGTGGAAAAATGTGTATGTTTTGTATTTATTTCTGGTATGAAAGAGAAAAATATAGACAAAAGTATATTTACAAGAAAGTGCTAAGTTTTAAGAAAAGAATTTCCATCAAAGCTGGAATATGTAAAAACTAAGTATTTAATTTTTACATTATGCATAAGTAATAATCATCACATTTCTTTTTTTTTATCAGAATTAAAATAGTTTCAGAAAATCTTGAAAATTGTTAAATTCTGTAAATGTTTATATAAAATCCCTCACCAGCCACTTTGTTTCAGATAATATAAAATGGTAATTATATATATATATATATATATATATATATATATATATATATATATATATATATATATACATTTTTAATTTTTTTCAACTTATGACTTTCATGTAAGCTATAATATGTTGATCACGTTTTAATATTCTGGAAATTTTAATGCTCAAAAAATGTCTCAAATATATCTAATAATATTAAAACCACATATTTGGTGTGTAATTGCTTTATCCTTGCTGGCTTAAAACAATTCGATATCTTAAAGAAAAAAAAGAACAAAAATAATTCTTAAAAATTAAAATTATCTCTCTTTCACACACACATTTTTCGTAAATTATTCATTATAATTTGAATTCTTCGTTAATTTAGTATAAAATATCGAGTTCATACCAAGGTGTTACATTACTATGTATTTTTTTCTGATTTCAATTTCGAATTGAATATTTTTCTAATTCTTTTTTGAAAGGTTTCATGAAAAAGAAAAAGAAACTAGTTGAGAAAAATGCAGGCGAAATTTGAAATATCAATTATAAGAATAAGTTAAGGTATCCGACTACGTTCGGAACCGTGATTTTGTAACAGCGCATAAATGGATAATTTTTCATATTTAGTGTTACGTAGATTAGAATACATGTATAGAATTGTTTTAAGAACATTTTGATAAAAAAAATTAATTAAATATAATATTTTGGCAAAAAATTAACTTAAAATAATCTTTTTTTTCAAAATTTTCTCCTTTTGTGAAAAAGGCTTCTATTATTTTAATGTTTTGACTGTATATAGCTCAGACATCTTTACAGAGGCTCAAATAGAATTTTTGAAATATTCACATTATTTTCAGAGTTACCACCAATTGAAATAATTATCGGCGTTTTTCTCTTAAAATTGCTCCCCTCTGTTGTCGTAAAATATGAATAAACCCACTTCTAAGTTAAATAACTCAAAAATTCTAGTTGAGCCTCTGTAGAGAGATCTGAGCCATATAAAGGCAAAACATTAAAATAATAGAAGCATTTTTCACAAAAGGAGAACATTTTGAAAAAAGATTATTCTAAGTTAATTTTTTGCCAAAATATTGTATTTAATTAATTTTTTTGTCAAAATGTTCTTAAAACAATTCTATACATGTATTCTAATCTACGTGTCACTAAATATCATGAAAATTATCCATTTATGCGTTATTGCAAAATCACGGTTCCGAACGTAGTCGGATACCTTAACTTATCTTAAGTTGCATTTAAAATCGCATAGACCCAGAGTACAATAAACTAGTATTATCATTCTCTGGATCGTGTTAAAAGTACTAAAAAAATCTGGGTTATAACTTATATTCAATAAAATAATTATTCATAATCAGAACATTAATAACATTTTACGAATACTTAAAACGTAATAAGAACATTAATAACGCACGAGAACTCTAAACAAATCTGGTTTAAATTATACTTTAAGGGAATAATTAAACGAAATAGTAAAATAGAAAAGAAAAAAAGAAGAGAGAGAGAGAGAAAATAACAGTAAAAAATTTTACTAATATGATAAAAAAGTTTGTCTATTTTACTACACCTCTGCATGGTCTATAAAAGACCTCATCCATATGGCATTATTTTAACATACATAGACTTTTATATGTTCAACCCAGCCACATCACATGTTTGGAAAAATTTTAGTCTCTAATAGAGAGACAAAAATAATTTTAAGTCCTAATTAGTAATAGGAAGCAGATATTAGAACTTAAAAATACACAGTCGAACCTCTATACAATAAACCTCTATTTAGCAAATTTTGCTATTTTGCGAACTTTTTTCAGGAACGAAGATCATTTTACTATTTTCTTTGGAAAATAACCGCCAAATAGCGAAGTACATTTTCTATTTAAAGATCTTTTTCTCTTGCGATTCGATCTTTTTTTCTTGCTATTTATATATAAGATATATTTCAGGATATTTTTCAAATTTTTCTCTCAGTTACCCCATTCTGACCTTGAACAATGACCTTGAACTGGTTTTAACATTTGCCTAACTCACCTAGAGCAATGAAATAGTACGTGCTCGTTAAATCGGTGGGTCCGAAAATCTTGTGGGCTGAATCACGAGTGCAGGGAATTGGAGAAAATTTCCCTCCACTTCAGTTCCATGCCTAAATTGTGGAAGTGGAAATTGATCGTGGCGCCATCTATCGTGATGTTCTATCGTCCCTTCGGGAATTTCTCCGAGCTAAATCGTACTGACATCTGTTGGTGCTCAGGTTGGTGTTAAGGCCAACGACAGGCGTACATCTAGCCCATTGTTACGATGAATTTCGTGGGCCTCGATCTGACTATTTCAGACAGGTGGCATGAGCAACAATAGAGCAAAGAAATTGCCGTAATTTTTCAAACAAAAAACTCAAATAATATTAACGCATTTTATCAGTAATTAAATTTAAGGACGCATATGTTAGTGTATACTTTGAATTACTGGTATAAAATGATATATATTTAAAATTACTTGCAGGCTTAAAATTAGAAAATGCCGTTAAAAAAAATTCATCAATTTTAATACAAAATTACTTTTTAATGTTGAAAATACAGTGTACTCCTGGGCAATGTCCCCCACCCTTGTTTTCCTTTCAGATTTCTTTTTGATGTGTAAGATATATAAAATGAATAGATATTAATTTTTTCCAAAAATATGTGTGATTAATTACTTTTTTAAAAAAATAATATAAAGTGTGTGTGTTTATGAGTTTAAAATTCGTCTCATGTAGGTTTTTTTTTAAAAAAATAAAGGATAAATCTCCAATGAATTTTCCACATAACGAACTTTTTTACGGGATATAGCGACTTCGTTAGAAGTCCGATTGCATATATATTACAGTATTAGTCAGCATTGTTTTTTAGTAATAAAATAAATAAAATAAAAATTTTATTCAAACAGACGTTACTTTAAGTTTTATGAAAAATAAATACTATAAATTCCATGGAATATTATTTTCAGACATGTTAATTTTTTCATTCTGCTTATTCATTGGAAATGTGGTTAATAACTGCACAAGAAGTTTTTATTTCGTTTTTTTTTTATACCTGTTAAATATTGCATAGTTTGATTTATGTATTTGATTTGTTTAAATACCAACAGATGGCGCTGTAAAAATTGTTAAACTGCTTTATTTAATGTACTTGTATATTCATTCTCGTTTTGTCTCCCGTGATTAAGTATTGTGTTTCTAAACGTCTTTCTTGAATGAAGTCTCTATTTACACTAAATTAATAACTTTCAATACTGTACATTCGACTTCCTCAGTGGAATTCTCTTTGGTCCCCTTTTAGTACTAACAAAATTCATCAGATGGCGACACGAAGTATATTGACTTGTGGCAATTTGGTATTGATGTATATGTGAGTAAGAATTTAAAGCGCGTGGATCATATTGAATATATCTTTAATATATTGTTCACTCTAGTCTGAATCAGTTTCACTTTCACAAAAATGAAATAGGTTTCGTATTTTATGCATGAAAATGACCCATACTTTAATATGAAAATAATTTAAATTAGAATATATATTTCAGGACACACACACTGGCCTAGTCCTGAGTGGGCCCCGTATCAAAATTTCTTGCACACCCTTTTTGGGGGCTCCATAATGTATTAACAAATTTTTCTCACATATGTAGGGGCCCCGTATCATTGATACGGATGATATGTCGGTAGCTACACCTCTGGTTTAGGAAAAGACTTCTATTGGTTTCCGGCAATTCCGTAGGTGCCCATGTTAAATTACGTAAGCTTATTACCTTTTCCTCAGAAACTACTTACTTCTCATGGATGAAATTTTTATATTGGTAATGTGTACTATTAATAACACTTTAATGCAGGGTTTTGTCTTTTTGTTAAAAATTAAAATAATTATGAATTTTTTTTTAAAAAAGCATCGAATCTCCCCCTTTCCTTAAATTTGTTTAAAAATAAACTTTATTTAAAACAGTTTGCAAGATATATCTTATTCCCTCCATTAAAATGTGTAAATATGTTAAAACTATGCTCACTAAAAATTTGGGGATTATACATTAATTAGTTTTTGAGAAAAAGGCACATAAAATGAAAAATATTACATTTTGAACAAAAAGGTTGTCAAGTAAAATTTCGTAATTTTTGAGGATTTACTTTTTTTAGTACTTTCCAGAAGCATATGAATAATTTTCTTTCCCCTCTGCTTCTACAAAAGGCTTTTCTCTAATTTTCTTCTTTTTTTAAATATTTTTAACAATCAAGCCTTTTTGGGGGGAGGGGGTCCTCAAGATGCTTTTGTTAGGCTACACGAATCCTACATGCATCTAATTTTTTGAAGCATGACACAGTTATAGCCTGGTTCAATGCCACAATGTTTTAAGTTCATTAATTTTACTACATGGCCCATTTTGAACTGTGCAGTACCACATATTTACCCTTAATTTTAGAATTTTTAACCCACAAATGTAGATTTTGGAATCACTGACCATATAATGTTATTAACTGACTCATTGGGGTTCTGATTCTATCCTTGTAGACATATTTTAATAAAATAGGACCAGCTAGAACTCTAAAAATTGGCTTCATTTCACTCATTATATGGTGTATGTGTTTTATGATCACAGTGCTTTTCATTACATTCAGCTTCTGCCTTTTGAAACTTGTACAATGAAATTATACCCGCAGGCAGGGGCGTAGCTACCGCCATATCAATGATACGGGACCCTCAAGTTTTGAGGGCTCAACAACGTGCAAACAAAAAAAAATCACAAAACCACAAGAAACTTTAATACACACAGGGCCCACTCAGGACTAGCTACGCTAGTGCCCGCAGGACACGTTTCTTAAATATTTTTAGATTTAGGAGCGATGACAAGTCTCCTATGAGTCAAGGTCCATATTTGTTCCGAAATAAAATAAATTGCGTCCACTCAGTCACGTAACGCACCCCCCCACCTTGCGAGGGGGCATGGACTCTAGGAGACCCAAAACTTGACTGACACTAAGTACGTATTTAGCCTTGGGGACCAAATCCAAAGGGGTTGAGGCTAGTATTCTCTGTTACGCCACTGCATTTACTAACAGCATCCGCAGAAAATCTATGAATTATACGTGCATGACAATGATTTTCTTTACTAAATATAATATAAAATCCAAGTAATATGCTTCCCCTTCAATGATAAAAAACTTGAATTTAAAA
Source organism: Trichonephila clavipes (assembly GCA_019973935.1). Classification (NCBI taxonomy): domain Eukaryota; kingdom Metazoa; phylum Arthropoda; class Arachnida; order Araneae; family Nephilidae; genus Trichonephila; species Trichonephila clavipes. The sequence goes on along the minus strand of BMAU01005089.1, from coordinate 1,709,861 downwards.
ATCAGTCATACAGTTAATAAACTAATTTTTGAAGTAGTTTACCAATAGAGTTGTTATAATTAACGTTTTTTTTTATAAACAGCATTCTGCAGTTAAAACGATACTGAGTACATTACCATCAAATACGACCAATACGGTACCTGGATTGACTGTTTACAAAATTCACTCAAGAAATTTTGAAAATTTAAAGTGACCGCAACATAAAGGAAAATTAAACGTAGGAAATGTGACCCACATAGAAGGTGCAAACAATTTGAAGAATTCAGAACTAACTTATTAACACTAAAACAGGAAATTGAGAGAAGTGTGGGACGTCCATCGACTCTACAAAAAAAAAAGAAAGAAATCATATATATATGGGAATTTATTCTTTGCAATTTCTGGTCTGTGGGGTGAGGGAGTATTTAAAGCTGCCTTTACCAAATTTGCAAGAGTCTGAACTAAATGAGGAGCACATTGTCAGACAGAAAAAATGTTTCAGTTTTCTTGAAGTTCTGCAACGTTATAAATCCATGTATCTGAAGGTGATTAGAACTCGGTGCCTTCCGATCCGTAAGCACATAACATATCCACTAGACTAAAGCCAAGGTCCACTCGCCAAGGGTGTAGGCTCTCCTAGGATTTTACCCACAAACGTGTTATTATTTTCCCTATACTTACTAAATGTGTATCGATGACATAGTAATCAAGAAATAATCAATAAAAGCTCAAATTTAATCTTTTTTTAAAAAAAAATCCTAGAACACATTTTGTCAAGTCCAGTCCAAATGCCACATTTGGTGGAAGTTTGCTCTCTCTCTCCCGGTATAACAGCAAGGTGCTGTTTATAGGGAAATCTTAATTGTAATCTTAATTGTAATATATTCTTCACTCTTAAATGGGAATTACGGGACATTAATAAACGTAAATGAATCACTGAATTAAATATGCAAACGGAAAAGTTCACTGGAGATGCATTTCAAGAAGTGGAAGAAATATTGAAATTTAACTCAAAGTAGAAGAAGTGTATTTTGTCGGTATTTTGTATCAAATAGGCTCTGTGTTTGAGTCAAATATTTTTCCAGTAATACTCGTATATAGTGTTTTATATAAGTACACTGGTTTCCAAAAGTTAAGAACAACATGTTTTCCGAAGCTCACCGTAAAAAAAAATGACAGTGACAATAAAATTTATAGTTTATATAAATGATAAAAACGAACTTTATACAAATTTATGCAAAAACAATAGCTAACATTTTTTTAATAGGAAAGAACATATATATATGAGTGAGAGAAAAGTATGCATATGCCAGGCTTTAATAATTACTCGTGTAACTTTTGTTCATTTACAACTTTTGTTAGCAGATTTGTTGACAATAAGCAGTGGGGACTCGCAATATCTGAGAAAAGCCGTTTGCCCGATTCGTTAAGGTGGAGGGTGGTCGTTTGGATGGAAATGGGGTTGTCACAGGATGATGCTACTAAGCGTCTTAATGTGTCTCGTAGTGTGATCCACCGTCTCTGGAATCAATATCAAACCGAAGCATCTGTGTCCAGAAGACATGTTAGTAGTATATAACTGACAAAAGTGAGCTCACTTTTTAGCCTTGACGGTTTTGAGCTCACTTTTTGTCAGTGAAGGTTTTAAGCTCACAGAGATGAAAAGAGTATCGAAAATTTCTCCTACCGAAACACCAGCCGAACGCATAAAGAGTGCTTGCAGGAGAAATCACCATTTTCCACCGAGACCAGCTGAGGTAATGGCTTAAAAGCAGTGTTTCTCAAACTGTGGGGCGCCCCCCCGGGGGGCGCGAGCATATCGAAAATAAAAGATTTAAGAAAAATTATTTACTAGAATGAAGTAAAAGAAAATACTTTCTGTCATAATAAAAAATATACACATTTACACGGAAATAATATATTATCTGTGATTTTACATCATCAGAAATAAAAGCTTCTACTTCAAAACCTCATTTTTTAGCTATCTTTGATACTATAACCAAATAAGAAACGTTTTATTCGATTTGCTGTAATCCCATGATGACAGATTTTTTTTATTACATTTTCTTTTCAAAGCGCGCGAAAATGCTACTCTTTCAGAGGAAAGACATAATCAAAAAATTTTTAGGAAGATAAAAAATTCATCACTTATATATTATTGCCATCAGTTGTAGGCAGCAGAATGTATTTGCTGCGGTTTGACCTTCGAGCTTACTTGTAAGGTTAGTTACGTCCCTGCTCTTATGTAATTGTTTTTTCATTTGGGGAAGTTTGAAGGATTACTGAACCAAGCATAATGAAAAAAGTTTTACATAATTTTTTTAGAACATCCATATTGTAGTAAATACACTTTTAATTCGGGAGCGGTCACGCCGAGCACAGAGTGCACGAAATCGGTAATTCTGGCAAAACTGTTTAATTGTTACCAATGGCCCTGACACTATCCTCCTGTTTGACAATTTTAACGTGAACTGAAATATATTTGTCACATATCTCCCTCTTTTTTGGGTGTGACAAATGTTTTCTTACGATCTTAAGGTACTTGTTTTGTCTGAGTTCCCGGTGTGATAACTTTTTTCCGAAATATTTTCTGTGTCCTTGAAAGTAGGTGAGTATATTTTCTCTTAATTAAATTATTCACTGGAATTACGATTTTTATTGTGTACTGTAAAAATAATTATAAAAAAAGGATTGGGGTGACTCACAATAACCCCGCTCGACCATTAGTATCGAGTGCGCGCCTGCTCCAGGGTTAAAACATGTAGAAGTCTTTTCGCTTTAAATATTAAAAATTATACAATTATTCTTTATCAGATTTTTTTTATTGTTCATTATTCGACACCAATTCTAAATGCTAATTCTGTGACGCTTAAAATTACAGTTCACTTAAAACTAATTATAATTTGAGCAATCATTTAAAAAAAATCATTTTACATTTTTGTAAACATTGTCGCACACTTGGCTTTAATCTCCTTACAATTAAGCGATTATATCAATAATGTTTTATTTTCTTATAAATGAACTCGTGCAAAGAGCGGGTACTTCAGCCAGTATACTTTTATTGTATCAGTGCTGCACAGAGTATTTTATAACTAATTAATTAATGCTAAATTAAGAACAAGTTCAATAAGTATTAACGACTTCCATGGGCTTGTCTTGCAAAACAAAGTTTTTCAAAGGAATGCTTATGATTAGAAATTGACCCTCTGAGTTCTTTTTCTACAGTTAGCTGCTTCTAAGCAACCACCGCATTTTGCAATATGTTCCAATTTAAAAATTAGAGAAAGGAAAATAACATAATTATCCTATTACTTAATTTTTTTTGCTTAAAAGTAACATATACAAAATTTGATACTGATGTCATGAATTTGTACGGTTTATAATAAAGATTGTTGCTTTAGCGTCAAAGTGCATTATTATTGCATTCAGTACATTATTAATGTATAAGGGGGTGCGATAACAATTGTGATTGAAAAGGGGGGCGCTAGTATTGAAAGTTTGAGAAGCACTGGCTTAAAGACTCGGTCGTTTTTTTTTATTTACTCAGGGTATCGACAAAATCATAAAGCAAGCTTTATGACCGCCCCCTACTTCCCGGGGGATGGAAGCAATCCTAGATGCAGATGAAAAAGTAAGCTTGCACATGCTCTACAGATATTATGTTCGACTTGTCGTTGAAGTTATTATACGTTAGCGGTGATAAAAGTTCGTAGTAGGAATCTTCGTTTAAACCAATTTCAGACATGTTGTAGGATGTTTTTTTTTTTTAAAGCAATAGATATATAACTGATTTCGAATCTTGTGCTGCAACTGTTTTTACCATTGCTAAAGAAGCAAACTCAACAACTGACATCATCTTCTTTGTAGAGCCATGGGAAGGTTTCTAAAACATTGACATCATCAACGACAAAGAGTGAAGAACACAAACATAGATAGATTGCGACAAACATGTTTAAAAAATTTTTTCTCCTTTTTTCATGTCAGATGACATGTTGTAGGATGGTTTTTTTTCTTCTTTTTTTAAGCAATAGGTATAGATAATAGTTTGTAAGAAGAGTATAGGCCTCTAAGATACTACAAAGAGAAAAACAAAAATTAAAAGCAATTAAAACGATTCCAGACATGTTCGATTCCTCATTTTTTTTAGAAAACAAATGTAATAGGTTAAAAAATATGTATTGGTAGTCAAGTTTACTTGACGCCGGTTAAAAAATGTATATTAGCTCCCACCCTATAATATTATAAAGAGGAAAATCAGATTCACAAAGGGATATGATCGGAAAAAAGGAAAGGAAGAGGTATATTATTCGTTGATTTTATAATGACCGTAAGCAAGGGTAGAAATCCCATCATCGCATAAAAACTTATTATAAAACGAGGACAAAGCTGTTTTGTTTTGAACAATAGTCTCCAAAACGTGTTTTTTAGAAGCTATAGAATATTGTAAATCCTTAATACAAAGTTCGTCTTATAAAACTTGCTTATATCTCTCGTGGGGGAGAGAAACAAGAGAACTTTTTTTCACCCCCTTAGCTGTTTTTTTCTCGAAACGATCTTCACACAATAAACTATACATCTTGGGTTTCAAACCAACAAATTCCTTCAAGGGAAGGCATGTTTCATTTTTTAAAGTTCCAAGACGACCCTTGTTTGTTTCACTAAAAAGGGGGTGGCTTTTTTTCGAAATTGCTTAAATCCATTATTTCTGTGAAGTTATGCTGTATATCATCGTATACATTTGGAGTTTCTATGTGCATAGAAAGAGAATCAGTGTCTGTGTACAACAGTGTGCATTGAGAATCATAAAACTTTTTAAAATAGAAAAAATACAGCTCGTATAATCTCAAGTTGGAAATTTCTAGCACAGTGAATCCTATGTATATAGGTTTATCCAAACGAAGATCAGTCTGTTTCATTTTGAATAATGTCAAGCTTTCGTTTAACGGTTCGAAATAGTCTAAGGCAGGACTTGCGAGATATTTTTTACAGTCTTCGATTGTTAAAGCGCCCTTAACATTTACTCTTTTTCTAACATTTTGAAGACATTTTCCGTAAAACGAGTTATTTAGTTTTTTGAAAAATAACTTTTCTCTTTGAGTGTTACAAGTTAACCGTTTTGAATTGTTAAAGGCAATATACTCTCGCAACCATGGTTTTTGTGAAAACATTAATATACGGTGTATTTTGGTGAGCTTTAAACCCTATTTCAGATAGAACTGCAAAGTTAAGTAGTGGACAATATAGTGTGTTTTAGGATAGAAATTCGGAGCTAATTTTTTGCTCGGAACTTAGTGCATGATCTTTCAGCATAAGGAGATAACATTTCACGCGTTATTTTTAAATGTTCTGGGGCTAGGGGTAAGTCATTTAGTCTGTCGTGTTCTGATACTGGAAATTATAAATCAACTTCTAGAATAAAGCCCTTGTTGTTATTCTGAGGAATTGTTAGAACATCGAAATTATTTATTTCCTCTAAAGATAGCCAATAGAAATCTCCACACACACACATACGGCAAAAATTGACTCATAGCATAACCATAAAGATTTACAATATCCAATGCTAGAATGTAAGAGTGCGGTTTAGAAGGATCGTAAATAGAAGATTGTGAGCTTAAAACCTTCACTGACAAAAAGTGAGCTCACTTTTGTCAGTTATATACTACTCATGTTGTAGGCAGACCACGAGCTACAACACCTGCAGGACACCGTTTTATCGCTCTTTCGGCCCGAAGGAGAAGGATTTCTGTGCCGCAACTTGTTGCGTCATCTCTGTAGCATCAAGGAGAAGAATATCCGCTAGTACGGTGCGAAGGCATCTTCACAATTCAGATTGATTGATTGAATATTAACGTCGCACTTTTCAGCTGCACGAGGGCTTTTGGCGACGGACCACGTAATTTTGAACCAAGGTCAAGTGACGTGGACGACACCTGAGTTGGCACCCCCTCTCCTAACTACCATACCACACCAACGGGAGGACGCTTCAGCTCTCGACAGATTTAACGTGCATCGCTGCCCTACACGGAGGGTCTTTAGTGGTACTGGGCTTGAACTCGTGACAAGGCAAGCCACGATCCGATACCTATACCACTCGGCTATTGCGGCCCTCTTCACAATTCAGATATCTATGCAAGGCGAGCAGTCGTGTGCGTACCCCTCAACAGACGACAGAGAAGGGCCCGCTTATCTTGGGCAAGAGGACACGTTTCCTGGACAGTGACGGTCTTCTGTACTCTTTAAGATGAGTACAGATTCACACTGGAGAGCGATTCAGGATGTCTGCTCATCTGTAGGGAGCGAAGCCCCAGATATCATCAATCCAACACTGTTGAAAGACACAGTTACCGAGGTGGTGGAATAATGGTTTTGGGCAAGGATCTCACTCGGTGGTCACACTGACCCTGCATGTTCTCCAGGAAGGAACTCTGACTGGTGTGAGATATCGGGATGAGATCCTTGATCCATATGTCTGCCGGTATGCCGGTGCAATTGGTAATGACTTCATTTTGATGGATAATGCACGACCTAACCGAGCTGTAATTGTTGAGGAATATCTTGAGGGTCTTAGTTTGGAGCGAATGAAATGACCAGCTCGATCTCCATACTTAAATCCGATAGAGCATCCTTGGGACCATCTTAATAGACAGATTGCTGCTTTAAGTCCTCCTCCAAGGTCCGAAGGAGATCTAGATCATAAACTCTGGTCTTCGCTTCCCATTTCGGTAACCGACAATTTAATTGACAGCATGGACATTCCATGCCGCCAATGCACTCAAGCTAGGGGTAGGCATATCCCTTATTAAAACCCATTTTTGTTATGTTTCTATGACATTTTACCACACAAAGCTGTGATTATTAATTTTTCCAGCGAGATTGCTTTTTTTGTTGTAAATGATTTTTCAGTATTTGTTATGTAAACATCTATCTTGCAGTCAATACATAACTGTTTTGTGCACATGTCATCCAAATTTAGTGTTTCTACATTCATTCATTTGCAACTAAGGCGCAAAAAATCGGTTGTTTCTTAACTTTTGGAGGCCAGTGTATACGGATACATATTACTAAGTCGAGGTGAAAAATAAATAAACAAAAGATCAAGCTAAAATATATTTATTTTAAGAAATTACAAACCATGAAAATTTCTTTTTACACTTAGGAAAAGAAATACAATAAAAAAATATACAGTCACATAATCTATACACCTCTATCTTTTAAGGTACTCAAATGATTGCCGCAAAATAGAGCTAAAAGGAAATATACAGAAACTGATGAAATATAAAATCAATAATCTTACACTTTGTTGTCAAATGTACACATCAAAAAATATCAAAAAAAAGTGCAAATATACATTCACCGAGATAAAACGCTTTATATAACTTCACACAAAATACTTTCAACAAAATATACATCACTTTAAATCTCTTTACAAGACCATGGCGTTTGATTTCTTTGTTTAAAATTCATATACATAAAAATACTGAATACAATTTTTATATAATTTTTCGAATATTTCGTGCGAATTTATTGATTTTAAATGAATTACTGATAAAGATTAAGGGAGGGCGAGGTTATTCTACAGTCTTAAGCTAAGCCTGCACCACACCCTTGACCCTGTTTTGAGTACATTGTTCCAATGCATGTACGATTTTGACAATATGTACCGATATCAAATCCAAAAAGATTGTATAATCCTCGCCTCTATGGTAAGTATATTGGCGGCTGATGCAATGGATATCGCAAATGTATTATATGTATTGATGATTATGTAGCGTTAATTGTGAAGTATTTTAAAAATTTAAGGGTATTAATACATATTAATTACTTCAATAATATATGAATATTATAACATGTGTATACATTAATAATATTTGGGTGTTTTATGTTTATTTTTCTGTTATGAGGACTATTTTTTAGATTCTTTAATGATATGTAAAAGAATATAGGCATAAAAAAGAACTTGATAGCATTAAAATAAGTACTTTATAACTTAATGTAAAATCGTCTACATAGAATTTCAAATCATGCAGTCCCTGTATTTGTACTTATGTGAAAAAAAGCAATTCTGGTAATTTCAACCTTGCATCTAATGATCAGATTTTTCTAATGCAAACATCCGCACAGAGAACAAAATTGTAAAATTACATCCACTTAAATCAACTAACTTTTTTAATGCAGTAATGATTCCTATTCGATGCAAAGTATACCTCATAAAACCTTCAAATTAAAAAAGCATGATCCCATAGTAATATTCTAATGAATAACAAGGAATCATATTTGAATTCAAGGCGTTCAATGGAGAGTTTAAAGCACAAAAATGTTGAAGTTAGTCACTTAGCAAATGCAGTCAATATGTTAGTGTATAACAGACTACTGTAATACATACGCTGATGAGTGGCTTCATTTCAAAAGTATACCGTAGACTCTAACAATAATCTGATTTTATTAAGATTGAAATTTAGGACAATATTATAATCTAGTACTTATAATCCAACTAGATTCCAAATTTTTAAAAAAATTGTAGCGAATGAATTCAATTTACTCGAGTCATTAACCGATTCCAAGTCTAGTGCAGTCTGGATCCAGTCTAAGTTTTTTAAAAGTTGGTCTGCATGATGTTACTTTGAGAGTGGATTTTGAAAACTTCAGATATCGTTAATATTTAACGTTACCACTTTAAGTCTCTAAATGACGGATCCGAGACCACCAAAGAATTGATACCACTCATCAACAACAGGAGTTAATATGCATTTAAAGAAGTGCTCATTAACTCATTAAGAGTTAATGCGCATTTGGGCAAGGGCGAGTGAGGCATTGTTAGCTATGCTGCATATTAAAGAGAGCTTTAAGTAAACGTAATTGTTAGAAAATTACGGACCAAAGCATCGAAGACCGAGGTGTCGACAGAATTTTCCTAACTACGCCCCCGCTTATCATAGTGCTTCAATACATTTAAAACTGAAATGCTTTACATAAAATGTTTAAGAAAATTGTCTTCTATTTTAAAGGAGGAATGCCTATTAAAGCTCTTGTAAAAAAGAAAGGACTATTTGTATAAATTATTTTTCACGACATAATGAACCTTGAGCATAGGAAATATTTGGCAAATTAATATATTCTTAAAGGGTTTCATAAGTTTAAAAGGAAACAATAATTTGTTATTTTTTTCATAAAGAACTTCCAGATAATTTTCTTGTTCATATTTTAGACCACTTATTTAGAAGTTTTCTGATAAACAAACTATGGAACAAATTTTAAATTACATAAAAATGAATCATTTCGAAGTAGCATTCCTTTCACTTTTGATTTAGCTTGTTTATCAAAAAGATATTTTTTACTACTGTTAGTTTTGAAGATAGCAATTAGTAAAGCATTATCGTATTGCACATTAAAAATCATATGAAATTCCGCTACCTAATGATGACCATATTGCACATGAAACATAAATTAGAAAAAAAGAGTTAGCATTCGTTTTAAAGCAATGAAATTAACATTAAATAAAAAAAATGCTGCCCGCATTCACAGAATGCATTCCAACTGTTTAATGCTTGAAGCTATGAACACAATGTCTACACATAAAAAATTCATTTCGCCATGTAAAAAAACATTAATATCATTGAAAAATAAACTGCATAAATAAAAAATAATCTATCGCCTTACCATTTCCATAAAAATGCATTTCCAAAACAGTTTCAAAAATATAAAATATACTCTTTCGTAAAATTTGTTAAATATCTTATTTACACTTCGATATCAAATGATGAACCCTATATTTTGTTGAGGTCTTCCAATACTTAAGAAAAATACATCTTTTGCAATTAAAACATTATAAATATTTTTTAAAAAATGAGCTTGTCGGAAATAAGGCACCATTTGCAGAAATTAACAATTCTGTTAACAATTGCCTTATTTAATAAGTCTAGGTATGCCAAGAAAATGTTTATAATTATTAATAGAACTTAAACAGTTTAAAAATAATAATCAATATTTCAAAGGACTTGAAAGTATGAAACACTTACTATTAAAAAAATTAAATTAATCAATGAAGAACAGAGCTAAAAATAGTACTTTCTTGACGGAAATGTAATTTGAGATTTCAATAAAAATAGAACAAGAGAGTTCATCCCATCATGTTCCATTTTTTTTTCTTTCATTTCTTTTTTTTTTCAATATTTCGTGACATATCTAGATCAATTTCCTAACCATTTCTCGCAACGTGTGTCAGTAATGTTCTGTAAACATTTCGTCGTGATGTGTGTAAAATGTTTTATAGCAACATGATCGATGTTTCTTGCAGAGCATTGCTCTTTTATGCACGGATGCTTTTACATCCAATGGACTGAAGGAAGAGAAAACAGAGATCAAATGTCTTTCCTGCAAATGTATGGAAGCACTGTCAACAATAGAGTATTCTTATTCGCCATCAAACTGTTCACTTCCATGATATCAGCTTCTTTAACGTTTAAGCCATCTATTTCCAAAATTTCGTCGCCAATGTCTAAGAGTCCGGCCAGTTGCTTCTGAGTTTCTTGATCTCGCATTCTGGACACAAAAACACCTGAAAAAAAATGCAAAATAAGCAATTTTGGATATTAAACTTAAAGCATCAAAATTCGGAAATAGGAATACAATATAAACTTTGAGAATCGATAGATTTAACGTGTATCAGCACCTCCACATGGTCTCAAGTGGCACTAGACTTGTGACCAATAATGCCGGCCGCGAGTGGTAGGGTACACTCTCGCGATTTAAAAAAGTAATCCCAAATTAATTTTTGCTAGAAAAAAGCGATTATAGCTCTTCCTAATTTCAACGAGTTTTTTCCTGTAGTAGTAAAAGAGTGTTAGAGGCATTTTAGTTTCTCATTACAATCGAGGCATAATTTAAAGCACTGTTACATATATCGTACATTTTTATCAACCCAGATTTTAACGTTTGCAGGCAAAATAACAGTAAATGTATAATACACAATAAAAGTTTTAGCATTCTGCATACAAAATTTTATGCAATCAGAATCACGACATCAAATAATATAGATGATGCATATAATATACTTTGATATGTATTAAGTGAACAGCATATTTGAACTTCTAATGAACCAGTTAAAAACCAGTTTGACAAAATTTTGACACAACTAACAGAAAATAGTTAAAACTTCATGCATTTAAAGCAGGGAACTAGGTACTCCTAACAACACAATGTTTCGAAAGGGAAATTAAATTAATGAAGAAAAAATAAAGAAAATGAATTAATTAAACTGAAGTTCAGGTTTCATAAAATTAAATTAAAATTTTTTTTTATTTGAAGTTAAATATATTTAAAAAATATAAGTAATAACCACATACGACTTTAATTACTGTTTGCATATATATTGTTAATATCTTTTTCATCATTTTTCTCTTCACATTGCTAATATTTTCGTTTATTTTATTATTTCACTTTTCTTCAGGTTATCTAGTTTTTCTCGCCTCGGTCACCAAATTCAACATGGATAGATTAATTTCCTTTCTCGCGAATCTTTGTCAAAAATACAACGTATATAATTATAAATTATTGTATACATTTGTGTAAGAGAAGTGATGTATTTTTTAATCCAGTTTCCTCTAGAAATAAAGTATTTTTTCTTCTTTCTCTTTCAAGTTCCCGAACCTTCAGAAACTTTTTCTCAAACTATGTTACGAACATTCACGTAATTTTGGTTAAGAACTTAGTACTCCTTGCTCTGAAATTAATTTAATCGAACAATTTTTTTTTAATAACATAAAAACAAAGGCAATTTGACACTATAAATATGACTGGACACTGATTTGGATTACCTTTCGATAATATTTAACAGAATTTTCTTTCGCTTACCTTTTGAGTTTCGGACCCGACCCCTGGCAACAAAGAACCCGTACGGCTTACTGGGAGGCTTCGTCAACTCCACGACTTGTGAACCGTCCAGGTTCAGCTGCAGCAACTGACCCCGTACATGAATGGGAGAGTTGGGACCAGAAGGCTGTTCGTCCCATTCTGGATTCGAGCTGCAATACGATACATGAACTACTTACAAAGCTCATTCAAAAACAATGGATAATACATCTAAATTATTATTACATAAATCTGCAGGAACTAAACCTACAATGGTAAGTTTTGTATTATTAAATTTTATGAGCAAAAGTGAAATTCGTTTTCATGCATTAAATGCATGTAGCATACAGGAATTTTTCAAGGGGAAGAGGCCCACGGTCGAAAGTCCACAATTCTCGTATCATATCTCAAAACGTCACCAAACATATTCTTTTGATTTTGCCGATTGTCGAAAAAAACAGTAAAAAATAAATTGAATATATAATTATTATTAATTAATAAAATAAATTATTAATAGCAACTACTGGGTGTTCTCCGCAAACGAGAAAAGGCAAAGGGATCTCCGGAGGGTTACTCCTGAACATTTGTGGTAGTACCCACGAAAACAACCTGGTGGTGCCGTACTCTTTTGAAAGTCATAGAGTTCAGCAGACTTTGATATCTCGATTTGCCAGATTGATTGATTGAATATTAACGTCACACTGTTTAGCTACACGAGGGCTTTTAGCGACGGACCACATAATTTTGAACCATGGTCAAGTGATGTGGACGACACCTGTGCTGGCACCCCCCTCCTAACTACCACACAACACCAACGGGATCTCGATTTGCCAGAGGACACTTGAAATATCTTACCTTTGAACAGAGGCTAAACGTTTTTAAAATCGGTACAAAATGTTATGCTTCTCAGGCATCACTTGAACACATTTTATAATACTTAAATTTTAACTTGGACGAGATGTTCTGAAAACCTCTTCTATTCGTGAATTTTTTGGAAGTTACGAACTGATGGAGTTGGTCTAGTCTTAGGTAGCCAAACTAGGGATTAGAAACAACATTAATAACAAATACATAATTTAGATTTTACATACTACCTACGTAGGATTTTAATCAATCGAAAACAAAAATCAATTGCGAGGGGGGGATCTGGACCCTTAGACAACCACGCACTTATATACTTAAACCATTTATGCAAATTTCAGTGTATATCAATTTCGGATCAATGATCAAATTTAATTTCTATCAGGTGTTTTTTTTTAACCAAAAATCATTTAATCGATAGAGCTTTATAAAATTTTGTCTAATCCAGCATTTTCAGATATTCTAGCATATTTTCCTCCTGGAACGCTTTAAAACCAAAGTAAGAAGAAATAATTCTAATTGAAAAATTTCAATTCAAAAATTCTAAAGAAATTACGGTACAGAAAGATTTCTAACTGAAAATAATTCAAACGATAATGCTTCATAAAATACCAGTTTGATCAATTTAAAATAAAATTTAAATTTACTACAAGGAAAATGTTTATTTACACAATTTTTTTTACGGATGAAATGCATGTATTATGCTCCATTCAGAGTTGATTACTATTTTTAAACAAAAACATTCAAGGAACGTTTTTAAAAGTTTCTATAACACTGTTGAATACATTAAGAGCAGGAAAAAAAAGCAACATAGGACCAATTTGTATTACAATATTTCAACTGCTTTAATAAAGCACAATACAATTGTTTTCTCAAAATGAATGGCTGCTGTAGCATGCAAATATAAAACAGTTAATGGTTCAATCACATATATTGCAGAAATTCAAGATATTAAATTAAAAAGGAAAATTAAACTGGGTCTTTTAAAAAAGCAATATAAGAAATTTAACAAAATACTCACTAAAATGAAAAATTATCCGGTTTTATTCAGTTAAAACTGCATTTTTTGAGAGAACAAAAACTTTTCTCAAACTTATTTTCATTTATGGAATGTTCTTTTTGAATCTCTATACTTCGAAATAAGGGGGTATTAATTTCGTCCATCATACTGGTATTTGTCAAGAAAGCAAAAAATTAACTTTCTAATTACTCCAAAAGTCAAGTCGTTTTAGTTGAATTTGCACATACAGCATCTATTTTTTTAAAAAAATTACAACAGAAGGTGTTGAAATACTTGTTAAATGAAACCTTGAGAAAGACTGGAATTTAGGAGGAAGTTTTCAGTTTTTATTATTTTTCTTTAAAAAATTAAATGACAAATTCAGACAATCCTATTGCTCAATACTTCAGCTACTAAGCGTTTTTTAATTTAAGATATATAACAGTCATTTAATATATTGACATTTTTTGTAGTCTCATAACTATGAATTTTTATTCGGCTAAAGAATAATTAATGCATACTTTATCGTACGACAATTAGCTTATTTTAGATAGTCGATTTCCAAAGAAATACATACCGTCCGTCTAATTATCAGACTGCGTAACTCCATCTGGGATGCTAATTTGATACAGTAGGGCTAGGCGCCAAGTTGTTCTTTATGTTCGCCAAGATAGGCGATAATATTACAATATGGTTTACTTTGATATTTTTATCTTGCGATAATGTGGTTGCCATGGGGATAGCGTATATTAGCGTTAGTTTTGGTTTTCCCCCCCGCTGAATCTCTACTCAGCAAAACACATTGTAACAAATTTTATGTAACGAACGCTTAAAAGAGTGTAAATAATGTATATCTGGAAGTGTAATACATTAATATTATTTTCTGTTGTATTTATTTTATGTTAAAATCTTGCTACCACCTCTCCCTTCGAAATCTAGGTTTATTATGAAATAAAAAAAAGTAGTGATTACACTGATCGAGGAATAAATTAAAAGTGGAGCGCGCACTGATGCATGGCGTAGACAAAACAAAAGGATTAAGGAATCACGCCAAAAAGCGCTTGGAGCGTTGTACTCCTATATCGAATCATTAACACCGGTGGAGTTACGTAGTCTGATAATTAGGCCGACGATATGCATATATTCCTTTGCATAAATGACTCAAAACCAAGCCTACAGTTTTGAAAAAAGGGCAGAAACGCTTATTGAATTTAGCATAAGAACGGATATGTGCATACTAATGAAATATTTTTATATAAGTAATAATAAATTTAATTATGCAAGACCGTTTCATTATTGTTAATCTTCGATAATTAAGTTTTGAGTAGCTCTCACTTACAAAAATCGATGTGTAGTGAACCAATAGCAGGATTTGGCTGAGCTAATGAGTCGGTCACAAATAATGTTCACGCTGTTGGTAGTAATTTTGGACAGACGTTCAACGCTCGCGCTCAGTAATTTTTAACTACTCATCATTTAGAGATCTGTGCTTGTTGTGTTTAAAGCAACTGAACGGAAAACGAATATACTCTTGAACCAGTTATTAAGCAATTTTACTCCTATTATTTTTAGTTTCGATTTATAGAAGAGGGGGGTCGCTGCTTGTTCACCTCCAAGAAAGGAAAGTTTTTTGCAGTTGATTGATTGACAATTTTTTTGCATCGCACTTTGAAATAACTCGAAGTCTATTGGTGACGGACTACATAACTGTGAACCAGAGTCAAGTGAGCGAGCATCTGAGCCAGCATCCCATTCTCCAAGCTTCCCCACAACACCAAAATAAGAACCTTGAGCTTTGTTAGATTTAAATAGCATCAGTCCCCTTTACAAGGTGGGTCACACTGGCTCCAGTACTCAGTCACGACTCAACAGAAACAACGCCGGTTACTAATTAGCGACCATAACGTCCTGGGGGGCAAAATCTATGTTATGTTATGCTTTTGCAATCCTTTGTTAGATCCGGCTTGGGGTCCAAACCCAGACTTTGCAAGGGGCGCTAACATTCTCCGTTACGCCTCTGATTGATATACATCCCGTGTTGTATTGAGCGTCATTTGAAAATGTCTTACTCTTTGCATGAGCGGAATATTAATTAAAGGATAGCATACGCAGAGTTAAAGTAAATTGTACTCATCAAATATTAATTCCTTACGAAACAAATTAATAACTCAGCTGTCTATAGCATTAACTCTTGAATGCCTATTTTTGGCAATCGCTTACATTCTAGTTCCATTTAATTTTATTCAAAAACCTGAGTGTGCGATTCCGAATGCATGTCGACAAACAGAGAATAAATCATGTGAGAAAGAAAAATCTTGACATTACTTTTGGCGTAAGTCATATTTACTTTTAAAAAAATTCAATGTGATGGGTGATTAAGTTCAGTGTGCTAGTTGGAGAGGTATTTCCTAATTTCGAGTTTCCTGTAAAGGAGTGATTTAGCTAATTGAAAAAAATGTACTTCTCATCTGCTGTCGGGTAAACAATCTACGTTTGATGCATTTGAAAATTTTATTGGATATATGCCAGATTTTGAGAAAATACTGTATGCTGCCAAAAGTCTACGTAGAACTTTTTAAAAATAAATACACTCAATACTATTACCAGGATTTTTATTTTTATTTTTTTATGTAGCCTACGACTATATTCCTATAAAAAGAGTTTTAATCATGCATTTAAGACTGTCTTCGACAAATGTATGAGGGTCTAAACTAAACGCGGACCACATTTTTAGGCAGAAAAATGACTCAAATTTCATGAAAATTCGCAACATGTAATTCATACATTTGTTTACAATACAGCGTTGTTAAAATTTCAAAATATTCCATAAGTAATTAGTTTTTTCACTCAACATGTAAGAAAGAAATCTCATTTAACATTACGGTATAGGAGAAAAATGCGAAACACATTTAAGATGAGAAAATATGTCAAAATTAATGAGTAGTGTGATAAAATAAGATGTTCTCTATAGCAGTGTTTGTTCCCCAACCTTTTTGTCAATTTTACCTCGGCTCGCTGAGGGGGAGGACGTTGATTGTTTATATTTTAGACTGTTTTGATCTAATAATTTTAATTTAATTGTATTTAATCGGGACTTCAGAATAAAATATAGCTATACCAAAAATGAATATAAATTGATTTAATACGGAATTTAAAGTGATTTTCATAAGAAAAGCAGCCCAAACCCAAGACAAATGTACCACAGTAAATAAAATGGAAATAATTTAATGTTTCTTGTGTGGACCGGGGGTTGGAGACCGCTTGCTCTATAGGATAGTGAACCAAGAATGCAATATTAATCTTTACTTTTATATCTGAAAAAATAGTTCGAATTCGAAGTCCTATTCTGTAATATTTAGCGAAAACTGCCTTAAGGATTAAACAAATCTGATAATATATTTAATTAAGCCATAAAGGGCAGACAAATTTGTGTCCTGATAGGCTTAAGGTATCCGACTACGTTCGGAACCGTGATTTTCAAAAGCGCATAAATGGATAATTTTCATGATATTTAGGGTCACTTAGATTAGAATATATGCATAAAATTGTTTTAAGGACATTTTGACAAAAAAATTTATTTAAATATAAAATTTTGGCAAAAAATTAACTTAGAATAATCTTTTTTCCAAATGTTCTCCTTTTGTGAAAAATGCTTCTGTTAGAATAATATTTTGCCTGTATATAGCTCAGACCTCTGTTCAGAGGCTCAACAAGAATTTTTGAAATATGTAACTTAGAAGTGGGTTTATTCATATTTTACGACAACAGAGGGGAAGCAATTTTAAGAAAAAAACGCGAATAATTATTTCAATTGGTGGTAACTCTGAAAATAATGTGAATTTTTCGAAAATTCTATTTGAGCCTCTGTAGAGAGGTCTGAGCTATATACAGGCAAAATATTATTATAATAGAACAATTTTTCACAAAAGGAGAACATTTGGAAAAAAGATTATTGTAAGTTAATTTTTTGCCAAAATATTATATTTCAATACATTTTTTTTTTGTTGTCAAAATGTGCTTAAAACAATTTTATGCATGTATTCTAATCTGAGTGACACTAAATATCATGAAAACTATCCATTTATGCTCTTTTTTTAAAATCACGGTTCCGAACGTAGTCAGATTCCTTAAGATAAAATTTTATATAAAAAATTTTTTAGGACTTAAGAAATAAAAATATTTTTGACGATAAAAACAAAATATAATAAAACAAGACCACCCTCGGTTCAAACAACCATCCTCACCCAAAACACCCTACAGAAAGATTGAACTTGTTGCGAGTGTAGTCTTACCTGGCCTGGGCCACGACTTCCGCCATGGGTGGTCTGCTCTTCCTCTTCTTCTTTCGAAAACTTCCGGTGAGACCCTTGATGAAGGACCTTGACCTCTGTAGGCCCTTCTGACCCGCCGCCTCTAGTCGTTCCTCGCGCTCTGGACGGTAGATGCGCTCCGTGGAGAAAGCCTTTTGCAGGGCGCTCCTAGCAGTTCGGCTCAGAGCCTGCATGCGTTCCAGGAGGCCCTTCTTAGGGGAAGAAGAGCGGCTGCGATACAAGGAGAAGTCGCTGCAAAAGACGGATTATAAATAAGTGATTGATAGTTATTTCGATGGAAAAAGTTCGAGTCCACAGAATCATTTTTCGGAGAATTCAAGTTCAGGTTTTAATAATAATTTTTTTTAATGCTTATAATCGAATGTAATGTATTGATGTGATTAAATCATTTATTTTATTAATTTGTATATTTTAGTGGCCCATAAAAGTTTAAATTTACTTTAATTTAGTAATAATATTAATGTGCATGGATTCTATATTATTACAAAATACATATTTGGGTTACAAGTCCAGTTAATCATTAAAAATTCATTAATAGCTTTTTCTTAATATTGTGTGTATATATATTTAATTTATATAGAATTCTAAGCAATATTATATATGTATATTATTTTAATACAGTAAACATACATAAAGATAATTTATAAGGAACAATAAGTTTTTATTGGAAAAAATATAGAATTAATGTAAAAAGAATTAAATGCATTATTTTTTTTTCCTAAGCAACACTTTTATTTACATACTAGAAAAAAACAAGGAACGATTAGTAATTTTATGCACGGATCGTCTTGTTTACTACAGTGCGAAAAAGAAAAAAATTAGAATAGAGTAAAACTTTGGGAGCCTCTTTTCTTTTTGGCTAAGCATTGATGTAAAAACTTACAACTTAGTATATCACAGTACTTGAGACTAAATATGGGATACTAATCGGAACGGAAAAAAAATTCTGACGAGAATATGATATTAATATTAACTACCCTTTGGAGAAATTTCTTTCATTTGACCTAATCAATACGCATAATAAAAACAGTTATATGAACCAATAACGAATTTTTATATAAGTTATTAATAAATTTTCTAATGCAATGTTTTGAAGTCAGGTTTATAGTTTGCGAAACGCTCGATTGAAAATATATCAATGGTTAACAATTATTGTATTGAAAATTAATGACAGATTAATGAGTTTATATAGTTTCAGCTCAATTATTTAGATCAAAGAAGCATGGAAACGCAAGAGCTTTAATAAAAATGAAACAACTAAATTTGAAAACTTAATTTGTGCAAAATTATATGTTTGCGATGTTTTTTCTTCTAAAATACTTAACTTCAATATCTTTCATTTCTAAAAAATAACAAGAAAATATTTTTCTTAAAAATATATTTGTCCATGAAAAATATTTTTTTCCCTACATATATAACGAGTAGGTCTTTCACTCCTTTTGTGGGCAATACTTTTTTCTCCCCCATGTCTTGTGATTCATCGTGAATCATGGTGAATCATACACTTGTTCCTTTTGCCACTTTTCTTCGATATTCGTGAAAAGGGATCTTGCATTTCAATACTTCGGCATACACTATATAGTTTTTATCCCCCGAAGGTAGGGGCCAGGTTATTCAAAGGAATATGGAAGAATTACGTCTTCGTCAATGTAGATGTTTACCAATTCTCTTAAAATGTTACTTCAAAATAACGACAAAGATAGATGGAAATTAAAAAATGAACAATACTATAAATATACCTCGCACTTGCTTTCCTCACACACTAATTTCTGAACAATGAAAAATAAAACTATATTAATAATTGCTTTAAAAATAATTTTGTTCACACATGTACGAGTTTAAG